>JAQISU010000082.1:1935000-2527500 GCA_029339505.1 Unio delphinus
AAATAGCAAATTTCTTTCTTGATGCGGCCCTATATTAAGGTTTACAGTATATGTTCTTCTGGAATTATGCTCAGGGAAAATATAAGCAATGACAACTTTCACCTCACATTTCAAGTAAACATATCATTTTCAGAAGAAAAAGAAACCATTGTCGCCTTGATTGATATGAAATCTGGAGGCTGCAACGATCAGCGCTTAACTAAGAAAGTTTCTACGAATTACTGCGAATTGCTCATCTATTACGCTCTACTTGCCGATGAAAAGAAAACATTTTTTTATGTATCTCCAGTAAAGTGATAGCATTATTTACAACACGAACTAGCATAATATGAAACAAGTTTCTCTTTTTAAAATATTCCTTATATTTCGAATAGATTCATTTGAATTCCGTATTTGTTTGTTCATTAAAACACCATGCCATTTGATGCGATCGTACTTCAATAACCTTGACTGTTATTGCCATATGAATGACATTGATCGGCAAATAGGTAACCATTTACAACTTTCGTTTGGTTTCTATCTACAAGTGTTTATTAATAGGTTGGAGTTATATGTTAACCTTTACTGCTAGCTTACATTATGAAGCTGAAAGGAAGTTAGGTCCATATATGCAGGTCGTTTATGTTGTTTGCAGCATAGAAGTCGATGGCAAATCCAATATGATGAACTCCAGGATATACTAAATCTGCCTACACATCCTATTCGCTGATTTTCATTTATTTCATATGTTTTGAAACGTTTGCATATGACAATAACTCTTAGATCTTTCACCCACCCGCAGTAATCGAAATCTGCTTTACGAGACATGATTTCTGTGACCATGAAACTTTGCCTTCAAATATGTAATTTTAATGTAATTGTGAAATGTTACAACACCTGATAATCTGTTGTTTCCTATGAGCATGTTTTGATCAATCGAGATCATATTTTCTTGCTTACATTTCCTTACAGAAGATGGGAAAATGTATCTAGTGATAACCGTTTTGGTTAATCTCAACCTAAAATTATTCAACAATAATCAAATCTAAGCGGGTTTAAAAATAAAAGCGCGAAAGAGGAACAGACTGGGAAATATAAAAGAGTTTAGTTCAAAACATACCCGATGTTTCCCTCAGAGTCCAGCCCGAAATGGACACAAGTAGGAAAAGAACGAAAGGATTCGGCATGGTTTCCAGCTTTAGTCTGAAACATTCAAATCTAAATTTGACAATGTCTTCAATATTTCATAAATTCCAATTTTATCTAAACATTCAATCACATTTAAGGGAAGTGAACAATTGTATAACCTGGAAATTTACTCATCTAATGGACTTTCTGGGCTCCTATGGAGCTACCCTTATTAAAACTTGAAAGTAGGATTGATTACACACCGTGGCTAACATACCATCAGACAGAGCTATACATTCCCCAGCTTGTTTACTATCGGCTGTTTCTCTGACGCGTCTGTATAGTCCATGTAAACTGCGTTAGTTTAAACGGACATGAAGAAATGTTGTGAATTTTTTTCTAACTAAACCTCTTTCTATTTTCCTTGCGATGAATCTAATATGTTAGTTATTTTCTTTAATAAAAGAGGATATACAGAAACAGACAGAGACAGAGACACATAAATATTTGCAACCTATTTTTCTAAATCTTTATGCTGTCGTCAGTTAAACAGAAAATAGCTATACTTCTCTCCTCCAATAGTAGAATAGTATTAATAATAAATGTTTTATAAAAATATTCGTTTTTTTTTACAAATACACATCCTGTAACAATCACCTACATAAAGAAAAATAAAAGAAACGGTATTAAATGGTATGCTCGGAGAGGACGTACCTTCACAATCGTTTCAAATGTTAAAGATCAGCAGCGTTCTTCCAGTCAATGAGGAAGCCTGGTCTAATAGTGGATTTTTATAGGGACAATTCGACATATCAACCGTCGACCCCGATGATGATAAATATGTTAGTTAAAGTGACTAATCAGGACTGGATTTGTTTACTGTCTGATCAAAACAAAGATGCATGTGATAAGCAGCATCTGGTAAAAACATGTCAATACCCACTTGACCACTAACTCTATCGGTAAATTGTGAACAAAGTTCACTCATAAAGTTGTAGCAATATCTACTTTCACTGAGAGTCACTTCATCCTGCCCAGCAACACCATCACTATAGGTATCACGGTACCAATTGTTTTTCCATAGACCTCAATGCTAATATTTTGGAGAGATAAATATATTTTCTATCCTAATTTAGCATGCATCTCACACACTGTTATAGAGAACAATGTTAGATTGTCAATTTGATGATGACAAAATCGGGTTCTTATTGCTTTTAAGAGAGATAACTCTGATGGAACTAGACACGGGTATGAGTTATCTAGTCACAACATAGCTATTTTCAGTCATGTGTATTACATTTTCAAAAAATCATAAAAAATACAAAATATGATCTATATAGGAATTAGCATAAATTCACATGTTGCCAAGAGGCTAAACTTTTTTTAAGCCTAACCTTGATCTATGGCTGCTTTAAAAGAGATAGCCATTCCAGTATTATGTTTTCACTTTGTTCATTTCGAGATATATGTTTCTGAATCGAAGCTATACTTCATCAAGTGGTTTGGGCGAATAGTTCATTGCTGCAAAGCAAGATATGCAATTTAAATTGATCTGATATGACATGTACATACGGATAACAACATTGCAGTATACCAGAACTTGTTATATTCGTTAACTATGGCAAAGAAACGTAGGAACGTGATTTAGTTTTACAGAATAAGTCAAATACATTCAACACAAGCACATTGACATAAAGTTGCTCAGAGTCTTATGAAACTGAAGCCTAGTTGGAATATGTCAACGAGACATTGATTATCGGAAATGAATAGAAGTGAGGTCAAATATGTAAAAGAAGGTCAAAATTACGGGGCACAAATAGTTCATACAAAGCATAATCCATATCACCAGTATCAATATAATCATAGTTACACTTGATCTCGGAATATAGGAGCAGGATGTGGACCTTTACGAAAACAAGTAGCAATCATAGCTTATTCAGATGAATGATCAACTTTTTATAATTCTACAATAATGCAGGAAAGGTATGTTTAACACAATGGAGTGGTACATAACTGCATGACATTATAAAATCATATCAGGGCAGCCGATTTCGAGCGGAGAGGTTATATCATCGATTTACCTAAACGTTGCGATTATGAAGATTACGCTCACATACTTCCTAGTTTCTGACGATAGACATACTTCAGCTTTGCTTTGATATAATAAAGTTAAGACATCATTTAAATAAAATTATTTGCTATCCGAATTTAGCAAAGATTAGCTACGTTCCGGGATCCTTAGGGCTCAGATTAAAGATTTGAAATGTAAATTTTGAAAGCATGGCTAACCTTTGGCTAAGCCCAAAAAGCCGACTAGAGTTGGTTGATTTGACAAAAATTCAAAAACCTAAAATGAAAGCAAACGCTGATATTACTTTCGATCTTTCTAGCTTGTTGAATTCATATTCAAAGTAAGCGTGTTCTAATTCTGTCTAAAGTAGGCCTAATCAACCAAAGATAATTAATCCAAACCTAAACCCGTAAAATAATCCCTCGTGTCAGTCAATGTGTCAGTCGCTGCGTATGAACTTAGATTGACATTTAACGCAGAGACAGATCTAAGATTTGTGTCAGAACGGGAGAGTAAATGTTGTGTCTACTTGTGGAAATACGAGTCTTACTTATCCGATAGTATTGCTTCGATTTCTGAAGTTTGTTTTCAATGTCAGAATTAACCGAACTCGAATATTTTGCACTTGTGTCACCGGCATGCACTGATCCTAACAGATCGACTTCAATTGTATACTTTACATTACAAGAAAACAATCCCGCCTGAAAATCATTGTCAGTCTTAACGTCTTCTCGGGCATGCATCATCTACATATTACCAGGTGAAAAGACACTATGGTACGAACAGCTCTTTTTAAAGTTGTAATATAAGAATATACATGAAATTATACAAATTCATTTGTCATGGAAGTAGTAGATCTTGCCTTCCTAAAACATACCAGGCACCAACACGACTGGAAATGTAGGAAATTGTCTGCATGCTTTCTCTTGCTTTGTTTGAAAATGAAATAAGTTCTTAATATTGTTAACACGTGTCAGATTTCCATTTGGAATACGGTATTCAATGATAATCATTGAATCGCATGAAGCCAGACGAAATACAGAGAAAGACAACATTTTACTAATATGATGGACATTCTTCGTTGCTTAAAACACTGATAACCACTCAAGCATCTCTCATGTATTAGTAAAATCTTTGGTACTTGTTTAGCAAATGTACGATTAAAATATTAGTTGTTGTGGTAGTAGTGATAAGTTTAATTTGCATTTGATATTAAATATTAGTAGTGAATTATGAGCCATTTTTTCCAAATCGAATAAATATTCAAAGGAACATTGACATGTGTTTACATTCTCAGCTGTTGCTTATGCCCTGCTTCTTGTTTTGATCAGGTTTTGAAAGCATGTAGTCGCTGTAAATCAATTGTACTGACAGTTTGCCCATTAGCGGGGTTAAATAACGAACTTGGAATAAATGTGCATATTTATAAAAAGAAATAAAAATAATAACTGCAAGTAGAAAACTAGAAATTACTTAATTTTCCATGTATTCTATATATTATGCATTCAGCGGTTCAAATATAGAAACATTTCTTACTTGCTCTGTTTCGAAACGCTGATTGTGTGACGTATATCACATTACAAACCACCTGTGTTGTGTTGCATCTAAATTATAATTTTTATTCTTTTTCCATTTTGTTAATAACCCCAATACGTGTATGCACCAATCATTGATAATACGCGATCAGAATGCTTAAGAATAAGGCTACATGATGTACGAGGTTTCCTTATTTCTATAAAAAAAAATGCGAGTAGCAAATGCTTTGCAAACTCAGCATTGTTAATGTTTCTGATACAATGAGAAACAGCATATGTCTTCCGGTATTCAAAATGTGCTGGATACTTTAAATGGATGCTAAACGTCCTCATCCATAATCTGCTTCTATATTGTAGCATTAGTGTACTTATTCTCATGCACATCCATCACAAAGCCAAGATGTCCATTTTATAGGTATAAATCGCATTGACAACGTCCTTCCTTCATGATATAAGTATATGTGTCACTATTTAAGCGGCAGTTTTTTCAATTTCTACAGATACGGTGTCGTATGCATTATTTAGGGCTAATATATTAAACATCCAATACATGTTGCAAGAAGAATGATACAGCCATTACACATTATGGTTTTCAAAATACAAAAGAAAACCGATATACTTTTCCATTGAACTACGGTGTCTTTTGAAGTTTTAAAATAACTATGCAATGAGAGTATCACGACTATTTGCGATATGAGAGGTTTCCTGCCTCTCAGAGAGACAGAATGACAGATCTACAGACATACATACAGACAGACAGTCTATCCTAGCAAAGGACAAATGTAGGACAGCCAATGAAAGGTAATGAAAGGCTTGTGTTTTATAGGTTCATTCCTTGAAAGATTAGGGCAATATTTTGTAAATATTCTTAGTATTGCATGCGAAATAAGATAATTAACTTCCAAAATAAAGTTATTTTCATTTGCGACCCTTTTGTTCTGGACATACAATTCCATTAACAGCATGAGCAACATATGTTTACAATCAAGTCTGTTGCTATGCAGATAGTGAGTTGCGGTCGACGAGTCATATGCAGAAAAGTCTTGGTGTCTGAAATAATTGTATTCGCATCGACAAACGTAAGCAAGGTGTTAAGTATTATAACATGAAATTTGAATATTGCAATAATTGTATAAACCAACCATTGGTCAAAAGGAGCTGTTTGTGTAAATATCTACAAACTATCAGCGTAACATACCATCTCTAGTATAGAATTGGTAACTTTACATTAATTTTAAGTCTTATAAATAAGCGTTCTTTACTATAAAACATATTTTGATTCTCTTAGGGATAATTTTCCCCCATAAAACGTATAAAGAACCGAACAAAAATGCTTGAATACTGATCACGCGTGTTTCAATTCACATATCTTGCTCGTATTCATTAGACTAACTTCATTATTTTCTGGACCACCATTAAATGTTGGCGTAATAACACACATAGTCACGTTTGAAGATAACAGAGCCGTTTGAACAAAAAAACAATTGGCTGATAAGTAAGTATCTTTGGAGTTTTACATTTCGGTCATATACGCGTTACTAACTGTACATTTTGGGATCAAGTTAGCCTTAAACTGTTCATCTTTATAAGATGGGGGTTTCCACTTCAATGCAATATGTTGCCTTTTGAGTAAGCTTAAACAAAATAATATCCCTACTTGACATGACCTGCAAAATGTACGAATATATAAATATTTCTTGGCGATTGCAATCAGCTAGTTTTCGTCCTACAGTAGCTTAAATTTGGCGAAACAGCGGAAAAACTACATTACTTTCCTAACGTATAGAAGTTTTCTAAGCGGATGCCCTTTAAAACATTGCTGTTCAATTGTCGGAATATGCAACAAGCGGTAGGAAAGTTGAAGGGAACCTAGAATTATTATTAGAAAAAAATTACATATGTATGTAATGGCGTTTGTTATAATGTACGATCTTGAACGGTAATAACACCATGTTACCTTGCCGTCAAGTTAATTAGTTTCGACATCGTAAATATACATGTGTAGATAGACATGGACACTACAGCATTTTTAAACTACGGATATTAAGAGCTGCCTACAAAGAAAAGCATGCTCCAGTCTTCCATGTTTCATGTGTTCTTTTTATGAATATGTTAGTATCGAAAGTTACGCTTGTATTTTCTTTCACTTTATACGCAATCTTTTGGAAAGATTGTTTATTATATTAATCATGTTATATATCTTCTGAAGTGTTTTTATGTATTTGACATTGGCTGCTGTCAAAAGTTCTGAAGCCGTTGCAAATACTTTGTTTCTGATGCAGTGGGAAATGCATTGAAACCATCCGGATCCCAAAACGTTAAGAAGAAACAAATACCTTCAAAACACGCCAACACTTGTAGAATACTGATACAAGGAACACCGCACAAAACTGAGTAGTTGATAACGTGTTTCTTTGCAAATTCAATGAAAATGACTTGAATGGCTTTAGCAAGAAACTTTTGGCAAGTATAATTTCCATATTAAGTCCCTTAGGATATTATAGAGCATCTTCATAGAAGTTTAGTTTACTTGTACGTAGAGACTAAGTTTCCCGAGTTACGTATAGTTTCCGTTCAGTTTCTAATATCCAGAAACTAATTTTTCATGAGTGGTTTATCATGAGCTATGTTTGCGTGGAAGGGGAGCTTATCATGTATCAGATAGTTTCGATAGCAGAGACTCAACACTTTATTAAACATTCACTTCCTTGGATTAAGTTGGAATTGCTGTAAAAGGTTTGCATTAGTTCAAGATTGGATCCATCCAAACAATTATTAGACAAACAAACGATCGATCTATTCTATTGCGTGTAGTCAGCCACGAGATCATTATCAATTTCATTTTCAATCCCCAATATTATTCTATAAACGAGCCCAAATTATATCAGGATAACTTGGAATTGCATCAAAACAAAGTAATTATGGGATTGATTGATGCACTTCCGAATATCTCTCCTGAAAAATGTAAAGCCCTAGCAAATGAAATTTATCAACTAATTCGTGTGGGGATATATCATAAATAAGTCAAAAGCAATCTATCAAATAATATCTCACCAGACACAACAAGATGTATTCAAAAGACAACTAATTTTAATCTTGCACCTCAGGTAGACTTGGGATGCCAAAATCATAGATGATATATAATGCTCAATTTACCAAAGACGGAACTGAGGTAAAAGTGACAAAATTGTCTGAAGCTTGTGAACGTAAGAAAGATTGTATAAGACAATATCAGTTTACCTTAAGTGTACAAGAAAATTTGTAGACTCAAGCAAGCCAATACTACAAAACAAATCGATATGATCTATTGACCAAGAATTCAATCTGGAAACAGAAACATTAGTTTCGTTTTCTTGTACATAGACTCAAAGGATATAGCAACAACAATTGGTATGCAGAAGTAGTATCGCTTTTTAAATTCTCAATTTAGGATTTGTTTATACAGGCATTCCCGTTCGATATGGCAGGTATTAAAATAGACTGTTAAGTTATGCACATTACGACCAAGCTAAATATTCTCTAATATGTATATCAAATGGGTTGTAACACCATTACACTAAGACTCTGGAGTATGAAAGCGTTATCAAGGTTTAACAATAATTCTTCACTATAATGTTTCCAAGGCACATCCAAAATTAGGCTTAAAGAAGCATCCTTATTCAGATAAACTCAAATTAAATCAGTGACTAAACTAGAGAAAGCTAAGTAAGTAGATAGATTGAACGTATACAGATTCACTTAAGTAATGTGGTATCTAGATTGATTCTTTAAGAGACGGATAATTGTAGGAAGCATAGTTGATAGTAAAGAAACGTCAAGAAATCAATTGAATTACTCCCAAATAAAACTGGCCTTGGCCAGGAAAACTGTGTATCTAGCCTTTGTCATACTTGTTTAGACAATTACGTTCTTACACGGATATTTATTTTATGAACGAGTATAGTCCAAGTAGTATTAGCCGTCAGTGCGTCTACAATCATGATACATACTGTCTTGTAGATTATTATACGACAGTATATCATGAAAAGACATTTGACTTTGAACTCTGAAATATATCGTAAATTGAATTCTGGCTGTCATAACTGAATATCCGTGATCAGGAGATGTATGTAATTCGAGTGAGTGTAAACACGTGAATAAATGGACAATTAAAACTGCAAAAAACAATACATGGATGCATCAGACTTTATTCGAATCATCCGATAAACTGACAGTACGTTTCGACATTAGAAAAGAGATTTAAGCGGCAAAGGAAATCTATAGTTTTAATGAACACATATCATTGGATTTTACTTCGTATTTGAGATTTCGTTTGTTTCAGTTTCATCGGTAGCACAATGTATCCGCAGCTCAACTGGAAGAAGGCGGCGTATCTCCATTAGGTTTAGGTGTAAGTCCAGAAACAGGTGGATTCGAACCAGGTAAAGATGACGGTGTACTGGTAGGTGCTCGTGTAGATCCAGGTGCAGGTAAACATTTCGGATCTATTGTGGCTTTAAAACAAAAATAGGATAGTCTTCTAAACAAGATTTAAATATTGGAGGGATCAAGTGTAATACATGAATCCCTAAATAAGTAAAACATGTGTCTATTACACTATTGCGCCAATAGTCATAAGTGAACTTATCGATGTAGTTTATTGCTATAGTACGGAGAACAGAATTGTCAATTCAATATTAGACAAAAAGTACACAAAAACGAAATCATGTATGAGACAAATCAATTCCATATAGATGCGGTTACAGCATTATCGAATACGGTTGAATAATGTTACATATGCAATAGGTAGTATCGGACATGTTTGATGAGAATGTTCTCGATCTACATACTCCTATTATTATTATTATTATTATTATTTACAAATATTAATTCATGCAAAGAGGTAATGAACGATTTACAATTCAACATCATTCCTTACGCGTGTGAGATATATTGGTGAAAACCGAATTGAACAGTGACATTGCATGGTAACTGATCCAAAGCTAATGCAACATTACAAATATATATATATATATATTACAAAAAAATGTGTAATAGTTTGCTTAAATTTGGAAATTGCACATGAGAGAGAGGGAGGAAAACGAAACTTTATATATAAATATTTTTGTTTGCAGATTAAAATAGCAAATTTCTTTCTTGATGCGGCCCTATATTAAGGTTTACAGTATATGTTCTTCTGGAATTATGCTCAGGGAAAATATAAACAATGACAACTTTCACCTCACATTTCAAGTAAACATATCATTTTCAGAAGAAAAAGAAATCATTGTCGCCTTGATTGATATGAAATCTGGAGGCTGCAACGATCAGCGCTTAACTAAGAAAGTTTCTACGAATTACTGCGAATTGCTCATCTATTACGCTCTACTTGCCGATGAAAAGAAAACATTTTTTTATGTATCTCCAGTAAAGTGATAGCATTATTTACAACACGAACTAGCATAATATGAAACAAGTTTCTCTTTTTAAAATATTCCTTATATTTCGAATAGATTCATTTGAATTCCGTATTTGTTTGTTCATTAAAACACCATGCCATTTGATGCGATCGTACTTCAATAACCTTGACTGTTATTGCCATATGAATGACATTGATCGGCAAATAGGTAACCATTTACAACTTTTGTTTGGTTTCTATCTACAAGTGTTTATTAATAGGTTGGAGTTATATGTTAACCTTTACTGCTAGCTTACATTATGAAGCTGAAAGGAAGTTAGGTCCATATATGCAGGTCGTTTATGTTGTTTGCAGCATAGAAGTCGATGGCAAATCCAATATGATGAACTCCAGGATATACTAAATCTGCCTACACATCCTATTCGCTGATTTTCATTTATTTCATATGTTTTGAAACGTTTGCATATGACAATAACTCTTAGATCTTTCACCCACCCGCAGTAATCGAAATCTGCTTTACGAGACATGATTTCTGTGACCATGAAACTTTGCCTTCAAATATGTAATTTTAATGTAATTGTGAAATGTTACAACACCTGATAATCTGTTGTTTCCTATGAGCATGTTTTGATCAATCGAGATCATATTTTCTTGCTTACATTTCCTTACAGAAGATGGGAAAATGTATCTAGTGATAACCGTTTTGGTTAATCTCAACCTAAAATTATTCAACAATAATCAAATCTAAGCGGGTTTAAAAATAAAAGCGCGAAAGAGGAACAGACTGGGAAATATAAAAGAGTTTAGTTCAAAACATACCCGATGTTTCCCTCAGAGTCCAGCCCGAAATGGACACAAGTAGGAAAAGAACGAAAGGATTCGGCATGGTTTCCAGCTTTAGTCTGAAACATTCAAATCTAAATTTGACAATGTCTTCAATATTTCATAAATTCCAATTTTATCTAAACATTCAATCACATTTAAGGGAAGTGAACAATTGTATAACCTGGAAATTTACTCATCTAATGGACTTTCTGGGCTCCTATGGAGCTACCCTTATTAAAACTTGAAAGTAGGATTGATTACACACCGTGGCTAACATACCATCAGACAGAGCTATACATTCCCCAGCTTGTTTACTATCGGCTGTTTCTCTGACGCGTCTGTATAGTCCATGTAAACTGCGTTAGTTTAAACGGACATGAAGAAATGTTGTGAATTTTTTTCTAACTAAACCTCTTTCTATTTTCCTTGCGATGAATCTAATATGTTAGTTATTTTCTTTAATAAAAGAGGATATACAGAAACAGACAGAGACAGAGACACATAAATATTTGCAACCTATTTTTCTAAATCTTTATGCTGTCGTCAGTTAAACAGAAAATAGCTATACTTCTCTCCTCTAATAGTAGAATAGTATTAATAATAAATGTTTTATAAAAATATTCGTTTTTTTTACAAATACACATCCTGTAACAATCACCTACATAAAGAAAAATAAAAGAAACGGTATTAAATGGTATGCTCGGAGAGGACGTACCTTCACAATCGTTTCAAATGTTAAAGATCAGCAGCGTTCTTCCAGTCAATGAGGAAGCCTGGTCTAATAGTGGATTTTTATAGGGACAATTCGACATATCAACCGTCGACCCCGATGATGATAAATATGTTAGTTAAAGTGACTAATCAGGACTGGATTTGTTTACTGCCTGATCAAACAAAGATGCATGTGATAAGCAGCATCTGGTAAAAACATGTCAATACCCACTTGACCACTAACTCTATCGGTAAATTGTGAACAAAGTTCACTCATAAAGTTGTAGCAATATCTACTTTCACTGAGAGTCACTTCATCCTGCCCAGCAACACCATCACTATAGGTATCACGGTACCAATTGTTTTTCCATAGACCTCAATGCTAATATTTTGGAGAGATAAATATATTTTCTATCCTAATTTAGCATGCATCTCACACACTGTTATAGAGAACAATGTTAGATTGTCAATTTGATGATGACAAAATCGGGTTCTTATTGCTTTTAAGAGAGATAACTCTGATGGAACTAGACACGGGTATGAGTTATCTAGTCACAACATAGCTATTTTCAGTCATGTGTATTACATTTTCAAAAAATCATAAAAAATACAAAATATGATCTATATAGGAATTAGCATAAATTCACATGTTGCCAAGAGGCTAAACTTTTTTTAAGCCTAACCTTGATCTATGGTTGCTTTAAAAGAGATAGCCATTCCAGTATTATGTTTTCACTTTGTTCATTTCGAGATATATGTTTCTGAATCGAAGCTATACTTCATCAAGTGGTTTGGGCGAATAGTTCATTGCTGCAAAGCAAGATATGCAATTTAAATTGATCTGATATGACATGTACATACGGATAACAACATTGCAGTATACCAGAACTTGTTATATTCGTTAACTATGGCAAAGAAACGTAGGAACGTGATTTAGTTTTACAGAATAAGTCAAATACATTCAACACAAGCACATTGACATAAAGTTGCTCAGAGTCTTATGAAACTGAAGCCTAGTTGGAATATGTCAACGAGACATTGATTATCGGAAATGAATAGAAGTGAGGTCAAATATGTAAAATAAGGTCAAAATTACGGGGCACAAATAGTTCATACAAAGCATAATCCATATCACCAGTATCAATATAATCATAGTTACACTTGATCTCGGAATATAGGAGCAGGATGTGGACCTTTACGAAAACAAGTAGCAATCATAGCTTATTCAGATGAATGATCAACTTTTTATAATTCTACAATAATGCAGGAAAGGTATGTTTAACACAATGGAGTGGTACATAACTGCATGACATTATAAAATCATATCAGGGCAATCGATTTCGAGCGGAGAGGTTATATTATCGATTTACCTAAACGTTGGGATTATGAAGATTACGCTCACATACTTCCTAGTTTCTGTCGATAGACATACATCAGCTTTGCTTTGATATAATAAAGTTAAGACATCATTTAAATAAAATTATTTGCTATCCGAATTTAGCAAAGATTAGCTACATTCCGGGATCCTTAGGGCTCAGATTAAAGATTTGAAATGTAAATTTTGAAAGCATGGCTAACCTTTGGCTAAGCCCAAAAAGCCGACTAGAGTTGGTTGATTTGACAAAAATTCAAAAACGTAAAATGAAAGCAAACGCTGATATTACTTTCGATCTTTCTAGCTTGTTGAATTCATATTCAAAGTAAGCGTGTTCTAATTCTGTCTAAAGTAGGCCTAATCAACCAAAGATAATTAATCCAAACCTAAACCCGTAAAATAATCCCTCGTGTCAGTCAATGTGTCAGTCGCTGCGTATGAACTTAGATTGACCTTTAACGCAGAGACAGATCTAAGATTTGTGTCAGAACGGGAGAGTAAATGTTGTGTCTACTTGTGGAAATACGAGTCTTACTTATCCGATAGTATTGCTTCGATTTCTGAAATTTGTTTTCAATGTCAGAATTAACCGAACTCGAATATTTTGCACTTGTGTCACCGGCATGCACTGATCCTAACAGATCGACTTCAATTGTATACTTTACATTACAAGAAAACAATCCCGCCTGAAAATCATTGTCAGTCTTAACGTCTTCTCGGGCATGCATCATCTACATATTACCAGGTGAAAAGACACTATGGTACGAACAGCTCTTTTTAAAGTTGTAATATAAGAATATACATGAAATTATACAAATTCATTTGTCATGGAAGTAGTAGATCTTGCCTTCCTAAAACATACCAGGCACCAACACGACTGGAAATGTAGGAAATTGTCTGCATGCTTTCTCTTGCTTTGTTTGAAAATGAAATAAGTTCTTAATATTGTTAACACGTGTCAGATTTCCATTTGGAATACGGTATTCAATGATAATCATTGAATCGCATGAAGCCAGACGAAATACAGAGAAAGACAACATTTTACTAATATGATGGACATTCTTCGTTGCTTAAAACACTGATAACCACTCAAGCATCTCTCATGTATTAGTAAAATCTTTGGTACTTGTTTAGCAAATGTACGATTAAAATATTAGTTGTTGTGGTAGTAGTGATAAGTTTAATTTGCATTTGATATTAAATATTAGTAGTGAATTATGAGCCATTTTTTCCAAATCGAATTAATATTCAAAGGAACATTGACATGTGTTTACATTCTCAGCTGTTGCTTATGCCCTGCTTCTTGTTTTGATCAGGTTTTGAAAGCATGTAGTCGCTGTAAATCAATTGTACTGACAGTTTGCCCATTAGCGGGGTTAAATAACGAACTTGGAATAAATGTGCATATTTATAAAAAGAAATAAAAATAATAACTGCAAGTAGAAAACTAGAAATTACTTAATTTTCCATGTATTCTATATATTATGCATTCAGCGGTTCAATGATAGAAACATTTCTTACTTACTCTGTTTCGAAACGCTGATTGTGTGACGTATATCACATTACAAACCACCTGTGTTGTGTTGCATCTAAATTATAATTTTTATTCTTTTTCCATTTTGTTAATAACCCCAATACGTGTATGCACCAATCATTGATAATACGCGATCAGAATGCTTAAGAATAAGGCTACATGATGTACGAGGTTTCCTTATTTCTATAAAAAAAAATGCGAGTAGCAAATGCTTTGCAAACTCAGCATTGTTAATGTTTCTAATACAATGAGAAACAGCATATGTCTTCCGGTATTCAAAATGTGCTGGATACTTTAAATGGATGCTAAACGTCCTCATCCATAATCTGCTTCTATATTGTAGCATTAGTGTACTTATTCTCATGCACATCCATCACAAAGCCAAGATGTCCATTTTATAGGTATAAATCGCATTGACAACGTCCTTCCTTCATGATATAAGTATATGTGTCACTATTTAAGCGGCAGTTTTTTCAATTTCTACAGATACGGTGTCGTATGCATTATTTAGGGCTAATATATTAAACATCCAATACATGTTGCAAGAAGAATGATACAGCCATTACACATTATGGTTTTCAAAATACAAAAGAAAACCGATATACTTTTCCATTGAACTACGGTGTCTTTTGAAGTTTTAAAATAACTATGCAATGAGATTATCACGACTATTTGCGATATGAGAGGTTTCCTGCCTCTCAGAGAGACAGAATGACAGATCTACAGACATACATACAGACAGACAGTCTATCCTAGCAAAGGACAAATGTAGGACAGCCAATGAAAGGTAATGAAAGGCTTGTGTTTTATAGGTTCATTCCTTGAAAGATTAGGGCAATATTTTGTAAATATTCTTAGTATTGCATGCGAAATAAGATAATTAACTTCCAAAATAAAGTTATTTTCATTTGCGACCCTTTTGTTCTGGACATACAATTCCATTAACAGCATGAGCAACATATGTTTACAATCAAGTCTGTTGCTATGCAGATAGTGAGTTGCGGTCGACGAGTCATATGCAGAAAAGTCTTGGTGTCTGAAATAATTTTATTCGCATCGACAAACGTAAGCAAGGTGTTAAGTATTATAACATGAAATTTGAATATTGCAATAATTGTATAAACCAACCATTGGTCAAAAGGAGCTGTTTGTGTAAATATCTACAAACTATCAGCGTAACATACTATCTCTAGTATAGAATTGTTAACTTTACATTAATTTTAAGTCTTATAAATAAGCGTTCTTTACTATAAAACATATTTTGATTCTCTTAGGGATAATTTTCCCCCATAAAACGTATAAAGAACCGAACAAAAATGCTTGAATACTGATCACGCGTGTTTCAATTCACATATCTTGCTCGTATTCATTAGACTAACTTCATTATTTTCTGGACCACCATTAAATGTTGGCGTAATAACACACATAGTCGCGTTTGAAGATAACAGAGCCGTTTGAACAAAAAACAATTGGCTGATAAGTAAGTATCTTTGGAGTTTTACATTTCGGTCATATACGCGTTACTAACTGTGCATTTTGGGATCAAGTTAGCCTTAAACTGTTCATCTTTGTAAGATGGGGGTTTCCACTTCAATGCAATATGTTGCCTATTGAGTAAGCTTAAACAAAATAATATCCCTACTTGACATGACCTGCAAAATGTACGAATATATAAATATTTCTTGGCGATTGCAATCAGCTAGTTTTCGTCCTACAGTAGCTAAAATTTGGCGAAACAGCGGAAAAACTACATTACTTTCCTAACGTATAGAAGTTTTCTAAGCGGATGCCCTTTAAAACATTGCTGTTCAATTGTCGGAATATGCAACAAGCGGTAGGAAAGTTGAAGGGAACCTAGAATTATTATTAGAAAAAAATTACATATGTATGTAATGGCGTCTGTTATAATGTATGATCTTGAACGGTAATAACACCATGCTACCTTGCCGTCAAGTCAATTAGTTTCGACATCGTAAATATACATGTGTAGATAGACATGGACACTACAGCATTTTTAAACTACGGATATTAAGAGCTGCCTACAAAGAAAAGCATGCTCCAGTCTTCCATGTTTCATGTGTTCTTTTTATGAATATGTTAGTATCGAAAGTTACGCTTGTATTTTCTTTCACTTTATACGCAATGTTTTGGAAAGATTGTTTATTATATAAATCATGTTATATATCTTCTGAAGTGTTTTTATGTATTTGACATTGGCTGCTGTCAAAAGTTCTGAAGCCGTTGCAAATACTTTGTTTCTGATGCAGTGGGAAATGCATTGAAACCATCCGGATCCCAAAACGTTAAGAAGAAACAAATACCTTCAAAACACGCCAACACTTGTAGAATACTGATACAAGGAACACCGCACAAAACTGAGTAGTTGATAACGTGTTTCTTTGCAAATTCAATGAAAATGACTTGAATGGCTTTAGCAAGAAACTTTTGGCAAGTATAATTTTCATATTAAGTCCCTTAGGATATTATAGAGCATCTTCATAGAAGTTTAGTTTACTTGTACGTAGAGACTAAGTTTCCCGAGTTACGTATAGTTTCCGTTCAGTTTCTAATATCCAGAAACTAATTTTTCATGAGTGGTTTATCATGAGCTATGTTTGCGTGGAAGGGGAGCTTATCATGTATCAGATAGTTTCGATAGCAGAGACTCAACACTTTATTAAACATTCACTTCCTTGGATTAAGTTGGAATTGCTGTAAAAGGTTTGCATTAGTTCAAGATTGGATCCATCCAAACAATTATTAGACAAACAAACGATCGATCTATTCTATTGCGTGTAGTCAGCCACGAGATCATTATCAATTTCATTTTCAATCCCCAATATTATTCTATAAACGAGCCCAAATTATATCAGGATAACTTGGAATTGCATCAAAACAAAGTAATTATGGGATTGATTGATGCACTTCCGAATAGTCTCTCCTGAAAAATGTAAAGCCCTAGCAAATGAAATTTATCAACTAATTCGTGTGGGGATATATCATAAATAAGTCAAAAGCAATCTATCAAATAATATCTCACCAGACACAACAAGATGTATTCAAAAGACAACTAATTTTAATCTTGCACCTCAGGTAGACTTGGGATGCCAAAATCATAGATGATATATAATGCTCAATTTACCAAAGACGGAACTGAGGTAAAAGTGACAAAATTGTCTGAAGCTTGTGAACGTAAGAAAGATTGTATAAGACAATATCAGTTTACCTTAAGTGTACAAGAAAATTTGTAGACTCAAGCAAGCCAATACTACAAAACAAATCGATATGATCTATTGACCAAGAATTCAATCTGGAAACAGAAACATTAGTTTCGTTTTCTTGTACATAGACTCAAAGGATATAGCAACAACAATTGGTATGCAGAAGTAGTATCGCTTTTTAAATTCTCAATTTAGGATTTGTTTATACAGGCATTCCCGTTCGATATGGCAGGTATTAAAATAGACTGTTAAGTTATGCACATTACGACCAAGCTAAATATTCTCTAATATGTATATCAAATGGGTTGTAACACCATTACACTAAGACTCTGGAGTATGAAAGCGTTATCAAGGTTTAACAATAATTCTTCACTATAATGTTTCCAAGGCACATCCAAAATTAGGCTTAAAGAAGCATCCTTATTCAGATAAACTCAAATTAAATCAGTGACTAAACTAGAGAAAGCTAAGTAAGTAGATAGATTGAACGTATACAGATTCACTTAAGTAATGTGGTATCTAGATTGATTCTTTAAGAGACGGATAATTGTAGGAAGCATAGTTGATAGTAAAGAAACGTCAAGAAATCAATTGAATTACTCCCAAATAAAACTGGCCTTGGCCAGGAAAACTGTGTATCTAGCCTTTGTCATACTTGTTTAGACAATTACGTTCTTACACGGATATTTATTTTATGAACGAGTATAGTCCAAGTAGTATTAGCCGTCAGTGCGTCTACAATCATGATACATACTGTCTTGTAGATTATTATACGACAGTATATCATGAAAAGACATTTGACTTTGAACTCTGAAATATATCGTAAATTGAATTCTGGCTGTCATAACTGAATATATGTGATCAGGAGATGTATGTAATTCGAGTGAGTGTAAACACGTGAATAAATGGACAATTAAAACTGCAAAAAACAATACATGGATGCATAAGACTTTATTCGAATCATCCGATAAACTGACAGTACGTTTCGACATTAGAAAAGAGATTTAAGCGGCAAAGGAAATCTATAGTTTTAATGAACACATATCATTGGATTTTACTTCGTATTTGAGATTTCGTTTGTTTCAGTTTCATCGGTAGCACAAGGTATCCGCAGCTCAACTGGAAGAAGGCGGCGTATCTCCATTAGGTTTAGGTGTAAGTCCAGAAACAGGTGGATTCGAACCAGGTAAAGATGACGGTGTACTGGTAGGTGCTCGTGTAGATCCAGGTGCAGGTAAACATTTCGGATCTATTGTGGCTTTAAAACAAAAATAGGATAGTCTTCTAAACAAGATTTAAATATTGGAGGGATCAAGTGTAATACATGAATCCCTAAATAAGTAAAACATGTGTCTATTACACTATTGCGCCAATAGTCATAAGTGAACTTATCGATGTAGTTTATTGCTATAGTACGGAGAACAGAATTGTCAATTCAATATTAGACAAAAGTACACAAAAACGAAATCATGTATGAGACAAATCAATTCCATATAGATGCAGTTACAGCATTATCGAATACGGTTGAATAATGTTACATATGCAATAGGTAGTATCGGACATGTTTGATGAGAATGTTCTCGATCTACATACTCCTATTATTATTATTATTATTTACAAATATTAATTCATGCAAAGAGGTAATGAACGATTTACAATTCAACATCATTCCTTACGCGTGTGAGATATATTGGTGCAAACCGAATTGAACAGTGACATTGCATGGTAACTGATCCAAAGCTAATGCAACATTACAAATATATATATATATATATATATATATATTACAAAAAAATGTGTAATAGTTTGCTTAAATTTGGAAATTGCACATGAGAGAGAGGGAGGAAAACGAAACTTTTATATATAAATATTTTTGTTTGCAGATAAATAGCAAATTTCTTTCTTGATGCGGCCCTATATTAAGGTTTACAGTATATGTTCTTCTGGAATTATGCTCAGGGAAAATATAAGCAATGACAACTTTCACCTCACATTTCAAGTAAACATATCATTTTCAGAAGAAAAAGAAACCATTGTCGCCTTGATTGATATGAAATCTGGAGGCTGCAACGATCAGCGCTTAACTAAGAAAGTTTCTACGAATTACTGCGAATTGCTCATCTATTACGCTCTACTTGCCGATGAAAAGAAAACATTTTTTTATGTATCTCCAGTAAAGTGATAGCATTATTTACAACACGAACTAGCATAATATGAAACAAGTTTCTCTTTTTAAAATATTCCTTATATTTCGAATAGATTCATTTGAATTCCGTATTTGTTTGTTCATTAAAACACCATGCCATTTGATGCGATCGTACTTCAATAACCTTGACTGTTATTGCCATATGAATGACATTGATCGGCAAATAGGTAACCATTTACAACTTTCGTTTGGTTTCTATCTACAAGTGTTTATTAATAGGTTGGAGTTATATGTTAACCTTTACTGCTAGCTTACATTATGAAGCTGAAAGGAAGTTAGGTCCATATATGCAGGTCGTTTATGTTGTTTGCAGCATAGAAGTCGATGGCAAATCCAATATGATGAACTCCAGGATATACTAAATCTGCCTACACATCCTATTCGCTGATTTTCATTTATTTCATATGTTTTGAAACGTTTGCATATGACAATAACTCTTAGATCTTTCACCCACCCGCAGTAATCGAAATCTGCTTTACGAGACATGATTTCTGTGACCATGAAACTTTGCCTTCAAATATGTAATTTTAATGTAATTGTGAAATGTTACAACACCTGATAATCTGTTGTTTCCTATGAGCATGTTTTGATCAATCGAGATCATATTTTCTTGCTTACATTTCCTTACAGAAGATGGGAAAATGTATCTAGTGATAACCGTTTTGGTTAATCTCAACCTAAAATTATTCAACAATAATCAAATCTAAGCGGGTTTAAAAATAAAAGCGCGAAAGAGGAACAGACTGGGAAATATAAAAGAGTTTAGTTCAAAACATACCCGATGTTTCCCTCAGAGTCCAGCCCGAAATGGACACAAGTAGGAAAAGAACGAAAGGATTCGGCATGGTTTCCAGCTTTAGTCTGAAACATTCAAATCTAAATTTGACAATGTCTTCAATATTTCATAAATTCCAATTTTATCTAAACATTCAATCACATTTAAGGGAAGTGAACAATTGTATAACCTGGAAATTTACTCATCTAATGGACTTTCTGGGCTCCTATGGAGCTACCCTTATTAAAACTTGAAAGTAGGATTGATTACACACCGTGGCTAACATACCATCAGACAGAGCTATACATTCCCCAGCTTGTTTACTATCGGCTGTTTCTCTGACGCGTCTGTATAGTCCATGTAAACTGCGTTAGTTTAAACGGACATGAAGAAATGTTGTGAATTTTTTTCTAACTAAACCTCTTTCTATTTTCCTTGCGATGAATCTAATATGTTAGTTATTTTCTTTAATAAAAGAGGATATACAGAAACAGACAGAGACAGAGACACATAAATATTTGCAACCTATTTTTCTAAATCTTTATGCTGTCGTCAGTTAAACAGAAAATAGCTATACTTCTCTCCTCCAATAGTAGAATAGTATTAATAATAAATGTTTTATAAAAATATTCGTTTTTTTTTACAAATACACATCCTGTAACAATCACCTACATAAAGAAAAATAAAAGAAACGGTATTAAATGGTATGCTCGGAGAGGACGTACCTTCACAATCGTTTCAAATGTTAAAGATCAGCAGCGTTCTTCCAGTCAATGAGGAAGCCTGGTCTAATAGTGGATTTTTATAGGGACAATTCGACATATCAACCGTCGACCCCGATGATGATAAATATGTTAGTTAAAGTGACTAATCAGGACTGGATTTGTTTACTGTCTGATCAAAACAAAGATGCATGTGATAAGCAGCATCTGGTAAAAACATGTCAATACCCACTTGACCACTAACTCTATCGGTAAATTGTGAACAAAGTTCACTCATAAAGTTGTAGCAATATCTACTTTCACTGAGAGTCACTTCATCCTGCCCAGCAACACCATCACTATAGGTATCACGGTACCAATTGTTTTTCCATAGACCTCAATGCTAATATTTTGGAGAGATAAATATATTTTCTATCCTAATTTAGCATGCATCTCACACACTGTTATAGAGAACAATGTTAGATTGTCAATTTGATGATGACAAAATCGGGTTCTTATTGCTTTTAAGAGAGATAACTCTGATGGAACTAGACACGGGTATGAGTTATCTAGTCACAACATAGCTATTTTCAGTCATGTGTATTACATTTTCAAAAAATCATAAAAAATACAAAATATGATCTATATAGGAATTAGCATAAATTCACATGTTGCCAAGAGGCTAAACTTTTTTTAAGCCTAACCTTGATCTATGGCTGCTTTAAAAGAGATAGCCATTCCAGTATTATGTTTTCACTTTGTTCATTTCGAGATATATGTTTCTGAATCGAAGCTATACTTCATCAAGTGGTTTGGGCGAATAGTTCATTGCTGCAAAGCAAGATATGCAATTTAAATTGATCTGATATGACATGTACATACGGATAACAACATTGCAGTATACCAGAACTTGTTATATTCGTTAACTATGGCAAAGAAACGTAGGAACGTGATTTAGTTTTACAGAATAAGTCAAATACATTCAACACAAGCACATTGACATAAAGTTGCTCAGAGTCTTATGAAACTGAAGCCTAGTTGGAATATGTCAACGAGACATTGATTATCGGAAATGAATAGAAGTGAGGTCAAATATGTAAAAGAAGGTCAAAATTACGGGGCACAAATAGTTCATACAAAGCATAATCCATATCACCAGTATCAATATAATCATAGTTACACTTGATCTCGGAATATAGGAGCAGGATGTGGACCTTTACGAAAACAAGTAGCAATCATAGCTTATTCAGATGAATGATCAACTTTTTATAATTCTACAATAATGCAGGAAAGGTATGATTAACACAATGGAGTGGTACATAACTGCATGACATTATAAAATCATATCAGGGCAGCCGATTTCGAGCGGAGAGGTTATATCATCGATTTACCTAAACGTTGCGATTATGAAGATTACGCTCACATACTTCCTAGTTTCTGTCGATAGACATACTTCAGCTTTGCTTTGATATAATAAAGTTAAGACATCATTTAAATAAAATTATTTGCTATCCGAATTTAGCAAAGATTAGCTACGTTCCGTGATCCTTAGGGCTCAGATTAAAGATTTGAAATGTAAATTTTGAAAGCATGGCTAACCTTTGGCTAAGCCCAAAAAGCCGACTAGAGTTGGTTGATTTGACAAAAATTCAAAAACCTAAAATGAAAGCAAACGCTGATATTACTTTCGATCTTTCTAGCTTGTTGAATTCATATTCAAAGTAAGCGTGTTCTAATTCTGTCTAAAGTAGGCCTAATCAACCAAAGATAATTAATCCAAACCTAAACCCGTAAAATAATCCCTCGTGTCAGTCAATGTGTCAGTCGCTGCGTATGAACTTAGATTGACATTTAACGCAGAGACAGATCTAAGATTTGTGTCAGAACGGGAGAGTAAATGTTGTGTCTACTTGTGGAAATACGAGTCTTACTTATCCGATAGTATTGCTTCGATTTCTGAAGTTTGTTTTCAATGTCAGAATTAACCGAACTCGAATATTTTGCACTTGTGTCACCGGCATGCACTGATCCTAACAGATCGACTTCAATTGTATACTTTACATTACAAGAAAACAATCCCGCCTGAAAATCATTGTCAGTCTTAACGTCTTCTCGGGCATGCATCATCTACATATTACCAGGTGAAAAGACACTATGGTACGAACAGCTCTTTTTAAAGTTGTAATATAAGAATATACATGAAATTATACAAATTCATTTGTCATGGAAGTAGTAGATCTTGCCTTCCTAAAACATACCAGGCACCAACACGACTGGAAATGTAGGAAATTGTCTGCATGCTTTCTCTTGCTTTGTTTGAAAATGAAATAAGTTCTTAATATTGTTAACACGTGTCAGATTTCCATTTGGAATACGGTATTCAATGATAATCATTGAATCGCATGAAGCCAGACGAAATACAGAGAAAGACAACATTTTACTAATATGATGGACATTCTTCGTTGCTTAAAACACTGATAACCACTCAAGCATCTCTCATGTATTAGTAAAATCTTTGGTACTTGTTTAGCAAATGTACGATTAAAATATTAGTTGTTGTGGTAGTAGTGATAAGTTTAATTTGCATTTGATATTAAATATTAGTAGTGAATTATGAGCCATTTTTTCCAAATCGAATAAATATTCAAAGGAACATTGACATGTGTTTACATTCTCAGCTGTTGCTTATGCCCTGCTTCTTGTTTTGATCAGGTTTTGAAAGCATGTAGTCGCTGTAAATCAATTGTACTGACAGTTTGCCCATTAGCGGGGTTAAATAACGAACTTGGAATAAATGTGCATATTTATAAAAAGAAATAAAAATAATAACTGCAAGTAGAAAACTAGAAATTACTTAATTTTCCATGTATTCTATATATTATGCATTCAGCGGTTCAATGATAGAAACATTTCTTACTTGCTCTGTTTCGAAACGCTGATTGTGTGACGTATATCACATTACAAACCACCTGTGTTGTGTTGCATCTAAATTATAATTTTTATTCTTTTTCCATTTTGTTAATAACCCCAATACGTGTATGCACCAATCATTGATAATACGCGATCAGAATGCTTAAGAATAAGGCTACATGATGTACGAGGTTTCCTTATTTCTATAAAAAAAATGCGAGTAGCAAATGCTTTGCAAACTCAGCATTCTTAATGTTTCTGATACAATGAGAAACAGCATATGTCTTCCGGTATTCAAAATGTGCTGGATACTTTAAATGGATGCTAAACGTCCTCATCCATAATCTGCTTCTATATTGTAGCATTAGTGTACTTATTCTCATGCACATCCATCACAAAGCCAAGATGTCCATTTTATAGGTATAAATCGCATTGACAACGTCCTTCCTTCATGATATAAGTATATGTGTCACTATTTAAGCGGCAGTTTTTTCAATTTCTACAGATACGGTGTCGTATGCATTATTTAGGGCTAATATATTAAACATCCAATACATGTTGCAAGAAGAATGATACAGCCATTACACATTATGGTTTTCAAAATACAAAAGAAAACCGATATACTTTTCCATTGAACTACGGTGTCTTTTGAAGTTTTAAAATAACTATGCAATGAGAGTATCACGACTATTTGCGATATGAGAGGTTTCCTGCCTCTCAGAGAGACAGAATGACAGATCTACAGACATACATACAGACAGACAGTCTATCCTAGCAAAGGACAAATGTAGGACAGCCAATGAAAGGTAATGAAAGGCTTGTGTTTTATAGGTTCATTCCTTGAAAGATTAGGGCAATATTTTGTAAATATTCTTAGTATTGCATGCGAAATAAGATAATTAACTTCCAAAATAAAGTTATTTTCATTTGCGACCCTTTTGTTCTGGACATACAATTCCATTAACAGCATGAGCAACATATGTTTACAATCAAGTCTGTTGCTATGCAGATAGTGAGTTGCGGTCGACGAGTCATATGCAGAAAAGTCTTGGTGTCTGAAATAATTGTATTCGCATCGACAAACGTAAGCAAGGTTTTAAGTATTATAACATGAAATTTGAATATTGCAATAATTGTATAAACCAACCATTGGTCAAAAGGAGCTGTTTGTGTAAATATCTACAAACTATCAGCGTAACATACCATCTCTAGTATAGAATTGGTAACTTTACATTAATTTTAAGTCTTATAAATAAGCGTTCTTTACTATAAAACATATTTTGATTCTCTTAGGGATAATTTTCCCCCATAAAACGTATAAAGAACCGAACAAAAATGCTTGAATACTGATCACGCGTGTTTCAATTCACATATCTTGCTCGTATTCATTAGACTAACTTCATTATTTTCTGGACCACCATTAAATGTTGGCGTAATAACACACATAGTCGCGTTTGAAGATAACAGAGCCGTTTGAACAAAAAAACAATTGGCTGATAAGTAAGTATCTTTGGAGTTTTACATTTCGGTCATATACGCGTTACTAACTGTACATTTTGGGATCAAGTTAGCCTTAAACTGTTCATCTTTATAAGATGGGGGTTTCCACTTCAATGCAATATGTTGCCTTTTGAGTAAGCTTAAACAAAATAATATCCCTACTTGACATGACCTGCAAAATGTACGAATATATAAATATTTCTTGGCGATTGCAATCAGCTAGTTTTCGTCCTACAGTAGCTTAAATTTGGCGAAACAGCGGAAAAACTACATTACTTTCCTAACGTATAGAAGTTTTCTAAGCGGATGCCCTTTAAAACATTGCTGTTCAATTGTCGGAATATGCAACAAGCGGTAGGAAAGTTGAAGGGAACCTAGAATTATTATTAGAAAAAAATTACATATGTATGTAATGGCGTTTGTTATAATGTACGATCTTGAACGGTAATAACACCATGTTACCTTGCCGTCAAGTCAATTAGTTTCGACATCGTAAATATACATGTGTAGATAGACATGGACACTACAGCATTTTTAAACTACGGATATTAAGAGCTGCCTACAAAGAAAAGCATGCTCCAGTCTTCCATGTTTCATGTGTTCTTTTTATGAATATGTTAGTATCGAAAGTTACGCTTGTATTTTCTTTCACTTTATACGCAATCTTTTGGAAAGATTGTTTATTATATTAATCATGTTATATATCTTCTGAAGTGTTTTTATGTATTTGACATTGGCTGCTGTCAAAAGTTCTGAAGCCGTTGCAAATACTTTGTTTCTGATGCAGTGGGAAATGCATTGAAACCATCCGGATCCCAAAACGTTAAGAAGAAACAAATACCTTCAAAACACGCCAACACTTGTAGAATACTGATACAAGGAACACCGCACAAAACTGAGTAGTTGATAACGTGTTTCTTTGCAAATTCAATGAAAATGACTTGAATGGCTTTAGCAAGAAACTTTTGGCAAGTATAATTTCCATATTAAGTCCCTTAGGATATTATAGAGCATCTTCATAGAAGTTTAGTTTACTTGTACGTAGAGACTAAGTTTCCCGAGTTACGTATAGTTTCCGTTCAGTTTCTAATATCCAGAAACTAATTTTTCATGAGTGGTTTATCATGAGCTATGTTTGCGTGGAAGGGGAGCTTATCATGTATCAGATAGTTTCGATAGCAGAGACTCAACACTTTATTAAACATTCACTTCCTTGGATTAAGTTGGAATTGCTGTAAAAGGTTTGCATTAGTTCAAGATTGGATCCATCCAAACAATTATTAGACAAACAAACGATCGATCTATTCTATTGCGTGTAGTCAGCCACGAGATCATTATCAATTTCATTTTCAATCCCCAATATTATTCTATAAACGAGCCCAAATTATATCAGGATAACTTGGAATTGCATCAAAACAAAGTAATTATGGGATTGATTGATGCACTTCCGAATATCTCTCCTGAAAAATGTAAAGCCCTAGCAAATGAAATTTATCAACTAATTCGTGTGGGGATATATCATAAATAAGTCAAAAGCAATCTATCAAATAATATCTCACCAGACACAACAAGATGTATTCAAAAGACAACTAATTTTAATCTTGCACCTCCGGTAGACTTGGGATGCCAAAATCATAGATGATATATAATGCTCAATTTACCAAAGACGGAACTGAGGTAAAAGTGACAAAATTGTCTGAAGCTTGTGAACGTAAGAAAGATTGTATAAGACAATATCAGTTTACCTTAAGTGTACAAGAAAATTTGTAGACTCAAGCAAGCCAATACTACAAAACAAATCGATATGATCTATTGACCAAGAATTCAATCTGGAAACAGAAACATTAGTTTCGTTTTCTTGTACATAGACTCAAAGGATATAGCAACAACAATTGGTATGCAGAAGTAGTATCGCTTTTTAAATTCTCAATTTAGGATTTGTTTATACAGGCATTCCCGTTCGATATGGCAGGTATTAAAATAGACTGTTAAGTTATGCACATTACGACCAAGCTAAATATTCTCTAATATGTATATCAAATGGGTTGTAACACCATTACACTAAGACTCTGGAGTATGAAAGCGTTATCAAGGTTTAACAATAATTCTTCACTATAATGTTTCCAAGGCACATCCAAAATTAGGCTTAAAGAAGCATCCTTATTCAGATAAACTCAAATTAAATCAGTGACTAAACTAGAGAAAGCTAAGTAAGTAGATAGATTGAACGTATACAGATTCACTTAAGTAATGTGGTATCTAGATTGATTCTTTAAGAGACGGATAATTGTAGGAAGCATAGTTGATAGTAAAGAAACGTCAAGAAATCAATTGAATTACTCCCAAATAAAACTGGCCTTGGCCAGGAAAACTGTGTATCTAGCCTTTGTCATACTTGTTTAGACAATTACGTTCTTACACGGATATTTATTTTATGAACGAGTATAGTCCAAGTAGTATTAGCCGTCAGTGCGTCTACAATCATGATACATACTGTCTTGTAGATTATTATACGACAGTATATCATGAAAAGACATTTGACTTTGAACTCTGAAATATATCGTAAATTGAATTCTGGCTGTCATAACTGAATATCCGTGATCAGGAGATGTATGTAATTCGAGTGAGTGTAAACACGTGAATAAATGGACAATTAAAACTGCAAAAAACAATACATGGATGCATCAGACTTTATTCGAATCATCCGATAAACTGACAGTACGTTTCGACATTAGAAAAGAGATTTAAGCGGCAAAGGAAATCTATAGTTTTAATGAACACATATCATTGGATTTTACTTCGTATTTGAGATTTGGTTTGTTTCAGTTTCATCGGTAGCACAATGTATCCGCAGCTCAACTGGAAGAAGGCGGCGTATCTCCATTAGGTTTAGGTGTAAGTCCAGAAACAGGTGGATTCGAACCAGGTAAAGATGACGGTGTACTGGTAGGTGCTCGTGTAGATCCAGGTGCAGGTAAACATTTCGGATCTATTGTGGCTTTAAAACAAAAATAGGATAGTCTTCTAAACAAGATTTAAATATTGGAGGGATCAAGTGTAATACATGAATCCCTAAATAAGTAAAACATGTGTCTATTACACTATTGCGCCAATAGTCATAAGTGAACTTATCGATGTAGTTTATTGCTATAGTACGGAGAACAGAATTGTCAATTCAATATTAGACAAAAAGTACACAAAAACGAAATCATGTATGAGACAAATCAATTCCATATAGATGCGGTTACAGCATTATCGAATACGGTTGAATAATGTTACATATGCAATAGGTAGTATCGGACATGTTTGATGAGAATGTTCTCGATCTACATACTCCTATTATTATTATTATTATTTACAAATATTAATTCATGCAAAGAGGTAATGAACGATTTACAATTCAACATCATTCCTTACGCGTGTGAGATATATTGGTGCAAACCGAATTGAACAGTGACATTGCATGGTAACTGATCCAAAGCTAATGCAACATTACAAATATATATATATATATATATTACAAAAAAATGTGTAATAGTTTGCTTAAATTTGGAAATTGCACATGAGAGAGAGGGAGGAAAACGAAACTTTATATATAAATATTTTTGTTTGCAGATTAAAATAGCAAATTTCTTTCTTGATGCGGCCCTATATTAAGGTTTACAGTATATGTTCTTCTGGAATTATGCTCAGGGAAAATATAAACAATGACAACTTTCACCTCACATTTCAAGTAAACATATCATTTTCAGAAGAAAAAGAAATCATTGTCGCCTTGATTGATATGAAATCTGGAGGCTGCAACGATCAGCGCTTAACTAAGAAAGTTTCTACGAATTACTGCGAATTGCTCATCTATTACGCTCTACTTGCCGATGAAAAGAAAACATTTTTTTATGTATCTCCAGTAAAGTGATAGCATTATTTACAACACGAACTAGCATAATATGAAACAAGTTTCTCTTTTTAAAATATTCCTTATATTTCGAATAGATTCATTTGAATTCCGTATTTGTTTGTTCATTAAAACACCATGCCATTTGATGCGATCGTACTTCAATAACCTTGACTGTTATTGCCATATGAATGACATTGATCGGCAAATAGGTAAAAATTTACAACTTTTGTTTGGTTTCTATCTACAAGTGTTTATTAATAGGTTGGAGTTATATGTTAACCTTTACTGCTAGCTTACATTATGAAGCTGAAAGGAAGTTAGGTCCATATATGCAGGTCGTTTATGTTGTTTGCAGCATAGAAGTCGATGGCAAATCCAATATGATGAACTCCAGGATATACTAAATCTGCCTACACATCCTATTCGCTGATTTTCATTTATTTCATATGTTTTGAAACGTTTGCATATGACAATAACTCTTAGATCTTTCACCCACCCGCAGTAATCGAAATCTGCTTTACGAGACATGATTTCTGTGACCATGAAACTTTGCCTTCAAATATGTAATTTTAATGTAATTGTGAAATGTTACAACACCTGATAATCTGTTGTTTCCTATGAGCATGTTTTGATCAATCGAGATCATATTTTCTTGCTTACATTTCCTTACAGAAGATGGGAAAATGTATCTAGTGATAACCGTTTTGGTTAATCTCAACCTAAAATTATTCAACAATAATCAAATCTAAGCGGGTTTAAAAATAAAAGCGCGAAAGAGGAACAGACTGGGAAATATAAAAGAGTTTAGTTCAAAACATACCCGATGTTTCCCTCAGAGTCCAGCCCGAAATGGACACAAGTAGGAAAAGAACGAAAGGATTCGGCATGGTTTCCAGCTTTAGTCTGAAACATTCAAATCTAAATTTGACAATGTCTTCAATATTTCATAAATTCCAATTGTATCTAAACATTCAATCACATTTAAGGGAAGTGAACAATTGTATAACCTGGAAATTTACTCATCTAATGGACTTTCTGGGCTCCTATGGAGCTACCCTTATTAAAACTTGAAAGTAGGATTGATTACACACCGTGGCTAACATACCATCAGACAGAGCTATACATTCCCCAGCTTGTTTACTATCGGCTGTTTCTCTGACGCGTCTGTATAGTCCATGTAAACTGCGTTAGTTTAAACGGACATGAAGAAATGTTGTGAATTTTTTTCTAACTAAACCTCTTTCTATTTTCCTTGCGATGAATCTAATATGTTAGTTATTTTCTTTAATAAAAGAGGATATACAGAAACAGACAGAGACAGAGACACATAAATATTTGCAACCTATTTTTCTAAATCTTTATGCTGTCGTCAGTTAAACAGAAAATAGCTATACTTCTCTCCTCTAATAGTAGAATAGTATTAATAATAAATGTTTTATAAAAATATTCGTTTTTTTTACAAATACACATCCTGTAACAATCACCTACATAAAGAAAAATAAAAGAAACGGTATTAAATGGTATGCTCGGAGAGGACGTACCTTCACAATCGTTTCAAATGTTAAAGATCAGCAGCGTTCTTCCAGTCAATGAGGAAGCCTGGTCTAATAGTGGATTTTTATAGGGACAATTCGACATATCAACCGTCGACCCCGATGATGATAAATATGTTAGTTAAAGTGACTAATCAGGACTGGATTTGTTTACTGCCTGATCAAACAAAGATGCATGTGATAAGCAGCATCTGGTAAAAACATGTCAATACCCACTTGACCACTAACTCTATCGGTAAATTGTGAACAAAGTTCACTCATAAAGTTGTAGCAATATCTACTTTCACTGAGAGTCACTTCATCCTGCCCAGCAACACCATCACTATAGGTATCACGGTACCAATTGTTTTTCCATAGACCTCAATGCTAATATTTTGGAGAGATAAATATATTTTCTATCCTAATTTAGCATGCATCTCACACACTGTTATAGAGAACAATGTTAGATTGTCAATTTGATGATGACAAAATCGGGTTCTTATTGCTTTTAAGAGAGATAACTCTGATGGAACTAGACACGGGTATGAGTTATCTAGTCACAACATAGCTATTTTCAGTCATGTGTATTACATTTTCAAAAAATCATAAAAAATACAAAATATGATCTATATAGGAATTAGCATAAATTCACATGTTGCCAAGAGGCTAAACTTTTTTTAAGCCTAACCTTGATCTATGGTTGCTTTAAAAGAGATAGCCATTCCAGTATTATGTTTTCACTTTGTTCATTTCGAGATATATGTTTCTGAATCGAAGCTATACTTCATCAAGTGGTTTGGGCGAATAGTTCATTGCTGCAAAGCAAGATATGCAATTTAAATTGATCTGATATGACATGTACATACGGATAACAACATTGCAGTATACCAGAACTTGTTATATTCGTTAACTATGGCAAAGAAACGTAGGAACGTGATTTAGTTTTACAGAATAAGTCAAATACATTCAACACAAGCACATTGACATAAAGTTGCTCAGAGTCTTATGAAACTGAAGCCTAGTTGGAATATGTCAACGAGACATTGATTATCGGAAATGAATAGAAGTGAGGTCAAATATGTAAAATAAGGTCAAAATTACGGGGCACAAATAGTTCATACAAAGCATAATCCATATCACCAGTATCAATATAATCATAGTTACACTTGATCTCGGAATATAGGAGCAGGATGTGGACCTTTACGAAAACAAGTAGCAATCATAGCTTATTCAGATGAATGATCAACTTTTTATAATTCTACAATAATGCAGGAAAGGTATGTTTAACACAATGGAGTGGTACATAACTGCATGACATTATAAAATCATATCAGGGCAATCGATTTCGAGCGGAGAGGTTATATTATCGATTTACCTAAACGTTGGGATTATGAAGATTACGCTCACATACTTCCTAGTTTCTGTCGATAGACATACATCAGCTTTGCTTTGATATAATAAAGTTAAGACATCATTTAAATAAAATTATTTGCTATCCGAATTTAGCAAAGATTAGCTACATTCCGGGATCCTTAGGGCTCAGATTAAAGATTTGAAATGTAAATTTTGAAAGCATGGCTAACCTTTGGCTAAGCCCAAAAAGCCGACTAGAGTTGGTTGATTTGACAAAAATTCAAAAACGTAAAATGAAAGCAAACGCTGATATTACTTTCGATCTTTCTAGCTTGTTGAATTCATATTCAAAGTAAGCGTGTTCTAATTCTGTCTAAAGTAGGCCTAATCAACCAAAGATAATTAATCCAAACCTAAACCCGTAAAATAATCCCTCGTGTCAGTCAATGTGTCAGTCGCTGCGTATGAACTTAGATTGACCTTTAACGCAGAGACAGATCTAAGATTTGTGTCAGAACGGGAGAGTAAATGTTGTGTCTACTTGTGGAAATACGAGTCTTACTTATCCGATAGTATTGCTTCGATTTCTGAAATTTGTTTTCAATGTCAGAATTAACCGAACTCGAATATTTTGCACTTGTGTCACCGGCATGCACTGATCCTAACAGATCGACTTCAATTGTATACTTTACATTACAAGAAAACAATCCCGCCTGAAAATCATTGTCAGTCTTAACGTCTTCTCGGGCATGCATCATCTACATATTACCAGGTGAAAAGACACTATGGTACGAACAGCTCTTTTTAAAGTTGTAATATAAGAATATACATGAAATTATACAAATTCATTTGTCATGGAAGTAGTAGATCTTGCCTTCCTAAAACATACCAGGCACCAACACGACTGGAAATGTAGGAAATTGTCTGCATGCTTTCTCTTGCTTTGTTTGAAAATGAAATAAGTTCTTAATATTGTTAACACGTGTCAGATTTCCATTTGGAATACGGTATTCAATGATAATCATTGAATCGCATGAAGCCAGACGAAATACAGAGAAAGACAACATTTTACTAATATGATGGACATTCTTCGTTGCTTAAAACACTGATAACCACTCAAGCATCTCTCATGTATTAGTAAAATCTTTGGTACTTGTTTAGCAAATGTACGATTAAAATATTAGTTGTTGTGGTAGTAGTGATAAGTTTAATTTGCATTTGATATTAAATATTAGTAGTGAATTATGAGCCATTTTTTCCAAATCGAATAAATATTCAAAGGAACATTGACATGTGTTTACATTCTCAGCTGTCGCTTATGCCCTGCTTCTTGTTTTGATCAGGTTTTGAAAGCATGTAGTCGCTGTAAATCAATTGTACTGACAGTTTGCCCATTAGCGGGGTTAAATAACGAACTTGGAATAAATGTGCATATTTATAAAAAGAAATAAAAATAATAACTGCAAGTAGAAAACTAGAAATTACTTAATTTTCCATGTATTCTATATATTATGCATTCAGCGGTTCAATGATAGAAACATTTCTTACTTGCTCTGTTTCGAAACGCTGATTGTGTGACGTATATCACATTACAAACCACCTGTGTTGTGTTGCATCTAAATTATAATTTTTATTCTTTTTCCATTTTGTTAATAACCCCAATACGTGTATGCACCAATCATTGATAATACGCGATCAGAATGCTTAAGAATAAGGCTACATGATGTACGAGGTTTCCTTATTTCTATAAAAAAAAATGCGAGTAGCAAATGCTTTGCAAACTCAGCATTGTTAATGTTTCTGATACAATGAGAAACAGCATATGTCTTCCGGTATTCAAAATGTGCTGGATACTTTAAATGGATGCTAAACGTCCTCATCCATAATCTGCTTCTATATTGTAGCATTAGTGTACTTATTCTCATGCACATCCATCACAAAGCCAAGATGTCCATTTTATAGGTATAAATCGCATTGACAACGTCCTTCCTTCATGATATAAGTATATGTGTCACTATTTAAGCGGCAGTTTTTTCAATTTCTACAGATACGGTGTCGTATGCATTATTTAGGGCTAATATATTAAACATCCAATACATGTTGCAAGAAGAATGATACAGCCATTACACATTATGGTTTTCAAAATACAAAAGAAAACCGATATACTTTTCCATTGAACTACGGTGTCTTTTGAAGTTTTAAAATAACTATGCAATGAGAGTATCACGACTATTTGCGATATGAGAGGTTTCCTGCCTCTCAGAGAGACAGAATGACAGATCTACAGACATACATACAGACAGACAGTCTATCCTAGCAAAGGACAAATGTAGGACAGCCAATGAAAGGTAATGAAAGGCTTGTGTTTTATAGGTTCATTCCTTGAAAGATTAGGGCAATATTTTGTAAATATTCTTAGTATTGCATGCGAAATAAGATAATTAACTTCCAAAATAAAGTTATTTTCATTTGCGACCCTTTTGTTCTGGACATACAATTCCATTAACAGCATGAGCAACATATGTTTACAATCAAGTCTGTTGCTATGCAGATAGTGAGTTGCGGTCGACGAGTCATATGCAGAAAAGTCTTGGTGTCTGAAATAATTGTATTCGCATCGACAAACGTAAGCAAGGTGTTAAGTATTATAACATGAAATTTGAATATTGCAATAATTGTATAAACCAACCATTGGTCAAAAGGAGCTGTTTGTGTAAATATCTACAAACTATCAGCGTAACATACCATCTCTAGTATAGAATTGGTAACTTTACATTAATTTTAAGTCTTATAAATAAGCGTTCTTTACTATAAAACATATTTTGATTCTCTTAGGGATAATTTTCCCCCATAAAACGTATAAAGAACCGAACAAAAATGCTTGAATACTGATCACGCGTGTTTCAATTCACATATCTTGCTCGTATTCATTAGACTAACTTCATTATTTTCTGGACCACCATTAAATGTTGGCGTAATAACACACATAGTCGCGTTTGAAGATAACAGAGCCGTTTGAACAAAAAAACAATTGGCTGATAAGTAAGTATCTTTGGAGTTTTACATTTCGGTCATATACGCGTTACTAACTGTACATTTTGGGATCAAGTTAGCCTTAAACTGTTCATCTTTATAAGATGGGGGTTTCCACTTCAATGCAATATGTTGCCTTTTGAGTAAGCTTAAACAAAATAATATCCCTACTTGACATGACCTGCAAAATGTACGAATATATAAATATTTCTTGGCGATTGCAATCAGCTAGTTTTCGTCCTACAGTAGCTTAAATTTGGCGAAACAGCGGAAAAACTACATTACTTTCCTAACGTATAGAAGTTTTCTAAGCGGATGCCCTTTAAAACATTGCTGTTCAATTGTCGGAATATGCAACAAGCGGTAGGAAAGTTGAAGGGAACCTAGAATTATTATTAGAAAAAAATTACATATGTATGTAATGGCGTTTGTTATAATGTACGATCTTGAACGGTAATAACACCATGTTACCTTGCCGTCAAGTCAATTAGTTTCGACATCGTAAATATACATGTGTAGATAGACATGGACACTACAGCATTTTTAAACTACGGATATTAAGAGCTGCCTACAAAGAAAAGCATGCTCCAGTCTTCCATGTTTCATGTGTTCTTTTTATGAATATGTTAGTATCGAAAGTTACGCTTGTATTTTCTTTCACTTTATACGCAATCTTTTGGAAAGATTGTTTATTATATTAATCATGTTATATATCTTCTGAAGTGTTTTTATGTATTTGACATTGGCTGCTGTCAAAAGTTCTGAAGCCGTTGCAAATACTTTGTTTCTGATGCAGTGGGAAATGCATTGAAACCATCCGGATCCCAAAACGTTAAGAAGAAACAAATACCTTCAAAACACGCCAACACTTGTAGAATACTGATACAAGGAACACCGCACAAAACTGAGTAGTTGATAACGTGTTTCTTTGCAAATTCAATGAAAATGACTTGAATGGCTTTAGCAAGAAACTTTTGGCAAGTATAATTTCCATATTAAGTCCCTTAGGATATTATAGAGCATCTTCATAGAAGTTTAGTTTACTTGTACGTAGAGACTAAGTTTCCCGAGTTACGTATAGTTTCCGTTCAGTTTCTAATATCCAGAAACTAATTTTTCATGAGTGGTTTATCATGAGCTATGTTTGCGTGGAAGGGGAGCTTATCATGTATCAGATAGTTTCGATAGCAGAGACTCAACACTTTATTAAACATTCACTTCCTTGGATTAAGTTGGAATTGCTGTAAAAGGTTTGCATTAGTTCAAGATTGGATCCATCCAAACAATTATTAGACAAACAAACGATCGATCTATTCTATTGCGTGTAGTCAGCCACGAGATCATTATCAATTTCATTTTCAATCCCCAATATTATTCTATAAACGAGCCCAAATTATATCAGGATAACTTGGAATTGCATCAAAACAAAGTAATTATGGGATTGATTGATGCACTTCCGAATATCTCTCCTGAAAAATGTAAAGCCCTAGCAAATGAAATTTATCAACTAATTCGTGTGGGGATATATCATAAATAAGTCAAAAGCAATCTATCAAATAATATCTCACCAGACACAACAAGATGTATTCAAAAGACAACTAATTTTAATCTTGCACCTCCGGTAGACTTGGGATGCCAAAATCATAGATGATATATAATGCTCAATTTACCAAAGACGGAACTGAGGTAAAAGTGACAAAATTGTCTGAAGCTTGTGAACGTAAGAAAGATTGTATAAGACAATATCAGTTTACCTTAAGTGTACAAGAAAATTTGTAGACTCAAGCAAGCCAATACTACAAAACAAATCGATATGATCTATTGACCAAGAATTCAATCTGGAAACAGAAACATTAGTTTCGTTTTCTTGTACATAGACTCAAAGGATATAGCAACAACAATTGGTATGCAGAAGTAGTATCGCTTTTTAAATTCTCAATTTAGGATTTGTTTATACAGGCATTCCCGTTCGATATGGCAGGTATTAAAATAGACTGTTAAGTTATGCACATTACGACCAAGCTAAATATTCTCTAATATGTATATCAAATGGGTTGTAACACCATTACACTAAGACTCTGGAGTATGAAAGCGTTATCAAGGTTTAACAATAATTCTTCACTATAATGTTTCCAAGGCACATCCAAAATTAGGCTTAAAGAAGCATCCTTATTCAGATAAACTCAAATTAAATCAGTGACTAAACTAGAGAAAGCTAAGTAAGTAGATAGATTGAACGTATACAGATTCACTTAAGTAATGTGGTATCTAGATTGATTCTTTAAGAGACGGATAATTGTAGGAAGCATAGTTGATAGTAAAGAAACGTCAAGAAATCAATTGAATTACTCCCAAATAAAACTGGCCTTGGCCAGGAAAACTGTGTATCTAGCCTTTGTCATACTTGTTTAGACAATTACGTTCTTACACGGATATTTATTTTATGAACGAGTATAGTCCAAGTAGTATTAGCCGTCAGTGCGTCTACAATCATGATACATACTGTCTTGTAGATTATTATACGACAGTATATCATGAAAAGACATTTGACTTTGAACTCTGAAATATATCGTAAATTGAATTCTGGCTGTCATAACTGAATATCCGTGATCAGGAGATGTATGTAATTCGAGTGAGTGTAAACACGTGAATAAATGGACAATTAAAACTGCAAAAAACAATACATGGATGCATCAGACTTTATTCGAATCATCCGATAAACTGACAGTACGTTTCGACATTAGAAAAGAGATTTAAGCGGCAAAGGAAATCTATAGTTTTAATGAACACATATCATTGGATTTTACTTCGTATTTGAGATTTGGTTTGTTTCAGTTTCATCGGTAGCACAATGTATCCGCAGCTCAACTGGAAGAAGGCGGCGTATCTCCATTAGGTTTAGGTGTAAGTCCAGAAACAGGTGGATTCGAACCAGGTAAAGATGACGGTGTACTGGTAGGTGCTCGTGTAGATCCAGGTGCAGGTAAACATTTCGGATCTATTGTGGCTTTAAAACAAAAATAGGATAGTCTTCTAAACAAGATTTAAATATTGGAGGGATCAAGTGTAATACATGAATCCCTAAATAAGTAAAACATGTGTCTATTACACTATTGCGCCAATAGTCATAAGTGAACTTATCGATGTAGTTTATTGCTATAGTACGGAGAACAGAATTGTCAATTCAATATTAGACAAAAAGTACACAAAAACGAAATCATGTATGAGACAAATCAATTCCATATAGATGCGGTTACAGCATTATCGAATACGGTTGAATAATGTTACATATGCAATAGGTAGTATCGGACATGTTTGATGAGAATGTTCTCGATCTACATACTCCTATTATTATTATTATTATTTACAAATATTAATTCATGCAAAGAGGTAATTAACGATTTACAATTCAACATCATTCCTTACGCGTGTGAGATATATTGGTGCAAACCGAATTGAACAGTGACATTGCATGGTAACTGATCCAAAGCTAATGCAACATTACAAATATATATATATATATTACAAAAAAATGTGTAATAGTTTGCTTAAATTTGGAAATTGCACATGAGAGAGAGGGAGGAAAACGAAACTTTATATATAAATATTTTTGTTTGCAGATTAAAATAGCAAATTTCTTTCTTGATGCGGCCCTATATTAAGGTTTACAGTATATGTTCTTCTGGAATTATGCTCAGGGAAAATATAAACAATGACAACTTTCACCTCACATTTCAAGTAAACATATCATTTTCAGAAGAAAAAGAAATCATTGTCGCCTTGATTGATATGAAATCTGGAGGCTGCAACGATCAGCGCTTAACTAAGAAAGTTTCTACGAATTACTGCGAATTGCTCATCTATTACGCTCTACTTGCCGATGAAAAGAAAACATTTTTTTATGTATCTCCAGTAAAGTGATAGCATTATTTACAACACGAACTAGCATAATATGAAACAAGTTTCTCTTTTTAAAATATTCCTTATATTTCGAATAGATTCATTTGAATTCCGTATTTGTTTGTTCATTAAAACACCATGCCATTTGATGCGATCGTACTTCAATAACCTTGACTGTTATTGCCATATGAATGACATTGATCGGCAAATAGGTAACCATTTACAACTTTTGTTTGGTTTCTATCTACAAGTGTTTATTAATAGGTTGGAGTTATATGTTAACCTTTACTGCTAGCTTACATTATGAAGCTGAAAGGAAGTTAGGTCCATATATGCAGGTCGTTTATGTTGTTTGCAGCATAGAAGTCGATGGCAAATCCAATATGATGAACTCCAGGATATACTAAATCTGCCTACACATCCTATTCGCTGATTTTCATTTATTTCATATGTTTTGAAACGTTTGCATATGACAATAACTCTTAGATCTTTCACCCACCCGCAGTAATCGAAATCTGCTTTACGAGACATGATTTCTGTGACCATGAAACTTTGCCTTCAAATATGTAATTTTAATGTAATTGTGAAATGTTACAACACCTGATAATCTGTTGTTTCCTATGAGCATGTTTTGATCAATCGAGATCATATTTTCTTGCTTACATTTCCTTACAGAAGATGGGAAAATGTATCTAGTGATAACCGTTTTGGTTAATCTCAACCTAAAATTATTCAACAATAATCAAATCTAAGCGGGTTTAAAAATAAAAGCGCGAAAGAGGAACAGACTGGGAAATATAAAAGAGTTTAGTTCAAAACATACCCGATGTTTCCCTCAGAGTCCAGCCCGAAATGGACACAAGTAGGAAAAGAACGAAAGGATTCGGCATGGTTTCCAGCTTTAGTCTGAAACATTCAAATCTAAATTTGACAATGTCTTCAATATTTCATAAATTCCAATTGTATCTAAACATTCAATCACATTTAAGGGAAGTGAACAATTGTATAACCTGGAAATTTACTCATCTAATGGACTTTCTGGGCTCCTATGGAGCTACCCTTATTAAAACTTGAAAGTAGGATTGATTACACACCGTGGCTAACATACCATCAGACAGAGCTATACATTCCCCAGCTTGTTTACTATCGGCTGTTTCTCTGACGCGTCTGTATAGTCCATGTAAACTGCGTTAGTTTAAACGGACATGAAGAAATGTTGTGAATTTTTTTCTAACTAAACCTCTTTCTATTTTCCTTGCGATGAATCTAATATGTTAGTTATTTTCTTTAATAAAAGAGGATATACAGAAACAGACAGAGACAGAGACACATAAATATTTGCAACCTATTTTTCTAAATCTTTATGCTGTCGTCAGTTAAACAGAAAATAGCTATACTTCTCTCCTCTAATAGTAGAATAGTATTAATAATAAATGTTTTATAAAAATATTCGTTTTTTTTACAAATACACATCCTGTAACAATCACCTACATAAAGAAAAATAAAAGAAACGGTATTAAATGGTATGCTCGGAGAGGACGTACCTTCACAATCGTTTCAAATGTTAAAGATCAGCAGCGTTCTTCCAGTCAATGAGGAAGCCTGGTCTAATAGTGGATTTTTATAGGGACAATTCGACATATCAACCGTCGACCCCGATGATGATAAATATGTTAGTTAAAGTGACTAATCAGGACTGGATTTGTTTACTGCCTGATCAAACAAAGATGCATGTGATAAGCAGCATCTGGTAAAAACATGTCAATACCCACTTGACCACTAACTCTATCGGTAAATTGTGAACAAAGTTCACTCATAAAGTTGTAGCAATATCTACTTTCACTGAGAGTCACTTCATCCTGCCCAGCAACACCATCACTATAGGTATCACGGTACCAATTGTTTTTCCATAGACCTCAATGCTAATATTTTGGAGAGATAAATATATTTTCTATCCTAATTTAGCATGCATCTCACACACTGTTATAGAGAACAATGTTAGATTGTCAATTTGATGATGACAAAATCGGGTTCTTATTGCTTTTAAGAGAGATAACTCTGATGGAACTAGACACGGGTATGAGTTATCTAGTCACAACATAGCTATTTTCAGTCATGTGTATTACATTTTCAAAAAATCATAAAAAATACAAAATATGATCTATATAGGAATTAGCATAAATTCACATGTTGCCAAGAGGCTAAACTTTTTTTAAGCCTAACCTTGATCTATGGTTGCTTTAAAAGAGATAGCCATTCCAGTATTATGTTTTCACTTTGTTCATTTCGAGATATATGTTTCTGAATCGAAGCTATACTTCATCAAGTGGTTTGGGCGAATAGTTCATTGCTGCAAAGCAAGATATGCAATTTAAATTGATCTGATATGACATGTACATACGGATAACAACATTGCAGTATACCAGAACTTGTTATATTCGTTAACTATGGCAAAGAAACGTAGGAACGTGATTTAGTTTTACAGAATAAGTCAAATACATTCAACACAAGCACATTGACATAAAGTTGCTCAGAGTCTTATGAAACTGAAGCCTAGTTGGAATATGTCAACGAGACATTGATTATCGGAAATGAATAGAAGTGAGGTCAAATATGTAAAATAAGGTCAAAATTACGGGGCACAAATAGTTCATACAAAGCATAATCCATATCACCAGTATCAATATAATCATAGTTACACTTGATCTCGGAATATAGGAGCAGGATGTGGACCTTTACGAAAACAAGTAGCAATCATAGCTTATTCAGATGAATGATCAACTTTTTATAATTCTACAATAATGCAGGAAAGGTATGTTTAACACAATGGAGTGGTACATAACTGCATGACATTATAAAATCATATCAGGGCAATCGATTTCGAGCGGAGAGGTTATATTATCGATTTACCTAAACGTTGGGATTATGAAGATTACGCTCACATACTTCCTAGTTTCTGTCGATAGACATACATCAGCTTTGCTTTGATATAATAAAGTTAAGACATCATTTAAATAAAATTATTTGCTATCCGAATTTAGCAAAGATTAGCTACATTCCGGGATCCTTAGGGCTCAGATTAAAGATTTGAAATGTAAATTTTGAAAGCATGGCTAACCTTTGGCTAAGCCCAAAAAGCCGACTAGAGTTGGTTGATTTGACAAAAATTCAAAAACGTAAAATGAAAGCAAACGCTGATATTACTTTCGATCTTTCTAGCTTGTTGAATTCATATTCAAAGTAAGCGTGTTCTAATTCTGTCTAAAGTAGGCCTAATCAACCAAAGATAATTAATCCAAACCTAAACCCGTAAAATAATCCCTCGTGTCAGTCAATGTGTCAGTCGCTGCGTATGAACTTAGATTGACCTTTAACGCAGAGACAGATCTAAGATTTGTGTCAGAACGGGAGAGTAAATGTTGTGTCTACTTGTGGAAATACGAGTCTTACTTATCCGATAGTATTGCTTCGATTTCTGAAATTTGTTTTCAATGTCAGAATTAACCGAACTCGAATATTTTGCACTTGTGTCACCGGCATGCACTGATCCTAACAGATCGACTTCAATTGTATACTTTACATTACAAGAAAACAATCCCGCCTGAAAATCATTGTCAGTCTTAACGTCTTCTCGGGCATGCATCATCTACATATTACCAGGTGAAAAGACACTATGGTACGAACAGCTCTTTTTAAAGTTGTAATATAAGAATATACATGAAATTATACAAATTCATTTGTCATGGAAGTAGTAGATCTTGCCTTCCTAAAACATACCAGGCACCAACACGACTGGAAATGTAGGAAATTGTCTGCATGCTTTCTCTTGCTTTGTTTGAAAATGAAATAAGTTCTTAATATTGTTAACACGTGTCAGATTTCCATTTGGAATACGGTATTCAATGATAATCATTGAATCGCATGAAGCCAGACGAAATACAGAGAAAGACAACATTTTACTAATATGATGGACATTCTTCGTTGCTTAAAACACTGATAACCACTCAAGCATCTCTCATGTATTAGTAAAATCTTTGGTACTTGTTTAGCAAATGTACGATTAAAATATTAGTTGTTGTGGTAGTAGTGATAAGTTTAATTTGCATTTGATATTAAATATTAGTAGTGAATTATGAGCCATTTTTTCCAAATCGAATAAATATTCAAAGGAACATTGACATGTGTTTACATTCTCAGCTGTTGCTTATGCCCTGCTTCTTGTTTTGATCAGGTTTTGAAAGCATGTAGTCGCTGTAAATCAATTGTACTGACAGTTTGCCCATTAGCGGGGTTAAATAACGAACTTGGAATAAATGTGCATATTTATAAAAAGAAATAAAAATAATAACTGCAAGTAGAAAACTAGAAATTACTTAATTTTCCATGTATTCTATATATTATGCATTCAGCGGTTCAATGATAGAAACATTTCTTACTTGCTCTGTTTCGAAACGCTGATTGTGTGACGTATATCACATTACAAACCACCTGTGTTGTGTTGCATCTAAATTATAATTTTTATTCTTTTTCCATTTTGTTAATAACCCCAATACGTGTATGCACCAATCATTGATAATACGCGATCAGAATGCTTAAGAATAAGGCTACATGATGTACGAGGTTTCCTTATTTCTATAAAAAAAAATGCGAGTAGCAAATGCTTTGCAAACTCAGCATTGTTAATGTTTCTGATACAATGAGAAACAGCATATGTCTTCCGGTATTCAAAATGTGCTGGATACTTTAAATGGATGCTAAACGTCCTCATCCATAATCTGCTTCTATATTGTAGCATTAGTGTACTTATTCTCATGCACATCCATCACAAAGCCAAGATGTCCATTTTATAGGTATAAATCGCATTGACAACGTCCTTCCTTCATGATATAAGTATATGTGTCACTATTTAAGCGGCAGTTTTTTCAATTTCTACAGATACGGTGTCGTATGCATTATTTAGGGCTAATATATTAAACATCCAATACATGTTGCAAGAAGAATGATACAGCCATTACACATTATGGTTTTCAAAATACAAAAGAAAACCGATATACTTTTCCATTGAACTACGGTGTCTTTTGAAGTTTTAAAATAACTATGCAATGAGAGTATCACGACTATTTGCGATATGAGAGGTTTCCTGCCTCTCAGAGAGACAGAATGACAGATCTACAGACATACATACAGACAGACAGTCTATCCTAGCAAAGGACAAATGTAGGACAGCCAATGAAAGGTAATGAAAGGCTTGTGTTTTATAGGTTCATTCCTTGAAAGATTAGGGCAATATTTTGTAAATATTCTTAGTATTGCATGCGAAATAAGATAATTAACTTCCAAAATAAAGTTATTTTCATTTGCGACCCTTTTGTTCTGGACATACAATTCCATTAACAGCATGAGCAACATATGTTTACAATCAAGTCTGTTGCTATGCAGATAGTGAGTTGCGGTCGACGAGTCATATGCAGAAAAGTCTTGGTGTCTGAAATAATTGTATTCGCATCGACAAACGTAAGCAAGGTGTTAAGTATTATAACATGAAATTTGAATATTGCAATAATTGTATAAACCAACCATTGGTCAAAAGGAGCTGTTTGTGTAAATATCTACAAACTATCAGCGTAACATACCATCTCTAGTATAGAATTGGTAACTTTACATTAATTTTAAGTCTTATAAATAAGCGTTCTTTACTATAAAACATATTTTGATTCTCTTAGGGATAATTTTCCCCCATAAAACGTATAAAGAACCGAACAAAAATGCTTGAATACTGATCACGCGTGTTTCAATTCACATATCTTGCTCGTATTCATTAGACTAACTTCATTATTTTCTGGACCACCATTAAATGTTGGCGTAATAACACACATAGTCGCGTTTGAAGATAACAGAGCCGTTTGAACAAAAAAACAATTGGCTGATAAGTAAGTATCTTTGGAGTTTTACATTTCGGTCATATACGCGTTACTAACTGTACATTTTGGGATCAAGTTAGCCTTAAACTGTTCATCTTTATAAGATGGGGGTTTCCACTTCAATGCAATATGTTGCCTTTTGAGTAAGCTTAAACAAAATAATATCCCTACTTGACATGACCTGCAAAATGTACGAATATATAAATATTTCTTGGCGATTGCAATCAGCTAGTTTTCGTCCTACAGTAGCTTAAATTTGGCGAAACAGCGGAAAAACTACATTACTTTCCTAACGTATAGAAGTTTTCTAAGCGGATGCCCTTTAAAACATTGCTGTTCAATTGTCGGAATATGCAACAAGCGGTAGGAAAGTTGAAGGGAACCTAGAATTATTATTAGAAAAAAATTACATATGTATGTAATGGCGTTTGTTATAATGTACGATCTTGAACGGTAATAACACCATGTTACCTTGCCGTCAAGTCAATTAGTTTCGACATCGTAAATATACATGTGTAGATAGACATGGACACTACAGCATTTTTAAACTACGGATATTAAGAGCTGCCTACAAAGAAAAGCATGCTCCAGTCTTCCATGTTTCATGTGTTCTTTTTATGAATATGTTAGTATCGAAAGTTACGCTTGTATTTTCTTTCACTTTATACGCAATCTTTTGGAAAGATTGTTTATTATATTAATCATGTTATATATCTTCTGAAGTGTTTTTATGTATTTGACATTGGCTGCTGTCAAAAGTTCTGAAGCCGTTGCAAATACTTTGTTTCTGATGCAGTGGGAAATGCATTGAAACCATCCGGATCCCAAAACGTTAAGAAGAAACAAATACCTTCAAAACACGCCAACACTTGTAGAATACTGATACAAGGAACACCGCACAAAACTGAGTAGTTGATAACGTGTTTCTTTGCAAATTCAATGAAAATGACTTGAATGGCTTTAGCAAGAAACTTTTGGCAAGTATAATTTCCATATTAAGTCCCTTAGGATATTATAGAGCATCTTCATAGAAGTTTAGTTTACTTGTACGTAGAGACTAAGTTTCCCGAGTTACGTATAGTTTCCGTTCAGTTTCTAATATCCAGAAACTAATTTTTCATGAGTGGTTTATCATGAGCTATGTTTGCGTGGAAGGGGAGCTTATCATGTATCAGATAGTTTCGATAGCAGAGACTCAACACTTTATTAAACATTCACTTCCTTGGATTAAGTTGGAATTGCTGTAAAAGGTTTGCATTAGTTCAAGATTGGATCCATCCAAACAATTATTAGACAAACAAACGATCGATCTATTCTATTGCGTGTAGTCAGCCACGAGATCATTATCAATTTCATTTTCAATCCCCAATATTATTCTATAAACGAGCCCAAATTATATCAGGATAACTTGGAATTGCATCAAAACAAAGTAATTATGGGATTGATTGATGCACTTCCGAATATCTCTCCTGAAAAATGTAAAGCCCTAGCAAATGAAATTTATCAACTAATTCGTGTGGGGATATATCATAAATAAGTCAAAAGCAATCTATCAAATAATATCTCACCAGACACAACAAGATGTATTCAAAAGACAACTAATTTTAATCTTGCACCTCCGGTAGACTTGGGATGCCAAAATCATAGATGATATATAATGCTCAATTTACCAAAGACGGAACTGAGGTAAAAGTGACAAAATTGTCTGAAGCTTGTGAACGTAAGAAAGATTGTATAAGACAATATCAGTTTACCTTAAGTGTACAAGAAAATTTGTAGACTCAAGCAAGCCAATACTACAAAACAAATCGATATGATCTATTGACCAAGAATTCAATCTGGAAACAGAAACATTAGTTTCGTTTTCTTGTACATAGACTCAAAGGATATAGCAACAACAATTGGTATGCAGAAGTAGTATCGCTTTTTAAATTCTCAATTTAGGATTTGTTTATACAGGCATTCCCGTTCGATATGGCAGGTATTAAAATAGACTGTTAAGTTATGCACATTACGACCAAGCTAAATATTCTCTAATATGTATATCAAATGGGTTGTAACACCATTACACTAAGACTCTGGAGTATGAAAGCGTTATCAAGGTTTAACAATAATTCTTCACTATAATGTTTCCAAGGCACATCCAAAATTAGGCTTAAAGAAGCATCCTTATTCAGATAAACTCAAATTAAATCAGTGACTAAACTAGAGAAAGCTAAGTAAGTAGATAGATTGAACGTATACAGATTCACTTAAGTAATGTGGTATCTAGATTGATTCTTTAAGAGACGGATAATTGTAGGAAGCATAGTTGATAGTAAAGAAACGTCAAGAAATCAATTGAATTACTCCCAAATAAAACTGGCCTTGGCCAGGAAAACTGTGTATCTAGCCTTTGTCATACTTGTTTAGACAATTACGTTCTTACACGGATATTTATTTTATGAACGAGTATAGTCCAAGTAGTATTAGCCGTCAGTGCGTCTACAATCATGATACATACTGTCTTGTAGATTATTATACGACAGTATATCATGAAAAGACATTTGACTTTGAACTCTGAAATATATCGTAAATTGAATTCTGGCTGTCATAACTGAATATCCGTGATCAGGAGATGTATGTAATTCGAGTGAGTGTAAACACGTGAATAAATGGACAATTAAAACTGCAAAAAACAATACATGGATGCATCAGACTTTATTCGAATCATCCGATAAACTGACAGTACGTTTCGACATTAGAAAAGAGATTTAAGCGGCAAAGGAAATCTATAGTTTTAATGAACACATATCATTGGATTTTACTTCGTATTTGAGATTTGGTTTGTTTCAGTTTCATCGGTAGCACAATGTATCCGCAGCTCAACTGGAAGAAGGCGGCGTATCTCCATTAGGTTTAGGTGTAAGTCCAGAAACAGGTGGATTCGAACCAGGTAAAGATGACGGTGTACTGGTAGGTGCTCGTGTAGATCCAGGTGCAGGTAAACATTTCGGATCTATTGTGGCTTTAAAACAAAAATAGGATAGTCTTCTAAACAAGATTTAAATATTGGAGGGATCAAGTGTAATACATGAATCCCTAAATAAGTAAAACATGTGTCTATTACACTATTGCGCCAATAGTCATAAGTGAACTTATCGATGTAGTTTATTGCTATAGTACGGAGAACAGAATTGTCAATTCAATATTAGACAAAAAGTACACAAAAACGAAATCATGTATGAGACAAATCAATTCCATATAGATGCGGTTACAGCATTATCGAATACGGTTGAATAATGTTACATATGCAATAGGTAGTATCGGACATGTTTGATGAGAATGTTCTCGATCTACATACTCCTATTATTATTATTATTATTTACAAATATTAATTCATGCAAAGAGGTAATTAACGATTTACAATTCAACATCATTCCTTACGCGTGTGAGATATATTGGTGCAAACCGAATTGAACAGTGACATTGCATGGTAACTGATCCAAAGCTAATGCAACATTACAAATATATATATATATATTACAAAAAAATGTGTAATAGTTTGCTTAAATTTGGAAATTGCACATGAGAGAGAGGGAGGAAAACGAAACTTTATATATAAATATTTTTGTTTGCAGATTAAAATAGCAAATTTCTTTCTTGATGCGGCCCTATATTAAGGTTTACAGTATATGTTCTTCTGGAATTATGCTCAGGGAAAATATAAACAATGACAACTTTCACCTCACATTTCAAGTAAACATATCATTTTCAGAAGAAAAAGAAATCATTGTCGCCTTGATTGATATGAAATCTGGAGGCTGCAACGATCAGCGCTTAACTAAGAAAGTTTCTACGAATTACTGCGAATTGCTCATCTATTACGCTCTACTTGCCGATGAAAAGAAAACATTTTTTTATGTATCTCCAGTAAAGTGATAGCATTATTTACAACACGAACTAGCATAATATGAAACAAGTTTCTCTTTTTAAAATATTCCTTATATTTCGAATAGATTCATTTGAATTCCGTATTTGTTTGTTCATTAAAACACCATGCCATTTGATGCGATCGTACTTCAATAACCTTGACTGTTATTGCCATATGAATGACATTGATCGGCAAATAGGTAACCATTTACAACTTTTGTTTGGTTTCTATCTACAAGTGTTTATTAATAGGTTGGAGTTACATGTTAACCTTTACTGCTAGCTTACATTATGAAGCTGAAAGGAAGTTAGGTCCATATATGCAGGTCGTTTATGTTGTTTGCAGCATAGAAGTCGATGGCAAATCCAATATGATGAACTCCAGGATATACTAAATCTGCCTACACATCCTATTCGCTGATTTTCATTTATTTCATATGTTTTGAAACGTTTGCATATGACAATAACTCTTAGATCTTTCACCCACCCGCAGTAATCGAAATCTGCTTTACGAGACATGATTTCTGTGACCATGAAACTTTGCCTTCAAATATGTAATTTTAATGTAATTGTGAAATGTTACAACACCTGATAATCTGTTGTTTCCTATGAGCATGTTTTGATCAATCGAGATCATATTTTCTTGCTTACATTTCCTTACAGAAGATGGGAAAATGTATCTAGTGATAACCGTTTTGGTTAATCTCAACCTAAAATTATTCAACAATAATCAAATCTAAGCGGGTTTAAAAATAAAAGCGCGAAAGAGGAACAGACTGGGAAATATAAAAGAGTTTAGTTCAAAACATACCCGATGTTTCCCTCAGAGTCCAGCCCGAAATGGACACAAGTAGGAAAAGAACGAAAGGATTCGGCATGGTTTCCAGCTTTAGTCTGAAACATTCAAATCTAAATTTGACAATGTCTTCAATATTTCATAAATTCCAATTTTATCTAAACATTCAATCACATTTAAGGGAAGTGAACAATTGTATAACCTGGAAATTTACTCATCTAATGGACTTTCTGGGCTCCTATGGAGCTACCCTTATTAAAACTTGAAAGTAGGATTGATTACACACCGTGGCTAACATACCATCAGACAGAGCTATACATTCCCCAGCTTGTTTACTATCGGCTGTTTCTCTGACGCGTCTGTATAGTCCATGTAAACTGCGTTAGTTTAAACGGACATGAAGAAATGTTGTGAATTTTTTTCTAACTAAACCTCTTTCTATTTTCCTTGCGATGAATCTAATATGTTAGTTATTTTCTTTAATAAAAGAGGATATACAGAAACAGACAGAGACAGAGACACATAAATATTTGCAACCTATTTTTCTAAATCTTTATGCTGTCGTCAGTTAAACAGAAAATAGCTATACTTCTCTCCTCCAATAGTAGAATAGTATTAATAATAAATGTTTTATAAAAATATTCGTTTTTTTTTACAAATACACATCCTGTAACAATCACCTACATAAAGAAAAATAAAAGAAACGGTATTAAATGGTATGCTCGGAGAGGACGTACCTTCACAATCGTTTCAAATGTTAAAGATCAGCAGCGTTCTTCCAGTCAATGAGGAAGCCTGGTCTAATAGTGGATTTTTATAGGGACAATTCGACATATCAACCGTCGACCCCGATGATGATAAATATGTTAGTTAAAGTGACTAATCAGGACTGGATTTGTTTACTGTCTGATCAAAACAAAGATGCATGTGATAAGCAGCATCTGGTAAAAACATGTCAATACCCACTTGACCACTAACTCTATCGGTAAATTGTGAACAAAGTTCACTCATAAAGTTGTAGCAATATCTACTTTCACTGAGAGTCACTTCATCCTGCCCAGCAACACCATCACTATAGGTATCACGGTACCAATTGTTTTTCCATAGACCTCAATGCTAATATTTTGGAGAGATAAATATATTTTCTATCCTAATTTAGCATGCATCTCACACACTGTTATAGAGAACAATGTTAGATTGTCAATTTGATGATGACAAAATCGGGTTCTTATTGCTTTTAAGAGAGATAACTCTGATGGAACTAGACACGGGTATGAGTTATCTAGTCACAACATAGCTATTTTCAGTCATGTGTATTACATTTTCAAAAAATCATAAAAAATACAAAATATGATCTATATAGGAATTAGCATAAATTCACATGTTGCCAAGAGGCTAAACTTTTTTTAAGCCTAACCTTGATCTATGGCTGCTTTAAAAGAGATAGCCATTCCAGTATTATGTTTTCACTTTGTTCATTTCGAGATATATGTTTCTGAATCGAAGCTATACTTCATCAAGTGGTTTGGGCGAATAGTTCATTGCTGCAAAGCAAGATATGCAATTTAAATTGATCTGATATGACATGTACATACGGATAACAACATTGCAGTATACCAGAACTTGTTATATTCGTTAACTATGGCAAAGAAACGTAGGAACGTGATTTAGTTTTACAGAATAAGTCAAATACATTCAACACAAGCACATTGACATAAAGTTGCTCAGAGTCTTATGAAACTGAAGCCTAGTTGGAATATGTCAACGAGACATTGATTATCGGAAATGAATAGAAGTGAGGTCAAATATGTAAAAGAAGGTCAAAATTACGGGGCACAAATAGTTCATACAAAGCATAATCCATATCACCAGTATCAATATAATCATAGTTACACTTGATCTCGGAATATAGGAGCAGGATGTGGACCTTTACGAAAACAAGTAGCAATCATAGCTTATTCAGATGAATGATCAACTTTTTATAATTCTACAATAATGCAGGAAAGGTATGTTTAACACAATGGAGTGGTACATAACTGCATGACATTATAAAATCATATCAGGGCAGCCGATTTCGAGCGGAGAGGTTATATCATCGATTTACCTAAACGTTGCGATTATGAAGATTACGCTCACATACTTCCTAGTTTCTGTCGATAGACATACTTCAGCTTTGCTTTGATATAATAAAGTTAAGACATCATTTAAATAAAATTATTTGCTATCCGAATTTAGCAAAGATTAGCTACGTTCCGGGATCCTTAGGGCTCAGATTAAAGATTTGAAATGTAAATTTTGAAAGCATGGCTAACCTTTGGCTAAGCCCAAAAAGCCGACTAGAGTTGGTTGATTTGACAAAAATTCAAAAACCTAAAATGAAAGCAAACGCTGATATTACTTTCGATCTTTCTAGCTTGTTGAATTCATATTCAAAGTAAGCGTGTTCTAATTCTGTCTAAAGTAGGCCTAATCAACCAAAGATAATTAATCCAAACCTAAACCCGTAAAATAATCCCTCGTGTCAGTCAATGTGTCAGTCGCTGCGTATGAACTTAGATTGACATTTAACGCAGAGACAGATCTAAGATTTGTGTCAGAACGGGAGAGTAAATGTTGTGTCTACTTGTGGAAATACGAGTCTTACTTATCCGATAGTATTGCTTCGATTTCTGAAGTTTGTTTTCAATGTCAGAATTAACCGAACTCGAATATTTTGCACTTGTGTCACCGGCATGCACTGATCCTAACAGATCGACTTCAATTGTATACTTTACATTACAAGAAAACAATCCCGCCTGAAAATCATTGTCAGTCTTAACGTCTTCTCGGGCATGCATCATCTACATATTACCAGGTGAAAAGACACTATGGTACGAACAGCTCTTTTTAAAGTTGTAATATAAGAATATACATGAAATTATACAAATTCATTTGTCATGGAAGTAGTAGATCTTGCCTTCCTAAAACATACCAGGCACCAACACGACTGGAAATGTAGGAAATTGTCTGCATGCTTTCTCTTGCTTTGTTTGAAAATGAAATAAGTTCTTAATATTGTTAACACGTGTCAGATTTCCATTTGGAATACGGTATTCAATGATAATCATTGAATCGCATGAAGCCAGACGAAATACAGAGAAAGACAACATTTTACTAATATGATGGACATTCTTCGTTGCTTAAAACACTGATAACCACTCAAGCATCTCTCATGTATTAGTAAAATCTTTGGTACTTGTTTAGCAAATGTACGATTAAAATATTAGTTGTTGTGGTAGTAGTGATAAGTTTAATTTGCATTTGATATTAAATATTAGTAGTGAATTATGAGCCATTTTTTCCAAATCGAATAAATATTCAAAGGAACATTGACATGTGTTTACATTCTCAGCTGTTGCTTATGCCCTGCTTCTTGTTTTGATCAGGTTTTGAAAGCATGTAGTCGCTGTAAATCAATTGTACTGACAGTTTGCCCATTAGCGGGGTTAAATAACGAACTTGGAATAAATGTGCATATTTATAAAAAGAAATAAAAATAATAACTGCAAGTAGAAAACTAGAAATTACTTAATTTTCCATGTATTCTATATATTATGCATTCAGCGGTTCAAATATAGAAACATTTCTTACTTGCTCTGTTTCGAAACGCTGATTGTGTGACGTATATCACATTACAAACCACCTGTGTTGTGTTGCATCTAAATTATAATTTTTATTCTTTTTCCATTTTGTTAATAACCCCAATACGTGTATGCACCAATCATTGATAATACGCGATCAGAATGCTTAAGAATAAGGCTACATGATGTACGAGGTTTCCTTATTTCTATAAAAAAAAATGCGAGTAGCAAATGCTTTGCAAACTCAGCATTGTTAATGTTTCTGATACAATGAGAAACAGCATATGTCTTCCGGTATTCAAAATGTGCTGGATACTTTAAATGGATGCTAAACGTCCTCATCCATAATCTGCTTCTATATTGTAGCATTAGTGTACTTATTCTCATGCACATCCATCACAAAGCCAAGATGTCCATTTTATAGGTATAAATCGCATTGACAACGTCCTTCCTTCATGATATAAGTATATGTGTCACTATTTAAGCGGCAGTTTTTTCAATTTCTACAGATACGGTGTCGTATGCATTATTTAGGGCTAATATATTAAACATCCAATACATGTTGCAAGAAGAATGATACAGCCATTACACATTATGGTTTTCAAAATACAAAAGAAAACCGATATACTTTTCCATTGAACTACGGTGTCTTTTGAAGTTTTAAAATAACTATGCAATGAGAGTATCACGACTATTTGCGATATGAGAGGTTTCCTGCCTCTCAGAGAGACAGAATGACAGATCTACAGACATACATACAGACAGACAGTCTATCCTAGCAAAGGACAAATGTAGGACAGCCAATGAAAGGTAATGAAAGGCTTGTGTTTTATAGGTTCATTCCTTGAAAGATTAGGGCAATATTTTGTAAATATTCTTAGTATTGCATGCGAAATAAGATAATTAACTTCCAAAATAAAGTTATTTTCATTTGCGACCCTTTTGTTCTGGACATACAATTCCATTAACAGCATGAGCAACATATGTTTACAATCAAGTCTGTTGCTATGCAGATAGTGAGTTGCGGTCGACGAGTCATATGCAGAAAAGTCTTGGTGTCTGAAATAATTGTATTCGCATCGACAAACGTAAGCAAGGTGTTAAGTATTATAACATGAAATTTGAATATTGCAATAATTGTATAAACCAACCATTGGTCAAAAGGAGCTGTTTGTGTAAATATCTACAAACTATCAGCGTAACATACCATCTCTAGTATAGAATTGGTAACTTTACATTAATTTTAAGTCTTATAAATAAGCGTTCTTTACTATAAAACATATTTTGATTCTCTTAGGGATAATTTTCCCCCATAAAACGTATAAAGAACCGAACAAAAATGCTTGAATACTGATCACGCGTGTTTCAATTCACATATCTTGCTCGTATTCATTAGACTAACTTCATTATTTTCTGGACCACCATTAAATGTTGGCGTAATAACACACATAGTCGCGTTTGAAGATAACAGAGCCGTTTGAACAAAAAAACAATTGGCTGATAAGTAAGTATCTTTGGAGTTTTACATTTCGGTCATATACGCGTTACTAACTGTACATTTTGGGATCAAGTTAGCCTTAAACTGTTCATCTTTATAAGATGGGGGTTTCCACTTCAATGCAATATGTTGCCTTTTGAGTAAGCTTAAACAAAATAATATCCCTACTTGACATGACCTGCAAAATGTACGAATATATAAATATTTCTTGGCGATTGCAATCAGCTAGTTTTCGTCCTACAGTAGCTTAAATTTGGCGAAACAGCGGAAAAACTACATTACTTTCCTAACGTATAGAAGTTTTCTAAGCGGATGCCCTTTAAAACATTGCTGTTCAATTGTCGGAATATGCAACAAGCGGTAGGAAAGTTGAAGGGAACCTAGAATTATTATTAGAAAAAAATTACATATGTATGTAATGGCGTTTGTTATAATGTACGATCTTGAACGGTAATAACACCATGTTACCTTGCCGTCAAGTTAATTAGTTTCGACATCGTAAATATACATGTGTAGATAGACATGGACACTACAGCATTTTTAAACTACGGATATTAAGAGCTGCCTACAAAGAAAAGCATGCTCCAGTCTTCCATGTTTCATGTGTTCTTTTTATGAATATGTTAGTATCGAAAGTTACGCTTGTATTTTCTTTCACTTTATACGCAATCTTTTGGAAAGATTGTTTATTATATTAATCATGTTATATATCTTCTGAAGTGTTTTTATGTATTTGACATTGGCTGCTGTCAAAAGTTCTGAAGCCGTTGCAAATACTTTGTTTCTGATGCAGTGGGAAATGCATTGAAACCATCCGGATCCCAAAACGTTAAGAAGAAACAAATACCTTCAAAACACGCCAACACTTGTAGAATACTGATACAAGGAACACCGCACAAAACTGAGTAGTTGATAACGTGTTTCTTTGCAAATTCAATGAAAATGACTTGAATGGCTTTAGCAAGAAACTTTTGGCAAGTATAATTTCCATATTAAGTCCCTTAGGATATTATAGAGCATCTTCATAGAAGTTTAGTTTACTTGTACGTAGAGACTAAGTTTCCCGAGTTACGTATAGTTTCCGTTCAGTTTCTAATATCCAGAAACTAATTTTTCATGAGTGGTTTATCATGAGCTATGTTTGCGTGGAAGGGGAGCTTATCATGTATCAGATAGTTTCGATAGCAGAGACTCAACACTTTATTAAACATTCACTTCCTTGGATTAAGTTGGAATTGCTGTAAAAGGTTTGCATTAGTTCAAGATTGGATCCATCCAAACAATTATTAGACAAACAAACGATCGATCTATTCTATTGCGTGTAGTCAGCCACGAGATCATTATCAATTTCATTTTCAATCCCCAATATTATTCTATAAACGAGCCCAAATTATATCAGGATAACTTGGAATTGCATCAAAACAAAGTAATTATGGGATTGATTGATGCACTTCCGAATATCTCTCCTGAAAAATGTAAAGCCCTAGCAAATGAAATTTATCAACTAATTCGTGTGGGGATATATCATAAATAAGTCAAAAGCAATCTATCAAATAATATCTCACCAGACACAACAAGATGTATTCAAAAGACAACTAATTTTAATCTTGCACCTCAGGTAGACTTGGGATGCCAAAATCATAGATGATATGTAATGCTCAATTTACCAAAGACGGAACTGAGGTAAAAGTGACAAAATTGTCTGAAGCTTGTGAACGTAAGAAAGATTGTATAAGACAATATCAGTTTACCTTAAGTGTACAAGAAAATTTGTAGACTCAAGCAAGCCAATACTACAAAACAAATCGATATGATCTATTGACCAAGAATTCAATCTGGAAACAGAAACATTAGTTTCGTTTTCTTGTACATAGACTCAAAGGATATAGCAACAACAATTGGTATGCAGAAGTAGTATCGCTTTTTAAATTCTCAATTTAGGATTTGTTTATACAGGCATTCCCGTTCGATATGGCAGGTATTAAAATAGACTGTTAAGTTATGCACATTACGACCAAGCTAAATATTCTCTAATATGTATATCAAATGGGTTGTAACACCATTACACTAAGACTCTGGAGTATGAAAGCGTTATCAAGGTTTAACAATAATTCTTCACTATAATGTTTCCAAGGCACATCCAAAATTAGGCTTAAAGAAGCATCCTTATTCAGATAAACTCAAATTAAATCAGTGACTAAACTAGAGAAAGCTAAGTAAGTAGATAGATTGAACGTATACAGATTCACTTAAGTAATGTGGTATCTAGATTGATTCTTTAAGAGACGGATAATTGTAGGAAGCATAGTTGATAGTAAAGAAACGTCAAGAAATCAATTGAATTACTCCCAAATAAAACTGGCCTTGGCCAGGAAAACTGTGTATCTAGCCTTTGTCATACTTGTTTAGACAATTACGTTCTTACACGGATATTTATTTTATGAACGAGTATAGTCCAAGTAGTATTAGCCGTCAGTGCGTCTACAATCATGATACATACTGTCTTGTAGATTATTATACGACAGTATATCATGAAAAGACATTTGACTTTGAACTCTGAAATATATCGTAAATTGAATTCTGGCTGTCATAACTGAATATCCGTGATCAGGAGATGTATGTAATTCGAGTGAGTGTAAACACGTGAATAAATGGACAATTAAAACTGCAAAAAACAATACATGGATGCATCAGACTTTATTCGAATCATCCGATAAACTGACAGTACGTTTCGACATTAGAAAAGAGATTTAAGCGGCAAAGGAAATCTATAGTTTTAATGAACACATATCATTGGATTTTACTTCGTATTTGAGATTTCGTTTGTTTCAGTTTCATCGGTAGCACAATGTATCCGCAGCTCAACTGGAAGAAGGCGGCGTATCTCCATTAGGTTTAGGTGTAAGTCCAGAAACAGGTGGATTCGAACCAGGTAAAGATGACGGTGTACTGGTAGGTGCTCGTGTAGATCCAGGTGCAGGTAAACATTTCGGATCTATTGTGGCTTTAAAACAAAAATAGGATAGTCTTCTAAACAAGATTTAAATATTGGAGGGATCAAGTGTAATACATGAATCCCTAAATAAGTAAAACATGTGTCTATTACACTATTGCGCCAATAGTCATAAGTGAACTTATCGATGTAGTTTATTGCTATAGTACGGAGAACAGAATTGTCAATTCAATATTAGACAAAAAGTACACAAAAACGAAATCATGTATGAGACAAATCAATTCCATATAGATGCGGTTACAGCATTATCGAATACGGTTGAATAATGTTACATATGCAATAGGTAGTATCGGACATGTTTGATGAGAATGTTCTCGATCTACATACTCCTATTATTATTATTATTATTATTATTTACAAATATTAATTCATGCAAAGAGGTAATGAACGATTTACAATTCAACATCATTCCTTACGCGTGTGAGATATATTGGTGCAAACCGAATTGAACAGTGACATTGCATGGTAACTGATCCAAAGCTAATGCAACATTACAAATATATATATATATATTACAAAAAAATGTGTAATATAGTTTGCTTAAATTTGGAAATTGCACATGAGAGAGAGGGAGGAAAACGAAACTTTATATATAAATATTTTTGTTTGCAGATTAAAATAGCAAATTTCTTTCTTGATGCGGCCCTATATTAAGGTTTACAGTATATGTTCTTCTGGAATTATGCTCAGGGAAAATATAAACAATGACAACTTTCACCTCACATTTCAAGTAAACATATCATTTTCAGAAGAAAAAGAAATCATTGTCGCCTTGATTGATATGAAATCTGGAGGCTGCAACGATCAGCGCTTAACTAAGAAAGTTTCTACGAATTACTGCGAATTGCTCATCTATTACGCTCTACTTGCCGATGAAAAGAAAACATTTTTTTATGTATCTCCAGTAAAGTGATAGCATTATTTACAACACGAACTAGCATAATATGAAACAAGTTTCTCTTTTTAAAATATTCCTTATATTTCGAATAGATTCATTTGAATTCCGTATTTGTTTGTTCATTAAAACACCATGCCATTTGATGCGATCGTACTTCAATAACCTTGACTGTTATTGCCATATGAATGACATTGATCGGCAAATAGGTAACCATTTACAACTTTTGTTTGGTTTCTATCTACAAGTGTTTATTAATAGGTTGGAGTTATATGTTAACCTTTACTGCTAGCTTACATTATGAAGCTGAAAGGAAGTTAGGTCCATATATGCAGGTCGTTTATGTTGTTTGCAGCATAGAAGTCGATGGCAAATCCAATATGATGAACTCCAGGATATACTAAATCTGCCTACACATCCTATTCGCTGATTTTCATTTATTTCATATGTTTTGAAACGTTTGCATATGACAATAACTCTTAGATCTTTCACCCACCCGCAGTAATCGAAATCTGCTTTACGAGACATGATTTCTGTGACCATGAAACTTTGCCTTCAAATATGTAATTTTAATGTAATTGTGAAATGTTACAACACCTGATAATCTGTTGTTTCCTATGAGCATGTTTTGATCAATCGAGATCATATTTTCTTGCTTACATTTCCTTACAGAAGATGGGAAAATGTATCTAGTGATAACCGTTTTGGTTAATCTCAACCTAAAATTATTCAACAATAATCAAATCTAAGCGGGTTTAAAAATAAAAGCGCGAAAGAGGAACAGACTGGGAAATATAAAAGAGTTTAGTTCAAAACATACCCGATGTTTCCCTCAGAGTCCAGCCCGAAATGGACACAAGTAGGAAAAGAACGAAAGGATTCGGCATGGTTTCCAGCTTTAGTCTGAAACATTCAAATCTAAATTTGACAATGTCTTCAATATTTCATAAATTCCAATTTTATCTAAACATTCAATCACATTTAAGGGAAGTGAACAATTGTATAACCTGGAAATTTACTCATCTAATGGACTTTCTGGGCTCCTATGGAGCTACCCTTATTAAAACTTGAAAGTAGGATTGATTACACACCGTGGCTAACATACCATCAGACAGAGCTATACATTCCCCAGCTTGTTTACTATCGGCTGTTTCTCTGACGCGTCTGTATAGTCCATGTAAACTGCGTTAGTTTAAACGGACATGAAGAAATGTTGTGAATTTTTTTCTAACTAAACCTCTTTCTATTTTCCTTGCGATGAATCTAATATGTTAGTTATTTTCTTTAATAAAAGAGGATATACAGAAACAGACAGAGACAGAGACACATAAATATTTGCAACCTATTTTTCTAAATCTTTATGCTGTCGTCAGTTAAACAGAAAATAGCTATACTTCTCTCCTCTAATAGTAGAATAGTATTAATAATAAATGTTTTATAAAAATATTCGTTTTTTTTACAAATACACATCCTGTAACAATCACCTACATAAAGAAAAATAAAAGAAACGGTATTAAATGGTATGCTCGGAGAGGACGTACCTTCACAATCGTTTCAAATGTTAAAGATCAGCAGCGTTCTTCCAGTCAATGAGGAAGCCTGGTCTAATAGTGGATTTTTATAGGGACAATTCGACATATCAACCGTCGACCCCGATGATGATAAATATGTTAGTTAAAGTGACTAATCAGGACTGGATTTGTTTACTGCCTGATCAAACAAAGATGCATGTGATAAGCAGCATCTGGTAAAAACATGTCAATACCCACTTGACCACTAACTCTATCGGTAAATTGTGAACAAAGTTCACTCATAAAGTTGTAGCAATATCTACTTTCACTGAGAGTCACTTCATCCTGCCCAGCAACACCATCACTATAGGTATCACGGTACCAATTGTTTTTCCATAGACCTCAATGCTAATATTTTGGAGAGATAAATATATTTTCTATCCTAATTTAGCATGCATCTCACACACTGTTATAGAGAACAATGTTAGATTGTCAATTTGATGATGACAAAATCGGGTTCTTATTGCTTTTAAGAGAGATAACTCTGATGGAACTAGACACGGGTATGAGTTATCTAGTCACAACATAGCTATTTTCAGTCATGTGTATTACATTTTCAAAAAATCATAAAAAATACAAAATATGATCTATATAGGAATTAGCATAAATTCACATGTTGCCAAGAGGCTAAACTTTTTTTAAGCCTAACCTTGATCTATGGTTGCTTTAAAAGAGATAGCCATTCCAGTATTATGTTTTCACTTTGTTCATTTCGAGATATATGTTTCTGAATCGAAGCTATACTTCATCAAGTGGTTTGGGCGAATAGTTCATTGCTGCAAAGCAAGATATGCAATTTAAATTGATCTGATATGACATGTACATACGGATAACAACATTGCAGTATACCAGAACTTGTTATATTCGTTAACTATGGCAAAGAAACGTAGGAACGTGATTTAGTTTTACAGAATAAGTCAAATACATTCAACACAAGCACATTGACATAAAGTTGCTCAGAGTCTTATGAAACTGAAGCCTAGTTGGAATATGTCAACGAGACATTGATTATCGGAAATGAATAGAAGTGAGGTCAAATATGTAAAATAAGGTCAAAATTACGGGGCACAAATAGTTCATACAAAGCATAATCCATATCACCAGTATCAATATAATCATAGTTACACTTGATCTCGGAATATAGGAGCAGGATGTGGACCTTTACGAAAACAAGTAGCAATCATAGCTTATTCAGATGAATGATCAACTTTTTATAATTCTACAATAATGCAGGAAAGGTATGTTTAACACAATGGAGTGGTACATAACTGCATGACATTATAAAATCATATCAGGGCAATCGATTTCGAGCGGAGAGGTTATATTATCGATTTACCTAAACGTTGGGATTATGAAGATTACGCTCACATACTTCCTAGTTTCTGTCGATAGACATACATCAGCTTTGCTTTGATATAATAAAGTTAAGACATCATTTAAATAAAATTATTTGCTATCCGAATTTAGCAAAGATTAGCTACATTCCGGGATCCTTAGGGCTCAGATTAAAGATTTGAAATGTAAATTTTGAAAGCATGGCTAACCTTTGGCTAAGCCCAAAAAGCCGACTAGAGTTGGTTGATTTGACAAAAATTCAAAAACGTAAAATGAAAGCAAACGCTGATATTACTTTCGATCTTTCTAGCTTGTTGAATTCATATTCAAAGTAAGCGTGTTCTAATTCTGTCTAAAGTAGGCCTAATCAACCAAAGATAATTAATCCAAACCTAAACCCGTAAAATAATCCCTCGTGTCAGTCAATGTGTCAGTCGCTGCGTATGAACTTAGATTGACCTTTAACGCAGAGACAGATCTAAGATTTGTGTCAGAACGGGAGAGTAAATGTTGTGTCTACTTGTGGAAATACGAGTCTTACTTATCCGATAGTATTGCTTCGATTTCTGAAATTTGTTTTCAATGTCAGAATTAACCGAACTCGAATATTTTGCACTTGTGTCACCGGCATGCACTGATCCTAACAGATCGACTTCAATTGTATACTTTACATTACAAGAAAACAATCCCGCCTGAAAATCATTGTCAGTCTTAACGTCTTCTCGGGCATGCATCATCTACATATTACCAGGTGAAAAGACACTATGGTACGAACAGCTCTTTTTAAAGTTGTAATATAAGAATATACATGAAATTATACAAATTCATTTGTCATGGAAGTAGTAGATCTTGCCTTCCTAAAACATACCAGGCACCAACACGACTGGAAATGTAGGAAATTGTCTGCATGCTTTCTCTTGCTTTGTTTGAAAATGAAATAAGTTCTTAATATTGTTAACACGTGTCAGATTTCCATTTGGAATACGGTATTCAATGATAATCATTGAATCGCATGAAGCCAGACGAAATACAGAGAAAGACAACATTTTACTAATATGATGGACATTCTTCGTTGCTTAAAACACTGATAACCACTCAAGCATCTCTCATGTATTAGTAAAATCTTTGGTACTTGTTTAGCAAATGTACGATTAAAATATTAGTTGTTGTGGTAGTAGTGATAAGTTTAATTTGCATTTGATATTAAATATTAGTAGTGAATTATGAGCCATTTTTTCCAAATCGAATTAATATTCAAAGGAACATTGACATGTGTTTACATTCTCAGCTGTTGCTTATGCCCTGCTTCTTGTTTTGATCAGGTTTTGAAAGCATGTAGTCGCTGTAAATCAATTGTACTGACAGTTTGCCCATTAGCGGGGTTAAATAACGAACTTGGAATAAATGTGCATATTTATAAAAAGAAATAAAAATAATAACTGCAAGTAGAAAACTAGAAATTACTTAATTTTCCATGTATTCTATATATTATGCATTCAGCGGTTCAATGATAGAAACATTTCTTACTTACTCTGTTTCGAAACGCTGATTGTGTGACGTATATCACATTACAAACCACCTGTGTTGTGTTGCATCTAAATTATAATTTTTATTCTTTTTCCATTTTGTTAATAACCCCAATACGTGTATGCACCAATCATTGATAATACGCGATCAGAATGCTTAAGAATAAGGCTACATGATGTACGAGGTTTCCTTATTTCTATAAAAAAAAATGCGAGTAGCAAATGCTTTGCAAACTCAGCATTGTTAATGTTTCTAATACAATGAGAAACAGCATATGTCTTCCGGTATTCAAAATGTGCTGGATACTTTAAATGGATGCTAAACGTCCTCATCCATAATCTGCTTCTATATTGTAGCATTAGTGTACTTATTCTCATGCACATCCATCACAAAGCCAAGATGTCCATTTTATAGGTATAAATCGCATTGACAACGTCCTTCCTTCATGATATAAGTATATGTGTCACTATTTAAGCGGCAGTTTTTTCAATTTCTACAGATACGGTGTCGTATGCATTATTTAGGGCTAATATATTAAACATCCAATACATGTTGCAAGAAGAATGATACAGCCATTACACATTATGGTTTTCAAAATACAAAAGAAAACCGATATACTTTTCCATTGAACTACGGTGTCTTTTGAAGTTTTAAAATAACTATGCAATGAGATTATCACGACTATTTGCGATATGAGAGGTTTCCTGCCTCTCAGAGAGACAGAATGACAGATCTACAGACATACATACAGACAGACAGTCTATCCTAGCAAAGGACAAATGTAGGACAGCCAATGAAAGGTAATGAAAGGCTTGTGTTTTATAGGTTCATTCCTTGAAAGATTAGGGCAATATTTTGTAAATATTCTTAGTATTGCATGCGAAATAAGATAATTAACTTCCAAAATAAAGTTATTTTCATTTGCGACCCTTTTGTTCTGGACATACAATTCCATTAACAGCATGAGCAACATATGTTTACAATCAAGTCTGTTGCTATGCAGATAGTGAGTTGCGGTCGACGAGTCATATGCAGAAAAGTCTTGGTGTCTGAAATAATTTTATTCGCATCGACAAACGTAAGCAAGGTGTTAAGTATTATAACATGAAATTTGAATATTGCAATAATTGTATAAACCAACCATTGGTCAAAAGGAGCTGTTTGTGTAAATATCTACAAACTATCAGCGTAACATACTATCTCTAGTATAGAATTGTTAACTTTACATTAATTTTAAGTCTTATAAATAAGCGTTCTTTACTATAAAACATATTTTGATTCTCTTAGGGATAATTTTCCCCCATAAAACGTATAAAGAACCGAACAAAAATGCTTGAATACTGATCACGCGTGTTTCAATTCACATATCTTGCTCGTATTCATTAGACTAACTTCATTATTTTCTGGACCACCATTAAATGTTGGCGTAATAACACACATAGTCGCGTTTGAAGATAACAGAGCCGTTTGAACAAAAAACAATTGGCTGATAAGTAAGTATCTTTGGAGTTTTACATTTCGGTCATATACGCGTTACTAACTGTGCATTTTGGGATCAAGTTAGCCTTAAACTGTTCATCTTTGTAAGATGGGGGTTTCCACTTCAATGCAATATGTTGCCTATTGAGTAAGCTTAAACAAAATAATATCCCTACTTGACATGACCTGCAAAATGTACGAATATATAAATATTTCTTGGCGATTGCAATCAGCTAGTTTTCGTCCTACAGTAGCTAAAATTTGGCGAAACAGCGGAAAAACTACATTACTTTCCTAACGTATAGAAGTTTTCTAAGCGGATGCCCTTTAAAACATTGCTGTTCAATTGTCGGAATATGCAACAAGCGGTAGGAAAGTTGAAGGGAACCTAGAATTATTATTAGAAAAAAATTACATATGTATGTAATGGCGTCTGTTATAATGTATGATCTTGAACGGTAATAACACCATGCTACCTTGCCGTCAAGTCAATTAGTTTCGACATCGTAAATATACATGTGTAGATAGACATGGACACTACAGCATTTTTAAACTACGGATATTAAGAGCTGCCTACAAAGAAAAGCATGCTCCAGTCTTCCATGTTTCATGTGTTCTTTTTATGAATATGTTAGTATCGAAAGTTACGCTTGTATTTTCTTTCACTTTATACGCAATGTTTTGGAAAGATTGTTTATTATATAAATCATGTTATATATCTTCTGAAGTGTTTTTATGTATTTGACATTGGCTGCTGTCAAAAGTTCTGAAGCCGTTGCAAATACTTTGTTTCTGATGCAGTGGGAAATGCATTGAAACCATCCGGATCCCAAAACGTTAAGAAGAAACAAATACCTTCAAAACACGCCAACACTTGTAGAATACTGATACAAGGAACACCGCACAAAACTGAGTAGTTGATAACGTGTTTCTTTGCAAATTCAATGAAAATGACTTGAATGGCTTTAGCAAGAAACTTTTGGCAAGTATAATTTTCATATTAAGTCCCTTAGGATATTATAGAGCATCTTCATAGAAGTTTAGTTTACTTGTACGTAGAGACTAAGTTTCCCGAGTTACGTATAGTTTCCGTTCAGTTTCTAATATCCAGAAACTAATTTTTCATGAATGGTTTATCATGAGCTATGTTTGCGTGGAAGGGGAGCTTATCATGTATCAGATAGTTTCGATAGCAGAGACTCAACACTTTATTAAACATTCACTTCCTTGGATTAAGTTGGAATTGCTGTAAAAGGTTTGCATTAGTTCAAGATTGGATCCATCCAAACAATTATTAGACAAACAAACGATCGATCTATTCTATTGCGTGTAGTCAGCCACGAGATCATTATCAATTTCATTTTCAATCCCCAATATTATTCTATAAACGAGCCCAAATTATATCAGGATAACTTGGAATTGCATCAAAACAAAGTAATTATGGGATTGATTGATGCACTTCCGAATAGTCTCTCCTGAAAAATGTAAAGCCCTAGCAAATGAAATTTATCAACTAATTCGTGTGGGGATATATCATAAATAAGTCAAAAGCAATCTATCAAATAATATCTCACCAGACACAACAAGATGTATTCAAAAGACAACTAATTTTAATCTTGCACCTCAGGTAGACTTGGGATGCCAAAATCATAGATGATATATAATGCTCAATTTACCAAAGACGGAACTGAGGTAAAAGTGACAAAATTGTCTGAAGCTTGTGAACGTAAGAAAGATTGTATAAGACAATATCAGTTTACCTTAAGTGTACAAGAAAATTTGTAGACTCAAGCAAGCCAATACTACAAAACAAATCGATATGATCTATTGACCAAGAATTCAATCTGGAAACAGAAACATTAGTTTCGTTTTCTTGTACATAGACTCAAAGGATATAGCAACAACAATTGGTATGCAGAAGTAGTATCGCTTTTTAAATTCTCAATTTAATATTTGTTTATACAGGCATTCCCGTTCGATATGGCAGGTATTAAAATAGACTGTTAAGTTATGCACATTACGACCAAGCTAAATATTCTCTAATATGTATATCAAATGGGTTGTAACACCATTACACTAAGACTCTGGAGTATGAAAGCGTTATCAAGGTTTAACAATAATTCTTCACTATAATGTTTCCAAGGCACATCCAAAATTAGGCTTAAAGAAGCATCCTTATTCAGATAAACTCAAATTAAATCAGTGACTAAACTAGAGAAAGCTAAGTAAGTAGATAGATTGAACGTATACAGATTCACTTAAGTAATGTGGTATCTAGATTGATTCTTTAAGAGACGGATAATTGTAGGAAGCATAGTTGATAGTAAAGAAACGTCAAGAAATCAATTGAATTACTCCCAAATAAAACTGGCCTTGGCCAGGAAAACTGTGTATCTAGCCTTTGTCATACTTGTTTAGACAATTACGTTCTTACACGGATATTTATTTTATGAACGAGTATAGTCCAAGTAGTATTAGCCGTCAGTGCGTCTACAATCATGATACATACTGTCTTGTAGATTATTATACGACAGTATATCATGAAAAGACATTTGACTTTGAACTCTGAAATATATCGTAAATTGAATTCTGGCTGTCATAACTGAATATATGTGATCAGGAGATGTATGTAATTCGAGTGAGTGTAAACACGTGAATAAATGGACAATTAAAACTGCAAAAAACAATACATGGATGCATAAGACTTTATTCGAATCATCCGATAAACTGACAGTACGTTTCGACATTAGAAAAGAGATTTAAGCGGCAAAGGAAATCTATAGTTTTAATGAACACATATCATTGGATTTTACTTCGTATTTGAGATTTCGTTTGTTTCAGTTTCATCGGTAGCACAAGGTATCCGCAGCTCAACTGGAAGAAGGCGGCGTATCTCCATTAGGTTTAGGTGTAAGTCCAGAAACAGGTGGATTCGAACCAGGTAAAGATGACGGTGTACTGGTAGGTGCTCGTGTAGATCCAGGTGCAGGTAAACATTTCGGATCTATTGTGGCTTTAAAACAAAAATAGGATAGTCTTCTAAACAAGATTTAAATATTGGAGGGATCAAGTGTAATACATGAATCCCTAAATAAGTAAAACATGTGTCTATTACACTATTGCGCCAATAGTCATAAGTGAACTTATCGATGTAGTTTATTGCTATAGTACGGAGAACAGAATTGTCAATTCAATATTAGACAAAAGTACACAAAAACGAAATCATGTATGAGACAAATCAATTCCATATAGATGCAGTTACAGCATTATCGAATACGGTTGAATAATGTTACATATGCAATAGGTAGTATCGGACATGTTTGATGAGAATGTTCTCGATCTACATACTCCTATTATTATTATTATTATTTACAAATATTAATTCATGCAAAGAGGTAATGAACGATTTACAATTCAACATCATTCCTTACGCGTGTGAGATATATTGGTGCAAACCGAATTGAACAGTGACATTGCATGGTAACTGATCCAAAGCTAATGCAACATTACAAATATATATATATATATATATATATATATATATATATTACAAAAAAATGTGTAATAGTTTGCTTAAATTTGGAAATTGCACATGAGAGAGAGGGAGGAAAACGAAACTTTTATATATAAATATTTTTGTTTGCAGATAAATAGCAAATTTCTTTCTTGATGCGGCCCTATATTAAGGTTTACAGTATATGTTCTTCTGGAATTATGCTCAGGGAAAATATAAGCAATGACAACTTTCACCTCACATTTCAAGTAAACATATCATTTTCAGAAGAAAAAGAAACCATTGTCGCCTTGATTGATATGAAATCTGGAGGCTGCAACGATCAGCGCTTAACTAAGAAAGTTTCTACGAATTACTGCGAATTGCTCATCTATTACGCTCTACTTGCCGATGAAAAGAAAACATTTTTTTATGTATCTCCAGTAAAGTGATAGCATTATTTACAACACGAACTAGCATAATATGAAACAAGTTTCTCTTTTTAAAATATTCCTTATATTTCGAATAGATTCATTTGAATTCCGTATTTGTTTGTTCATTAAAACACCATGCCATTTGATGCGATCGTACTTCAATAACCTTGACTGTTATTGCCATATGAATGACATTGATCGGCAAATAGGTAACCATTTACAACTTTCGTTTGGTTTCTATCTACAAGTGTTTATTAATAGGTTGGAGTTATATGTTAACCTTTACTGCTAGCTTACATTATGAAGCTGAAAGGAAGTTAGGTCCATATATGCAGGTCGTTTATGTTGTTTGCAGCATAGAAGTCGATGGCAAATCCAATATGATGAACTCCAGGATATACTAAATCTGCCTACACATCCTATTCGCTGATTTTCATTTATTTCATATGTTTTGAAACGTTTGCATATGACAATAACTCTTAGATCTTTCACCCACCCGCAGTAATCGAAATCTGCTTTACGAGACATGATTTCTGTGACCATGAAACTTTGCCTTCAAATATGTAATTTTAATGTAATTGTGAAATGTTACAACACCTGATAATCTGTTGTTTCCTATGAGCATGTTTTGATCAATCGAGATCATATTTTCTTGCTTACATTTCCTTACAGAAGATGGGAAAATGTATCTAGTGATAACCGTTTTGGTTAATCTCAACCTAAAATTATTCAACAATAATCAAATCTAAGCGGGTTTAAAAATAAAAGCGCGAAAGAGGAACAGACTGGGAAATATAAAAGAGTTTAGTTCAAAACATACCCGATGTTTCCCTCAGAGTCCAGCCCGAAATGGACACAAGTAGGAAAAGAACGAAAGGATTCGGCATGGTTTCCAGCTTTAGTCTGAAACATTCAAATCTAAATTTGACAATGTCTTCAATATTTCATAAATTCCAATTTTATCTAAACATTCAATCACATTTAAGGGAAGTGAACAATTGTATAACCTGGAAATTTACTCATCTAATGGACTTTCTGGGCTCCTATGGAGCTACCCTTATTAAAACTTGAAAGTAGGATTGATTACACACCGTGGCTAACATACCATCAGACAGAGCTATACATTCCCCAGCTTGTTTACTATCGGCTGTTTCTCTGACGCGTCTGTATAGTCCATGTAAACTGCGTTAGTTTAAACGGACATGAAGAAATGTTGTGAATTTTTTTCTAACTAAACCTCTTTCTATTTTCCTTGCGATGAATCTAATATGTTAGTTATTTTCTTTAATAAAAGAGGATATACAGAAACAGACAGAGACAGAGACACATAAATATTTGCAACCTATTTTTCTAAATCTTTATGCTGTCGTCAGTTAAACAGAAAATAGCTATACTTCTCTCCTCCAATAGTAGAATAGTATTAATAATAAATGTTTTATAAAAATATTCGTTTTTTTTTACAAATACACATCCTGTAACAATCACCTACATAAAGAAAAATAAAAGAAACGGTATTAAATGGTATGCTCGGAGAGGACGTACCTTCACAATCGTTTCAAATGTTAAAGATCAGCAGCGTTCTTCCAGTCAATGAGGAAGCCTGGTCTAATAGTGGATTTTTATAGGGACAATTCGACATATCAACCGTCGACCCCGATGATGATAAATATGTTAGTTAAAGTGACTAATCAGGACTGGATTTGTTTACTGTCTGATCAAAACAAAGATGCATGTGATAAGCAGCATCTGGTAAAAACATGTCAATACCCACTTGACCACTAACTCTATCGGTAAATTGTGAACAAAGTTCACTCATAAAGTTGTAGCAATATCTACTTTCACTGAGAGTCACTTCATCCTGCCCAGCAACACCATCACTATAGGTATCACGGTACCAATTGTTTTTCCATAGACCTCAATGCTAATATTTTGGAGAGATAAATATATTTTCTATCCTAATTTAGCATGCATCTCACACACTGTTATAGAGAACAATGTTAGATTGTCAATTTGATGATGACAAAATCGGGTTCTTATTGCTTTTAAGAGAGATAACTCTGATGGAACTAGACACGGGTATGAGTTATCTAGTCACAACATAGCTATTTTCAGTCATGTGTATTACATTTTCAAAAAATCATAAAAAATACAAAATATGATCTATATAGGAATTAGCATAAATTCACATGTTGCCAAGAGGCTAAACTTTTTTTAAGCCTAACCTTGATCTATGGCTGCTTTAAAAGAGATAGCCATTCCAGTATTATGTTTTCACTTTGTTCATTTCGAGATATATGTTTCTGAATCGAAGCTATACTTCATCAAGTGGTTTGGGCGAATAGTTCATTGCTGCAAAGCAAGATATGCAATTTAAATTGATCTGATATGACATGTACATACGGATAACAACATTGCAGTATACCAGAACTTGTTATATTCGTTAACTATGGCAAAGAAACGTAGGAACGTGATTTAGTTTTACAGAATAAGTCAAATACATTCAACACAAGCACATTGACATAAAGTTGCTCAGAGTCTTATGAAACTGAAGCCTAGTTGGAATATGTCAACGAGACATTGATTATCGGAAATGAATAGAAGTGAGGTCAAATATGTAAAAGAAGGTCAAAATTACGGGGCACAAATAGTTCATACAAAGCATAATCCATATCACCAGTATCAATATAATCATAGTTACACTTGATCTCGGAATATAGGAGCAGGATGTGGACCTTTACGAAAACAAGTAGCAATCATAGCTTATTCAGATGAATGATCAACTTTTTATAATTCTACAATAATGCAGGAAAGGTATGATTAACACAATGGAGTGGTACATAACTGCATGACATTATAAAATCATATCAGGGCAGCCGATTTCGAGCGGAGAGGTTATATCATCGATTTACCTAAACGTTGCGATTATGAAGATTACGCTCACATACTTCCTAGTTTCTGTCGATAGACATACTTCAGCTTTGCTTTGATATAATAAAGTTAAGACATCATTTAAATAAAATTATTTGCTATCCGAATTTAGCAAAGATTAGCTACGTTCCGGGATCCTTAGGGCTCAGATTAAAGATTTGAAATGTAAATTTTGAAAGCATGGCTAACCTTTGGCTAAGCCCAAAAAGCCGACTAGAGTTGGTTGATTTGACAAAAATTCAAAAACCTAAAATGAAAGCAAACGCTGATATTACTTTCGATCTTTCTAGCTTGTTGAATTCATATTCAAAGTAAGCGTGTTCTAATTCTGTCTAAAGTAGGCCTAATCAACCAAAGATAATTAATCCAAACCTAAACCCGTAAAATAATCCCTCGTGTCAGTCAATGTGTCAGTCGCTGCGTATGAACTTAGATTGACATTTAACGCAGAGACAGATCTAAGATTTGTGTCAGAACGGGAGAGTAAATGTTGTGTCTACTTGTGGAAATACGAGTCTTACTTATCCGATAGTATTGCTTCGATTTCTGAAGTTTGTTTTCAATGTCAGAATTAACCGAACTCGAATATTTTGCACTTGTGTCACCGGCATGCACTGATCCTAACAGATCGACTTCAATTGTATACTTTACATTACAAGAAAACAATCCCGCCTGAAAATCATTGTCAGTCTTAACGTCTTCTCGGGCATGCATCATCTACATATTACCAGGTGAAAAGACACTATGGTACGAACAGCTCTTTTTAAAGTTGTAATATAAGAATATACATGAAATTATACAAATTCATTTGTCATGGAAGTAGTAGATCTTGCCTTCCTAAAACATACCAGGCACCAACACGACTGGAAATGTAGGAAATTGTCTGCATGCTTTCTCTTGCTTTGTTTGAAAATGAAATAAGTTCTTAATATTGTTAACACGTGTCAGATTTCCATTTGGAATACGGTATTCAATGATAATCATTGAATCGCATGAAGCCAGACGAAATACAGAGAAAGACAACATTTTACTAATATGATGGACATTCTTCGTTGCTTAAAACACTGATAACCACTCAAGCATCTCTCATGTATTAGTAAAATCTTTGGTACTTGTTTAGCAAATGTACGATTAAAATATTAGTTGTTGTGGTAGTAGTGATAAGTTTAATTTGCATTTGATATTAAATATTAGTAGTGAATTATGAGCCATTTTTTCCAAATCGAATAAATATTCAAAGGAACATTGACATGTGTTTACATTCTCAGCTGTTGCTTATGCCCTGCTTCTTGTTTTGATCAGGTTTTGAAAGCATGTAGTCGCTGTAAATCAATTGTACTGACAGTTTGCCCATTAGCGGGGTTAAATAACGAACTTGGAATAAATGTGCATATTTATAAAAAGAAATAAAAATAATAACTGCAAGTAGAAAACTAGAAATTACTTAATTTTCCATGTATTCTATATATTATGCATTCAGCGGTTCAATGATAGAAACATTTCTTACTTGCTCTGTTTCGAAACGCTGATTGTGTGACGTATATCACATTACAAACCACCTGTGTTGTGTTGCATCTAAATTATAATTTTTATTCTTTTTCCATTTTGTTAATAACCCCAATACGTGTATGCACCAATCATTGATAATACGCGATCAGAATGCTTAAGAATAAGGCTACATGATGTACGAGGTTTCCTTATTTCTATAAAAAAAATGCGAGTAGCAAATGCTTTGCAAACTCAGCATTCTTAATGTTTCTGATACAATGAGAAACAGCATATGTCTTCCGGTATTCAAAATGTGCTGGATACTTTAAATGGATGCTAAACGTCCTCATCCATAATCTGCTTCTATATTGTAGCATTAGTGTACTTATTCTCATGCACATCCATCACAAAGCCAAGATGTCCATTTTATAGGTATAAATCGCATTGACAACGTCCTTCCTTCATGATATAAGTATATGTGTCACTATTTAAGCGGCAGTTTTTTCAATTTCTACAGATACGGTGTCGTATGCATTATTTAGGGCTAATATATTAAACATCCAATACATGTTGCAAGAAGAATGATACAGCCATTACACATTATGGTTTTCAAAATACAAAAGAAAACCGATATACTTTTCCATTGAACTACGGTGTCTTTTGAAGTTTTAAAATAACTATGCAATGAGAGTATCACGACTATTTGCGATATGAGAGGTTTCCTGCCTCTCAGAGAGACAGAATGACAGATCTACAGACATACATACAGACAGACAGTCTATCCTAGCAAAGGACAAATGTAGGACAGCCAATGAAAGGTAATGAAAGGCTTGTGTTTTATAGGTTCATTCCTTGAAAGATTAGGGCAATATTTTGTAAATATTCTTAGTATTGCATGCGAAATAAGATAATTAACTTCCAAAATAAAGTTATTTTCATTTGCGACCCTTTTGTTCTGGACATACAATTCCATTAACAGCATGAGCAACATATGTTTACAATCAAGTCTGTTGCTATGCAGATAGTGAGTTGCGGTCGACGAGTCATATGCAGAAAAGTCTTGGTGTCTGAAATAATTGTATTCGCATCGACAAACGTAAGCAAGGTTTTAAGTATTATAACATGAAATTTGAATATTGCAATAATTGTATAAACCAACCATTGGTCAAAAGGAGCTGTTTGTGTAAATATCTACAAACTATCAGCGTAACATACCATCTCTAGTATAGAATTGGTAACTTTACATTAATTTTAAGTCTTATAAATAAGCGTTCTTTACTATAAAACATATTTTGATTCTCTTAGGGATAATTTTCCCCCATAAAACGTATAAAGAACCGAACAAAAATGCTTGAATACTGATCACGCGTGTTTCAATTCACATATCTTGCTCGTATTCATTAGACTAACTTCATTATTTTCTGGACCACCATTAAATGTTGGCGTAATAACACACATAGTCGCGTTTGAAGATAACAGAGCCGTTTGAACAAAAAAACAATTGGCTGATAAGTAAGTATCTTTGGAGTTTTACATTTCGGTCATATACGCGTTACTAACTGTACATTTTGGGATCAAGTTAGCCTTAAACTGTTCATCTTTATAAGATGGGGGTTTCCACTTCAATGCAATATGTTGCCTTTTGAGTAAGCTTAAACAAAATAATATCCCTACTTGACATGACCTGCAAAATGTACGAATATATAAATATTTCTTGGCGATTGCAATCAGCTAGTTTTCGTCCTACAGTAGCTTAAATTTGGCGAAACAGCGGAAAAACTACATTACTTTCCTAACGTATAGAAGTTTTCTAAGCGGATGCCCTTTAAAACATTGCTGTTCAATTGTCGGAATATGCAACAAGCGGTAGGAAAGTTGAAGGGAACCTAGAATTATTATTAGAAAAAAATTACATATGTATGTAATGGCGTTTGTTATAATGTACGATCTTGAACGGTAATAACACCATGTTACCTTGCCGTCAAGTCAATTAGTTTCGACATCGTAAATATACATGTGTAGATAGACATGGACACTACAGCATTTTTAAACTACGGATATTAAGAGCTGCCTACAAAGAAAAGCATGCTCCAGTCTTCCATGTTTCATGTGTTCTTTTTATGAATATGTTAGTATCGAAAGTTACGCTTGTATTTTCTTTCACTTTATACGCAATCTTTTGGAAAGATTGTTTATTATATTAATCATGTTATATATCTTCTGAAGTGTTTTTATGTATTTGACATTGGCTGCTGTCAAAAGTTCTGAAGCCGTTGCAAATACTTTGTTTCTGATGCAGTGGGAAATGCATTGAAACCATCCGGATCCCAAAACGTTAAGAAGAAACAAATACCTTCAAAACACGCCAACACTTGTAGAATACTGATACAAGGAACACCGCACAAAACTGAGTAGTTGATAACGTGTTTCTTTGCAAATTCAATGAAAATGACTTGAATGGCTTTAGCAAGAAACTTTTGGCAAGTATAATTTCCATATTAAGTCCCTTAGGATATTATAGAGCATCTTCATAGAAGTTTAGTTTACTTGTACGTAGAGACTAAGTTTCCCGAGTTACGTATAGTTTCCGTTCAGTTTCTAATATCCAGAAACTAATTTTTCATGAGTGGTTTATCATGAGCTATGTTTGCGTGGAAGGGGAGCTTATCATGTATCAGATAGTTTCGATAGCAGAGACTCAACACTTTATTAAACATTCACTTCCTTGGATTAAGTTGGAATTGCTGTAAAAGGTTTGCATTAGTTCAAGATTGGATCCATCCAAACAATTATTAGACAAACAAACGATCGATCTATTCTATTGCGTGTAGTCAGCCACGAGATCATTATCAATTTCATTTTCAATCCCCAATATTATTCTATAAACGAGCCCAAATTATATCAGGATAACTTGGAATTGCATCAAAACAAAGTAATTATGGGATTGATTGATGCACTTCCGAATATCTCTCCTGAAAAATGTAAAGCCCTAGCAAATGAAATTTATCAACTAATTCGTGTGGGGATATATCATAAATAAGTCAAAAGCAATCTATCAAATAATATCTCACCAGACACAACAAGATGTATTCAAAAGACAACTAATTTTAATCTTGCACCTCCGGTAGACTTGGGATGCCAAAATCATAGATGATATATAATGCTCAATTTACCAAAGACGGAACTGAGGTAAAAGTGACAAAATTGTCTGAAGCTTGTGAACGTAAGAAAGATTGTATAAGACAATATCAGTTTACCTTAAGTGTACAAGAAAATTTGTAGACTCAAGCAAGCCAATACTACAAAACAAATCGATATGATCTATTGACCAAGAATTCAATCTGGAAACAGAAACATTAGTTTCGTTTTCTTGTACATAGACTCAAAGGATATAGCAACAACAATTGGTATGCAGAAGTAGTATCGCTTTTTAAATTCTCAATTTAGGATTTGTTTATACAGGCATTCCCGTTCGATATGGCAGGTATTAAAATAGACTGTTAAGTTATGCACATTACGACCAAGCTAAATATTCTCTAATATGTATATCAAATGGGTTGTAACACCATTACACTAAGACTCTGGAGTATGAAAGCGTTATCAAGGTTTAACAATAATTCTTCACTATAATGTTTCCAAGGCACATCCAAAATTAGGCTTAAAGAAGCATCCTTATTCAGATAAACTCAAATTAAATCAGTGACTAAACTAGAGAAAGCTAAGTAAGTAGATAGATTGAACGTATACAGATTCACTTAAGTAATGTGGTATCTAGATTGATTCTTTAAGAGACGGATAATTGTAGGAAGCATAGTTGATAGTAAAGAAACGTCAAGAAATCAATTGAATTACTCCCAAATAAAACTGGCCTTGGCCAGGAAAACTGTGTATCTAGCCTTTGTCATACTTGTTTAGACAATTACGTTCTTACACGGATATTTATTTTATGAACGAGTATAGTCCAAGTAGTATTAGCCGTCAGTGCGTCTACAATCATGATACATACTGTCTTGTAGATTATTATACGACAGTATATCATGAAAAGACATTTGACTTTGAACTCTGAAATATATCGTAAATTGAATTCTGGCTGTCATAACTGAATATCCGTGATCAGGAGATGTATGTAATTCGAGTGAGTGTAAACACGTGAATAAATGGACAATTAAAACTGCAAAAAACAATACATGGATGCATCAGACTTTATTCGAATCATCCGATAAACTGACAGTACGTTTCGACATTAGAAAAGAGATTTAAGCGGCAAAGGAAATCTATAGTTTTAATGAACACATATCATTGGATTTTACTTCGTATTTGAGATTTGGTTTGTTTCAGTTTCATCGGTAGCACAATGTATCCGCAGCTCAACTGGAAGAAGGCGGCGTATCTCCATTAGGTTTAGGTGTAAGTCCAGAAACAGGTGGATTCGAACCAGGTAAAGATGACGGTGTACTGGTAGGTGCTCGTGTAGATCCAGGTGCAGGTAAACATTTCGGATCTATTGTGGCTTTAAAACAAAAATAGGATAGTCTTCTAAACAAGATTTAAATATTGGAGGGATCAAGTGTAATACATGAATCCCTAAATAAGTAAAACATGTGTCTATTACACTATTGCGCCAATAGTCATAAGTGAACTTATCGATGTAGTTTATTGCTATAGTACGGAGAACAGAATTGTCAATTCAATATTAGACAAAAAGTACACAAAAACGAAATCATGTATGAGACAAATCAATTCCATATAGATGCGGTTACAGCATTATCGAATACGGTTGAATAATGTTACATATGCAATAGGTAGTATCGGACATGTTTGATGAGAATGTTCTCGATCTACATACTCCTATTATTATTATTATTATTTACAAATATTAATTCATGCAAAGAGGTAATGAACGATTTACAATTCAACATCATTCCTTACGCGTGTGAGATATATTGGTGCAAACCGAATTGAACAGTGACATTGCATGGTAACTGATCCAAAGCTAATGCAACATTACAAATATATATATATATATATTACAAAAAAATGTGTAATAGTTTGCTTAAATTTGGAAATTGCACATGAGAGAGAGGGAGGAAAACGAAATTTTATATATAAATATTTTTGTTTGCAGATTAAAATAGCAAATTTCTTTCTTGATGCGGCCCTATATTAAGGTTTACAGTATATGTTCTTCTGGAATTATGCTCAGGGAAAATATAAACAATGACAACTTTCACCTCACATTTCAAGTAAACATATCATTTTCAGAAGAAAAAGAAATCATTGTCGCCTTGATTGATATGAAATCTGGAGGCTGCAACGATCAGCGCTTAACTAAGAAAGTTTCTACGAATTACTGCGAATTGCTCATCTATTACGCTCTACTTGCCGATGAAAAGAAAACATTTTTTTATGTATCTCCAGTAAAGTGATAGCATTATTTACAACACGAACTAGCATAATATGAAACAAGTTTCTCTTTTTAAAATATTCCTTATATTTCGAATAGATTCATTTGAATTCCGTATTTGTTTGTTCATTAAAACACCATGCCATTTGATGCGATCGTACTTCAATAACCTTGACTGTTATTGCCATATGAATGACATTGATCGGCAAATAGGTAAAAATTTACAACTTTTGTTTGGTTTCTATCTACAAGTGTTTATTAATAGGTTGGAGTTATATGTTAACCTTTACTGCTAGCTTACATTATGAAGCTGAAAGGAAGTTAGGTCCATATATGCAGGTCGTTTATGTTGTTTGCAGCATAGAAGTCGATGGCAAATCCAATATGATGAACTCCAGGATATACTAAATCTGCCTACACATCCTATTCGCTGATTTTCATTTATTTCATATGTTTTGAAACGTTTGCATATGACAATAACTCTTAGATCTTTCACCCACCCGCAGTAATCGAAATCTGCTTTACGAGACATGATTTCTGTGACCATGAAACTTTGCCTTCAAATATGTAATTTTAATGTAATTGTGAAATGTTACAACACCTGATAATCTGTTGTTTCCTATGAGCATGTTTTGATCAATCGAGATCATATTTTCTTGCTTACATTTCCTTACAGAAGATGGGAAAATGTATCTAGTGATAACCGTTTTGGTTAATCTCAACCTAAAATTATTCAACAATAATCAAATCTAAGCGGGTTTAAAAATAAAAGCGCGAAAGAGGAACAGACTGGGAAATATAAAAGAGTTTAGTTCAAAACATACCCGATGTTTCCCTCAGAGTCCAGCCCGAAATGGACACAAGTAGGAAAAGAACGAAAGGATTCGGCATGGTTTCCAGCTTTAGTCTGAAACATTCAAATCTAAATTTGACAATGTCTTCAATATTTCATAAATTCCAATTGTATCTAAACATTCAATCACATTTAAGGGAAGTGAACAATTGTATAACCTGGAAATTTACTCATCTAATGGACTTTCTGGGCTCCTATGGAGCTACCCTTATTAAAACTTGAAAGTAGGATTGATTACACACCGTGGCTAACATACCATCAGACAGAGCTATACATTCCCCAGCTTGTTTACTATCGGCTGTTTCTCTGACGCGTCTGTATAGTCCATGTAAACTGCGTTAGTTTAAACGGACATGAAGAAATGTTGTGAATTTTTTTCTAACTAAACCTCTTTCTATTTTCCTTGCGATGAATCTAATATGTTAGTTATTTTCTTTAATAAAAGAGGATATACAGAAACAGACAGAGACAGAGACACATAAATATTTGCAACCTATTTTTCTAAATCTTTATGCTGTCGTCAGTTAAACAGAAAATAGCTATACTTCTCTCCTCTAATAGTAGAATAGTATTAATAATAAATGTTTTATAAAAATATTCGTTTTTTTTACAAATACACATCCTGTAACAATCACCTACATAAAGAAAAATAAAAGAAACGGTATTAAATGGTATGCTCGGAGAGGACGTACCTTCACAATCGTTTCAAATGTTAAAGATCAGCAGCGTTCTTCCAGTCAATGAGGAAGCCTGGTCTAATAGTGGATTTTTATAGGGACAATTCGACATATCAACCGTCGACCCCGATGATGATAAATATGTTAGTTAAAGTGACTAATCAGGACTGGATTTGTTTACTGCCTGATCAAACAAAGATGCATGTGATAAGCAGCATCTGGTAAAAACATGTCAATACCCACTTGACCACTAACTCTATCGGTAAATTGTGAACAAAGTTCACTCATAAAGTTGTAGCAATATCTACTTTCACTGAGAGTCACTTCATCCTGCCCAGCAACACCATCACTATAGGTATCACGGTACCAATTGTTTTTCCATAGACCTCAATGCTAATATTTTGGAGAGATAAATATATTTTCTATCCTAATTTAGCATGCATCTCACACACTGTTATAGAGAACAATGTTAGATTGTCAATTTGATGATGACAAAATCGGGTTCTTATTGCTTTTAAGAGAGATAACTCTGATGGAACTAGACACGGGTATGAGTTATCTAGTCACAACATAGCTATTTTCAGTCATGTGTATTACATTTTCAAAAAATCATAAAAAATACAAAATATGATCTATATAGGAATTAGCATAAATTCACATGTTGCCAAGAGGCTAAACTTTTTTTAAGCCTAACCTTGATCTATGGTTGCTTTAAAAGAGATAGCCATTCCAGTATTATGTTTTCACTTTGTTCATTTCGAGATATATGTTTCTGAATCGAAGCTATACTTCATCAAGTGGTTTGGGCGAATAGTTCATTGCTGCAAAGCAAGATATGCAATTTAAATTGATCTGATATGACATGTACATACGGATAACAACATTGCAGTATACCAGAACTTGTTATATTCGTTAACTATGGCAAAGAAACGTAGGAACGTGATTTAGTTTTACAGAATAAGTCAAATACATTCAACACAAGCACATTGACATAAAGTTGCTCAGAGTCTTATGAAACTGAAGCCTAGTTGGAATATGTCAACGAGACATTGATTATCGGAAATGAATAGAAGTGAGGTCAAATATGTAAAATAAGGTCAAAATTACGGGGCACAAATAGTTCATACAAAGCATAATCCATATCACCAGTATCAATATAATCATAGTTACACTTGATCTCGGAATATAGGAGCAGGATGTGGACCTTTACGAAAACAAGTAGCAATCATAGCTTATTCAGATGAATGATCAACTTTTTATAATTCTACAATAATGCAGGAAAGGTATGTTTAACACAATGGAGTGGTACATAACTGCATGACATTATAAAATCATATCAGGGCAATCGATTTCGAGCGGAGAGGTTATATTATCGATTTACCTAAACGTTGGGATTATGAAGATTACGCTCACATACTTCCTAGTTTCTGTCGATAGACATACATCAGCTTTGCTTTGATATAATAAAGTTAAGACATCATTTAAATAAAATTATTTGCTATCCGAATTTAGCAAAGATTAGCTACATTCCGGGATCCTTAGGGCTCAGATTAAAGATTTGAAATGTAAATTTTGAAAGCATGGCTAACCTTTGGCTAAGCCCAAAAAGCCGACTAGAGTTGGTTGATTTGACAAAAATTCAAAAACGTAAAATGAAAGCAAACGCTGATATTACTTTCGATCTTTCTAGCTTGTTGAATTCATATTCAAAGTAAGCGTGTTCTAATTCTGTCTAAAGTAGGCCTAATCAACCAAAGATAATTAATCCAAACCTAAACCCGTAAAATAATCCCTCGTGTCAGTCAATGTGTCAGTCGCTGCGTATGAACTTAGATTGACCTTTAACGCAGAGACAGATCTAAGATTTGTGTCAGAACGGGAGAGTAAATGTTGTGTCTACTTGTGGAAATACGAGTCTTACTTATCCGATAGTATTGCTTCGATTTCTGAAATTTGTTTTCAATGTCAGAATTAACCGAACTCGAATATTTTGCACTTGTGTCACCGGCATGCACTGATCCTAACAGATCGACTTCAATTGTATACTTTACATTACAAGAAAACAATCCCGCCTGAAAATCATTGTCAGTCTTAACGTCTTCTCGGGCATGCATCATCTACATATTACCAGGTGAAAAGACACTATGGTACGAACAGCTCTTTTTAAAGTTGTAATATAAGAATATACATGAAATTATACAAATTCATTTGTCATGGAAGTAGTAGATCTTGCCTTCCTAAAACATACCAGGCACCAACACGACTGGAAATGTAGGAAATTGTCTGCATGCTTTCTCTTGCTTTGTTTGAAAATGAAATAAGTTCTTAATATTGTTAACACGTGTCAGATTTCCATTTGGAATACGGTATTCAATGATAATCATTGAATCGCATGAAGCCAGACGAAATACAGAGAAAGACAACATTTTACTAATATGATGGACATTCTTCGTTGCTTAAAACACTGATAACCACTCAAGCATCTCTCATGTATTAGTAAAATCTTTGGTACTTGTTTAGCAAATGTACGATTAAAATATTAGTTGTTGTGGTAGTAGTGATAAGTTTAATTTGCATTTGATATTAAATATTAGTAGTGAATTATGAGCCATTTTTTCCAAATCGAATAAATATTCAAAGGAACATTGACATGTGTTTACATTCTCAGCTGTTGCTTATGCCCTGCTTCTTGTTTTGATCAGGTTTTGAAAGCATGTAGTCGCTGTAAATCAATTGTACTGACAGTTTGCCCATTAGCGGGGTTAAATAACGAACTTGGAATAAATGTGCATATTTATAAAAAGAAATAAAAATAATAACTGCAAGTAGAAAACTAGAAATTACTTAATTTTCCATGTATTCTATATATTATGCATTCAGCGGTTCAATGATAGAAACATTTCTTACTTGCTCTGTTTCGAAACGCTGATTGTGTGACGTATATCACATTACAAACCACCTGTGTTGTGTTGCATCTAAATTATAATTTTTATTCTTTTTCCATTTTGTTAATAACCCCAATACGTGTATGCACCAATCATTGATAATACGCGATCAGAATGCTTAAGAATAAGGCTACATGATGTACGAGGTTTCCTTATTTCTATAAAAAAAAATGCGAGTAGCAAATGCTTTGCAAACTCAGCATTGTTAATGTTTCTGATACAATGAGAAACAGCATATGTCTTCCGGTATTCAAAATGTGCTGGATACTTTAAATGGATGCTAAACGTCCTCATCCATAATCTGCTTCTATATTGTAGCATTAGTGTACTTATTCTCATGCACATCCATCACAAAGCCAAGATGTCCATTTTATAGGTATAAATCGCATTGACAACGTCCTTCCTTCATGATATAAGTATATGTGTCACTATTTAAGCGGCAGTTTTTTCAATTTCTACAGATACGGTGTCGTATGCATTATTTAGGGCTAATATATTAAACATCCAATACATGTTGCAAGAAGAATGATACAGCCATTACACATTATGGTTTTCAAAATACAAAAGAAAACCGATATACTTTTCCATTGAACTACGGTGTCTTTTGAAGTTTTAAAATAACTATGCAATGAGAGTATCACGACTATTTGCGATATGAGAGGTTTCCTGCCTCTCAGAGAGACAGAATGACAGATCTACAGACATACATACAGACAGACAGTCTATCCTAGCAAAGGACAAATGTAGGACAGCCAATGAAAGGTAATGAAAGGCTTGTGTTTTATAGGTTCATTCCTTGAAAGATTAGGGCAATATTTTGTAAATATTCTTAGTATTGCATGCGAAATAAGATAATTAACTTCCAAAATAAAGTTATTTTCATTTGCGACCCTTTTGTTCTGGACATACAATTCCATTAACAGCATGAGCAACATATGTTTACAATCAAGTCTGTTGCTATGCAGATAGTGAGTTGCGGTCGACGAGTCATATGCAGAAAAGTCTTGGTGTCTGAAATAATTGTATTCGCATCGACAAACGTAAGCAAGGTGTTAAGTATTATAACATGAAATTTGAATATTGCAATAATTGTATAAACCAACCATTGGTCAAAAGGAGCTGTTTGTGTAAATATCTACAAACTATCAGCGTAACATACCATCTCTAGTATAGAATTGGTAACTTTACATTAATTTTAAGTCTTATAAATAAGCGTTCTTTACTATAAAACATATTTTGATTCTCTTAGGGATAATTTTCCCCCATAAAACGTATAAAGAACCGAACAAAAATGCTTGAATACTGATCACGCGTGTTTCAATTCACATATCTTGCTCGTATTCATTAGACTAACTTCATTATTTTCTGGACCACCATTAAATGTTGGCGTAATAACACACATAGTCGCGTTTGAAGATAACAGAGCCGTTTGAACAAAAAAACAATTGGCTGATAAGTAAGTATCTTTGGAGTTTTACATTTCGGTCATATACGCGTTACTAACTGTACATTTTGGGATCAAGTTAGCCTTAAACTGTTCATCTTTATAAGATGGGGGTTTCCACTTCAATGCAATATGTTGCCTTTTGAGTAAGCTTAAACAAAATAATATCCCTACTTGACATGACCTGCAAAATGTACGAATATATAAATATTTCTTGGCGATTGCAATCAGCTAGTTTTCGTCCTACAGTAGCTTAAATTTGGCGAAACAGCGGAAAAACTACATTACTTTCCTAACGTATAGAAGTTTTCTAAGCGGATGCCCTTTAAAACATTGCTGTTCAATTGTCGGAATATGCAACAAGCGGTAGGAAAGTTGAAGGGAACCTAGAATTATTATTAGAAAAAAATTACATATGTATGTAATGGCGTTTGTTATAATGTACGATCTTGAACGGTAATAACACCATGTTACCTTGCCGTCAAGTCAATTAGTTTCGACATCGTAAATATACATGTGTAGATAGACATGGACACTACAGCATTTTTAAACTACGGATATTAAGAGCTGCCTACAAAGAAAAGCATGCTCCAGTCTTCCATGTTTCATGTGTTCTTTTTATGAATATGTTAGTATCGAAAGTTACGCTTGTATTTTCTTTCACTTTATACGCAATCTTTTGGAAAGATTGTTTATTATATTAATCATGTTATATATCTTCTGAAGTGTTTTTATGTATTTGACATTGGCTGCTGTCAAAAGTTCTGAAGCCGTTGCAAATACTTTGTTTCTGATGCAGTGGGAAATGCATTGAAACCATCCGGATCCCAAAACGTTAAGAAGAAACAAATACCTTCAAAACACGCCAACACTTGTAGAATACTGATACAAGGAACACCGCACAAAACTGAGTAGTTGATAACGTGTTTCTTTGCAAATTCAATGAAAATGACTTGAATGGCTTTAGCAAGAAACTTTTGGCAAGTATAATTTCCATATTAAGTCCCTTAGGATATTATAGAGCATCTTCATAGAAGTTTAGTTTACTTGTACGTAGAGACTAAGTTTCCCGAGTTACGTATAGTTTCCGTTCAGTTTCTAATATCCAGAAACTAATTTTTCATGAGTGGTTTATCATGAGCTATGTTTGCGTGGAAGGGGAGCTTATCATGTATCAGATAGTTTCGATAGCAGAGACTCAACACTTTATTAAACATTCACTTCCTTGGATTAAGTTGGAATTGCTGTAAAAGGTTTGCATTAGTTCAAGATTGGATCCATCCAAACAATTATTAGACAAACAAACGATCGATCTATTCTATTGCGTGTAGTCAGCCACGAGATCATTATCAATTTCATTTTCAATCCCCAATATTATTCTATAAACGAGCCCAAATTATATCAGGATAACTTGGAATTGCATCAAAACAAAGTAATTATGGGATTGATTGATGCACTTCCGAATATCTCTCCTGAAAAATGTAAAGCCCTAGCAAATGAAATTTATCAACTAATTCGTGTGGGGATATATCATAAATAAGTCAAAAGCAATCTATCAAATAATATCTCACCAGACACAACAAGATGTATTCAAAAGACAACTAATTTTAATCTTGCACCTCCGGTAGACTTGGGATGCCAAAATCATAGATGATATATAATGCTCAATTTACCAAAGACGGAACTGAGGTAAAAGTGACAAAATTGTCTGAAGCTTGTGAACGTAAGAAAGATTGTATAAGACAATATCAGTTTACCTTAAGTGTACAAGAAAATTTGTAGACTCAAGCAAGCCAATACTACAAAACAAATCGATATGATCTATTGACCAAGAATTCAATCTGGAAACAGAAACATTAGTTTCGTTTTCTTGTACATAGACTCAAAGGATATAGCAACAACAATTGGTATGCAGAAGTAGTATCGCTTTTTAAATTCTCAATTTAGGATTTGTTTATACAGGCATTCCCGTTCGATATGGCAGGTATTAAAATAGACTGTTAAGTTATGCACATTACGACCAAGCTAAATATTCTCTAATATGTATATCAAATGGGTTGTAACACCATTACACTAAGACTCTGGAGTATGAAAGCGTTATCAAGGTTTAACAATAATTCTTCACTATAATGTTTCCAAGGCACATCCAAAATTAGGCTTAAAGAAGCATCCTTATTCAGATAAACTCAAATTAAATCAGTGACTAAACTAGAGAAAGCTAAGTAAGTAGATAGATTGAACGTATACAGATTCACTTAAGTAATGTGGTATCTAGATTGATTCTTTAAGAGACGGATAATTGTAGGAAGCATAGTTGATAGTAAAGAAACGTCAAGAAATCAATTGAATTACTCCCAAATAAAACTGGCCTTGGCCAGGAAAACTGTGTATCTAGCCTTTGTCATACTTGTTTAGACAATTACGTTCTTACACGGATATTTATTTTATGAACGAGTATAGTCCAAGTAGTATTAGCCGTCAGTGCGTCTACAATCATGATACATACTGTCTTGTAGATTATTATACGACAGTATATCATGAAAAGACATTTGACTTTGAACTCTGAAATATATCGTAAATTGAATTCTGGCTGTCATAACTGAATATCCGTGATCAGGAGATGTATGTAATTCGAGTGAGTGTAAACACGTGAATAAATGGACAATTAAAACTGCAAAAAACAATACATGGATGCATCAGACTTTATTCGAATCATCCGATAAACTGACAGTACGTTTCGACATTAGAAAAGAGATTTAAGCGGCAAAGGAAATCTATAGTTTTAATGAACACATATCATTGGATTTTACTTCGTATTTGAGATTTGGTTTGTTTCAGTTTCATCGGTAGCACAATGTATCCGCAGCTCAACTGGAAGAAGGCGGCGTATCTCCATTAGGTTTAGGTGTAAGTCCAGAAACAGGTGGATTCGAACCAGGTAAAGATGACGGTGTACTGGTAGGTGCTCGTGTAGATCCAGGTGCAGGTAAACATTTCGGATCTATTGTGGCTTTAAAACAAAAATAGGATAGTCTTCTAAACAAGATTTAAATATTGGAGGGATCAAGTGTAATACATGAATCCCTAAATAAGTAAAACATGTGTCTATTACACTATTGCGCCAATAGTCATAAGTGAACTTATCGATGTAGTTTATTGCTATAGTACGGAGAACAGAATTGTCAATTCAATATTAGACAAAAAGTACACAAAAACGAAATCATGTATGAGACAAATCAATTCCATATAGATGCGGTTACAGCATTATCGAATACGGTTGAATAATGTTACATATGCAATAGGTAGTATCGGACATGTTTGATGAGAATGTTCTCGATCTACATACTCCTATTATTATTATTATTATTTACAAATATTAATTCATGCAAAGAGGTAATTAACGATTTACAATTCAACATCATTCCTTACGCGTGTGAGATATATTGGTGCAAACCGAATTGAACAGTGACATTGCATGGTAACTGATCCAAAGCTAATGCAACATTACAAATATATATATATATATTACAAAAAAATGTGTAATAGTTTGCTTAAATTTGGAAATTGCACATGAGAGAGAGGGAGGAAAACGAAACTTTATATATAAATATTTTTGTTTGCAGATTAAAATAGCAAATTTCTTTCTTGATGCGGCCCTATATTAAGGTTTACAGTATATGTTCTTCTGGAATTATGCTCAGGGAAAATATAAACAATGACAACTTTCACCTCACATTTCAAGTAAACATATCATTTTCAGAAGAAAAAGAAATCATTGTCGCCTTGATTGATATGAAATCTGGAGGCTGCAACGATCAGCGCTTAACTAAGAAAGTTTCTACGAATTACTGCGAATTGCTCATCTATTACGCTCTACTTGCCGATGAAAAGAAAACATTTTTTTATGTATCTCCAGTAAAGTGATAGCATTATTTACAACACGAACTAGCATAATATGAAACAAGTTTCTCTTTTTAAAATATTCCTTATATTTCGAATAGATTCATTTGAATTCCGTATTTGTTTGTTCATTAAAACACCATGCCATTTGATGCGATCGTACTTCAATAACCTTGACTGTTATTGCCATATGAATGACATTGATCGGCAAATAGGTAACCATTTACAACTTTTGTTTGGTTTCTATCTACAAGTGTTTATTAATAGGTTGGAGTTATATGTTAACCTTTACTGCTAGCTTACATTATGAAGCTGAAAGGAAGTTAGGTCCATATATGCAGGTCGTTTATGTTGTTTGCAGCATAGAAGTCGATGGCAAATCCAATATGATGAACTCCAGGATATACTAAATCTGCCTACACATCCTATTCGCTGATTTTCATTTATTTCATATGTTTTGAAACGTTTGCATATGACAATAACTCTTAGATCTTTCACCCACCCGCAGTAATCGAAATCTGCTTTACGAGACATGATTTCTGTGACCATGAAACTTTGCCTTCAAATATGTAATTTTAATGTAATTGTGAAATGTTACAACACCTGATAATCTGTTGTTTCCTATGAGCATGTTTTGATCAATCGAGATCATATTTTCTTGCTTACATTTCCTTACAGAAGATGGGAAAATGTATCTAGTGATAACCGTTTTGGTTAATCTCAACCTAAAATTATTCAACAATAATCAAATCTAAGCGGGTTTAAAAATAAAAGCGCGAAAGAGGAACAGACTGGGAAATATAAAAGAGTTTAGTTCAAAACATACCCGATGTTTCCCTCAGAGTCCAGCCCGAAATGGACACAAGTAGGAAAAGAACGAAAGGATTCGGCATGGTTTCCAGCTTTAGTCTGAAACATTCAAATCTAAATTTGACAATGTCTTCAATATTTCATAAATTCCAATTGTATCTAAACATTCAATCACATTTAAGGGAAGTGAACAATTGTATAACCTGGAAATTTACTCATCTAATGGACTTTCTGGGCTCCTATGGAGCTACCCTTATTAAAACTTGAAAGTAGGATTGATTACACACCGTGGCTAACATACCATCAGACAGAGCTATACATTCCCCAGCTTGTTTACTATCGGCTGTTTCTCTGACGCGTCAGTATAGTCCATGTAAACTGCGTTAGTTTAAACGGACATGAAGAAATGTTGTGAATTTTTTTCTAACTAAACCTCTTTCTATTTTCCTTGCGATGAATCTAATATGTTAGTTATTTTCTTTAATAAAAGAGGATATACAGAAACAGACAGAGACAGAGACACATAAATATTTGCAACCTATTTTTCTAAATCTTTATGCTGTCGTCAGTTAAACAGAAAATAGCTATACTTCTCTCCTCTAATAGTAGAATAGTATTAATAATAAATGTTTTATAAAAATATTCGTTTTTTTTACAAATACACATCCTGTAACAATCACCTACATAAAGAAAAATAAAAGAAACGGTATTAAATGGTATGCTCGGAGAGGACGTACCTTCACAATCGTTTCAAATGTTAAAGATCAGCAGCGTTCTTCCAGTCAATGAGGAAGCCTGGTCTAATAGTGGATTTTTATAGGGACAATTCGACATATCAACCGTCGACCCCGATGATGATAAATATGTTAGTTAAAGTGACTAATCAGGACTGGATTTGTTTACTGCCTGATCAAACAAAGATGCATGTGATAAGCAGCATCTGGTAAAAACATGTCAATACCCACTTGACCACTAACTCTATCGGTAAATTGTGAACAAAGTTCACTCATAAAGTTGTAGCAATATCTACTTTCACTGAGAGTCACTTCATCCTGCCCAGCAACACCATCACTATAGGTATCACGGTACCAATTGTTTTTCCATAGACCTCAATGCTAATATTTTGGAGAGATAAATATATTTTCTATCCTAATTTAGCATGCATCTCACACACTGTTATAGAGAACAATGTTAGATTGTCAATTTGATGATGACAAAATCGGGTTCTTATTGCTTTTAAGAGAGATAACTCTGATGGAACTAGACACGGGTATGAGTTATCTAGTCACAACATAGCTATTTTCAGTCATGTGTATTACATTTTCAAAAAATCATAAAAAATACAAAATATGATCTATATAGGAATTAGCATAAATTCACATGTTGCCAAGAGGCTAAACTTTTTTTAAGCCTAACCTTGATCTATGGTTGCTTTAAAAGAGATAGCCATTCCAGTATTATGTTTTCACTTTGTTCATTTCGAGATATATGTTTCTGAATCGAAGCTATACTTCATCAAGTGGTTTGGGCGAATAGTTCATTGCTGCAAAGCAAGATATGCAATTTAAATTGATCTGATATGACATGTACATACGGATAACAACATTGCAGTATACCAGAACTTGTTATATTCGTTAACTATGGCAAAGAAACGTAGGAACGTGATTTAGTTTTACAGAATAAGTCAAATACATTCAACACAAGCACATTGACATAAAGTTGCTCAGAGTCTTATGAAACTGAAGCCTAGTTGGAATATGTCAACGAGACATTGATTATCGGAAATGAATAGAAGTGAGGTCAAATATGTAAAATAAGGTCAAAATTACGGGGCACAAATAGTTCATACAAAGCATAATCCATATCACCAGTATCAATATAATCATAGTTACACTTGATCTCGGAATATAGGAGCAGGATGTGGACCTTTACGAAAACAAGTAGCAATCATAGCTTATTCAGATGAATGATCAACTTTTTATAATTCTACAATAATGCAGGAAAGGTATGTTTAACACAATGGAGTGGTACATAACTGCATGACATTATAAAATCATATCAGGGCAATCGATTTCGAGCGGAGAGGTTATATTATCGATTTACCTAAACGTTGGGATTATGAAGATTACGCTCACATACTTCCTAGTTTCTGTCGATAGACATACATCAGCTTTGCTTTGATATAATAAAGTTAAGACATCATTTAAATAAAATTATTTGCTATCCGAATTTAGCAAAGATTAGCTACATTCCGGGATCCTTAGGGCTCAGATTAAAGATTTGAAATGTAAATTTTGAAAGCATGGCTAACCTTTGGCTAAGCCCAAAAAGCCGACTAGAGTTGGTTGATTTGACAAAAATTCAAAAACGTAAAATGAAAGCAAACGCTGATATTACTTTCGATCTTTCTAGCTTGTTGAATTCATATTCAAAGTAAGCGTGTTCTAATTCTGTCTAAAGTAGGCCTAATCAACCAAAGATAATTAATCCAAACCTAAACCCGTAAAATAATCCCTCGTGTCAGTCAATGTGTCAGTCGCTGCGTATGAACTTAGATTGACCTTTAACGCAGAGACAGATCTAAGATTTGTGTCAGAACGGGAGAGTAAATGTTGTGTCTACTTGTGGAAATACGAGTCTTACTTATCCGATAGTATTGCTTCGATTTCTGAAATTTGTTTTCAATGTCAGAATTAACCGAACTCGAATATTTTGCACTTGTGTCACCGGCATGCACTGATCCTAACAGATCGACTTCAATTGTATACTTTACATTACAAGAAAACAATCCCGCCTGAAAATCATTGTCAGTCTTAACGTCTTCTCGGGCATGCATCATCTACATATTACCAGGTGAAAAGACACTATGGTACGAACAGCTCTTTTTAAAGTTGTAATATAAGAATATACATGAAATTATACAAATTCATTTGTCATGGAAGTAGTAGATCTTGCCTTCCTAAAACATACCAGGCACCAACACGACTGGAAATGTAGGAAATTGTCTGCATGCTTTCTCTTGCTTTGTTTGAAAATGAAATAAGTTCTTAATATTGTTAACACGTGTCAGATTTCCATTTGGAATACGGTATTCAATGATAATCATTGAATCGCATGAAGCCAGACGAAATACAGAGAAAGACAACATTTTACTAATATGATGGACATTCTTCGTTGCTTAAAACACTGATAACCACTCAAGCATCTCTCATGTATTAGTAAAATCTTTGGTACTTGTTTAGCAAATGTACGATTAAAATATTAGTTGTTGTGGTAGTAGTGATAAGTTTAATTTGCATTTGATATTAAATATTAGTAGTGAATTATGAGCCATTTTTTCCAAATCGAATAAATATTCAAAGGAACATTGACATGTGTTTACATTCTCAGCTGTTGCTTATGCCCTGCTTCTTGTTTTGATCAGGTTTTGAAAGCATGTAGTCGCTGTAAATCAATTGTACTGACAGTTTGCCCATTAGCGGGGTTAAATAACGAACTTGGAATAAATGTGCATATTTATAAAAAGAAATAAAAATAATAACTGCAAGTAGAAAACTAGAAATTACTTAATTTTCCATGTATTCTATATATTATGCATTCAGCGGTTCAATGATAGAAACATTTCTTACTTGCTCTGTTTCGAAACGCTGATTGTGTGACGTATATCACATTACAAACCACCTGTGTTGTGTTGCATCTAAATTATAATTTTTATTCTTTTTCCATTTTGTTAATAACCCCAATACGTGTATGCACCAATCATTGATAATACGCGATCAGAATGCTTAAGAATAAGGCTACATGATGTACGAGGTTTCCTTATTTCTATAAAAAAAAATGCGAGTAGCAAATGCTTTGCAAACTCAGCATTGTTAATGTTTCTGATACAATGAGAAACAGCATATGTCTTCCGGTATTCAAAATGTGCTGGATACTTTAAATGGATGCTAAACGTCCTCATCCATAATCTGCTTCTATATTGTAGCATTAGTGTACTTATTCTCATGCACATCCATCACAAAGCCAAGATGTCCATTTTATAGGTATAAATCGCATTGACAACGTCCTTCCTTCATGATATAAGTATATGTGTCACTATTTAAGCGGCAGTTTTTTCAATTTCTACAGATACGGTGTCGTATGCATTATTTAGGGCTAATATATTAAACATCCAATACATGTTGCAAGAAGAATGATACAGCCATTACACATTATGGTTTTCAAAATACAAAAGAAAACCGATATACTTTTCCATTGAACTACGGTGTCTTTTGAAGTTTTAAAATAACTATGCAATGAGAGTATCACGACTATTTGCGATATGAGAGGTTTCCTGCCTCTCAGAGAGACAGAATGACAGATCTACAGACATACATACAGACAGACAGTCTATCCTAGCAAAGGACAAATGTAGGACAGCCAATGAAAGGTAATGAAAGGCTTGTGTTTTATAGGTTCATTCCTTGAAAGATTAGGGCAATATTTTGTAAATATTCTTAGTATTGCATGCGAAATAAGATAATTAACTTCCAAAATAAAGTTATTTTCATTTGCGACCCTTTTGTTCTGGACATACAATTCCATTAACAGCATGAGCAACATATGTTTACAATCAAGTCTGTTGCTATGCAGATAGTGAGTTGCGGTCGACGAGTCATATGCAGAAAAGTCTTGGTGTCTGAAATAATTGTATTCGCATCGACAAACGTAAGCAAGGTGTTAAGTATTATAACATGAAATTTGAATATTGCAATAATTGTATAAACCAACCATTGGTCAAAAGGAGCTGTTTGTGTAAATATCTACAAACTATCAGCGTAACATACCATCTCTAGTATAGAATTGGTAACTTTACATTAATTTTAAGTCTTATAAATAAGCGTTCTTTACTATAAAACATATTTTGATTCTCTTAGGGATAATTTTCCCCCATAAAACGTATAAAGAACCGAACAAAAATGCTTGAATACTGATCACGCGTGTTTCAATTCACATATCTTGCTCGTATTCATTAGACTAACTTCATTATTTTCTGGACCACCATTAAATGTTGGCGTAATAACACACATAGTCGCGTTTGAAGATAACAGAGCCGTTTGAACAAAAAAACAATTGGCTGATAAGTAAGTATCTTTGGAGTTTTACATTTCGGTCATATACGCGTTACTAACTGTACATTTTGGGATCAAGTTAGCCTTAAACTGTTCATCTTTATAAGATGGGGGTTTCCACTTCAATGCAATATGTTGCCTTTTGAGTAAGCTTAAACAAAATAATATCCCTACTTGACATGACCTGCAAAATGTACGAATATATAAATATTTCTTGGCGATTGCAATCAGCTAGTTTTCGTCCTACAGTAGCTTAAATTTGGCGAAACAGCGGAAAAACTACATTACTTTCCTAACGTATAGAAGTTTTCTAAGCGGATGCCCTTTAAAACATTGCTGTTCAATTGTCGGAATATGCAACAAGCGGTAGGAAAGTTGAAGGGAACCTAGAATTATTATTAGAAAAAAATTACATATGTATGTAATGGCGTTTGTTATAATGTACGATCTTGAACGGTAATAACACCATGTTACCTTGCCGTCAAGTCAATTAGTTTCGACATCGTAAATATACATGTGTAGATAGACATGGACACTACAGCATTTTTAAACTACGGATATTAAGAGCTGCCTACAAAGAAAAGCATGCTCCAGTCTTCCATGTTTCATGTGTTCTTTTTATGAATATGTTAGTATCGAAAGTTACGCTTGTATTTTCTTTCACTTTATACGCAATCTTTTGGAAAGATTGTTTATTATATTAATCATGTTATATATCTTCTGAAGTGTTTTTATGTATTTGACATTGGCTGCTGTCAAAAGTTCTGAAGCCGTTGCAAATACTTTGTTTCTGATGCAGTTAGAAATGCATTGAAACCATCCGGATCCCAAAACGTTAAGAAGAAACAAATACCTTCAAAACACGCCAACACTTGTAGAATACTGATACAAGGAACACCGCACAAAACTGAGTAGTTGATAACGTGTTTCTTTGCAAATTCAATGAAAATGACTTGAATGGCTTTAGCAAGAAACTTTTGGCAAGTATAATTTCCATATTAAGTCCCTTAGGATATTATAGAGCATCTTCATAGAAGTTTAGTTTACTTGTACGTAGAGACTAAGTTTCCCGAGTTACGTATAGTTTCCGTTCAGTTTCTAATATCCAGAAACTAATTTTTCATGAGTGGTTTATCATGAGCTATGTTTGCGTGGAAGGGGAGCTTATCATGTATCAGATAGTTTCGATAGCAGAGACTCAACACTTTATTAAACATTCACTTCCTTGGATTAAGTTGGAATTGCTGTAAAAGGTTTGCATTAGTTCAAGATTGGATCCATCCAAACAATTATTAGACAAACAAACGATCGATCTATTCTATTGCGTGTAGTCAGCCACGAGATCATTATCAATTTCATTTTCAATCCCCAATATTATTCTATAAACGAGCCCAAATTATATCAGGATAACTTGGAATTGCATCAAAACAAAGTAATTATGGGATTGATTGATGCACTTCCGAATATCTCTCCTGAAAAATGTAAAGCCCTAGCAAATGAAATTTATCAACTAATTCGTGTGGGGATATATCATAAATAAGTCAAAAGCAATCTATCAAATAATATCTCACCAGACACAACAAGATGTATTCAAAAGACAACTAATTTTAATCTTGCACCTCCGGTAGACTTGGGATGCCAAAATCATAGATGATATATAATGCTCAATTTACCAAAGACGGAACTGAGGTAAAAGTGACAAAATTGTCTGAAGCTTGTGAACGTAAGAAAGATTGTATAAGACAATATCAGTTTACCTTAAGTGTACAAGAAAATTTGTAGACTCAAGCAAGCCAATACTACAAAACAAATCGATATGATCTATTGACCAAGAATTCAATCTGGAAACAGAAACATTAGTTTCGTTTTCTTGTACATAGACTCAAAGGATATAGCAACAACAATTGGTATGCAGAAGTAGTATCGCTTTTTAAATTCTCAATTTAGGATTTGTTTATACAGGCATTCCCGTTCGATATGGCAGGTATTAAAATAGACTGTTAAGTTATGCACATTACGACCAAGCTAAATATTCTCTAATATGTATATCAAATGGGTTGTAACACCATTACACTAAGACTCTGGAGTATGAAAGCGTTATCAAGGTTTAACAATAATTCTTCACTATAATGTTTCCAAGGCACATCCAAAATTAGGCTTAAAGAAGCATCCTTATTCAGATAAACTCAAATTAAATCAGTGACTAAACTAGAGAAAGCTAAGTAAGTAGATAGATTGAACGTATACAGATTCACTTAAGTAATGTGGTATCTAGATTGATTCTTTAAGAGACGGATAATTGTAGGAAGCATAGTTGATAGTAAAGAAACGTCAAGAAATCAATTGAATTACTCCCAAATAAAACTGGCCTTGGCCAGGAAAACTGTGTATCTAGCCTTTGTCATACTTGTTTAGACAATTACGTTCTTACACGGATATTTATTTTATGAACGAGTATAGTCCAAGTAGTATTAGCCGTCAGTGCGTCTACAATCATGATACATACTGTCTTGTAGATTATTATACGACAGTATATCATGAAAAGACATTTGACTTTGAACTCTGAAATATATCGTAAATTGAATTCTGGCTGTCATAACTGAATATCCGTGATCAGGAGATGTATGTAATTCGAGTGAGTGTAAACACGTGAATAAATGGACAATTAAAACTGCAAAAAACAATACATGGATGCATCAGACTTTATTCGAATCATCCGATAAACTGACAGTACGTTTCGACATTAGAAAAGAGATTTAAGCGGCAAAGGAAATCTATAGTTTTAATGAACACATATCATTGGATTTTACTTCGTATTTGAGATTTGGTTTGTTTCAGTTTCATCGGTAGCACAATGTATCCGCAGCTCAACTGGAAGAAGGCGGCGTATCTCCATTAGGTTTAGGTGTAAGTCCAGAAACAGGTGGATTCGAACCAGGTAAAGATGACGGTGTACTGGTAGGTGCTCGTGTAGATCCAGGTGCAGGTAAACATTTCGGATCTATTGTGGCTTTAAAACAAAAATAGGATAGTCTTCTAAACAAGATTTAAATATTGGAGGGATCAAGTGTAATACATGAATCCCTAAATAAGTAAAACATGTGTCTATTACACTATTGCGCCAATAGTCATAAGTGAACTTATCGATGTAGTTTATTGCTATAGTACGGAGAACAGAATTGTCAATTCAATATTAGACAAAAAGTACACAAAAACGAAATCATGTATGAGACAAATCAATTCCATATAGATGCGGTTACAGCATTATCGAATACGGTTGAATAATGTTACATATGCAATAGGTAGTATCGGACATGTTTGATGAGAATGTTCTCGATCTACATACTCCTATTATTATTATTATTATTTACAAATATTAATTCATGCAAAGAGGTAATTAACGATTTACAATTCAACATCATTCCTTACGCGTGTGAGATATATTGGTGCAAACCGAATTGAACAGTGACATTGCATGGTAACTGATCCAAAGCTAATGCAACATTACAAATATATATATATATATTACAAAAAAATGTGTAATAGTTTGCTTAAATTTGGAAATTGCACATGAGAGAGAGGGAGGAAAACGAAACTTTATATATAAATATTTTTGTTTGCAGATTAAAATAGCAAATTTCTTTCTTGATGCGGCCCTATATTAAGGTTTACAGTATATGTTCTTCTGGAATTATGCTCAGGGAAAATATAAACAATGACAACTTTCACCTCACATTTCAAGTAAACATATCATTTTCAGAAGAAAAAGAAATCATTGTCGCCTTGATTGATATGAAATCTGGAGGCTGCAACGATCAGCGCTTAACTAAGAAAGTTTCTACGAATTACTGCGAATTGCTCATCTATTACGCTCTACTTGCCGATGAAAAGAAAACATTTTTTTATGTATCTCCAGTAAAGTGATAGCATTATTTACAACACGAACTAGCATAATATGAAACAAGTTTCTCTTTTTAAAATATTCCTTATATTTCGAATAGATTCATTTGAATTCCGTATTTGTTTGTTCATTAAAACACCATGCCATTTGATGCGATCGTACTTCAATAACCTTGACTGTTATTGCCATATGAATGACATTGATCGGCAAATAGGTAACCATTTACAACTTTTGTTTGGTTTCTATCTACAAGTGTTTATTAATAGGTTGGAGTTACATGTTAACCTTTACTGCTAGCTTACATTATGAAGCTGAAAGGAAGTTAGGTCCATATATGCAGGTCGTTTATGTTGTTTGCAGCATAGAAGTCGATGGCAAATCCAATATGATGAACTCCAGGATATACTAAATCTGCCTACACATCCTATTCGCTGATTTTCATTTATTTCATATGTTTTGAAACGTTTGCATATGACAATAACTCTTAGATCTTTCACCCACCCGCAGTAATCGAAATCTGCTTTACGAGACATGATTTCTGTGACCATGAAACTTTGCCTTCAAATATGTAATTTTAATGTAATTGTGAAATGTTACAACACCTGATAATCTGTTGTTTCCTATGAGCATGTTTTGATCAATCGAGATCATATTTTCTTGCTTACATTTCCTTACAGAAGATGGGAAAATGTATCTAGTGATAACCGTTTTGGTTAATCTCAACCTAAAATTATTCAACAATAATCAAATCTAAGCGGGTTTAAAAATAAAAGCGCGAAAGAGGAACAGACTGGGAAATATAAAAGAGTTTAGTTCAAAACATACCCGATGTTTCCCTCAGAGTCCAGCCCGAAATGGACACAAGTAGGAAAAGAACGAAAGGATTCGGCATGGTTTCCAGCTTTAGTCTGAAACATTCAAATCTAAATTTGACAATGTCTTCAATATTTCATAAATTCCAATTTTATCTAAACATTCAATCACATTTAAGGGAAGTGAACAATTGTATAACCTGGAAATTTACTCATCTAATGGACTTTCTGGGCTCCTATGGAGCTACCCTTATTAAAACTTGAAAGTAGGATTGATTACACACCGTGGCTAGCATACCATCAGACAGAGCTATACATTCCCCAGCTTGTTTACTATCGGCTGTTTCTCTGACGCGTCTGTATAGTCCATGTAAACTGCGTTAGTTTAAACGGACATGAAGAAATGTTGTGAATTTTTTTCTAACTAAACCTCTTTCTATTTTCCTTGCGATGAATCTAATATGTTAGTTATTTTCTTTAATAAAAGAGGATATACAGAAACAGACAGAGACAGAGACACATAAATATTTGCAACCTATTTTTCTAAATCTTTATGCTGTCGTCAGTTAAACAGAAAATAGCTATACTTCTCTCCTCTAATAGTAGAATAGTATTAATAATAAATGTTTTATAAAAATATTCGTTTTTTTTACAAATACACATCCTGTAACAATCACCTACATAAAGAAAAATAAAAGAAACGGTATTAAATGGTATGCTCGGAGAGGACGTACCTTCACAATCGTTTCAAATGTTAAAGATCAGCAGCGTTCTTCCAGTCAATGAGGAAGCCTGGTCTAATAGTGGATTTTTATAGGGACAATTCGACATATCAACCGTCGACCCCGATGATGATAAATATGTTAGTTAAAGTGACTAATCAGGACTGGATTTGTTTACTGCCTGATCAAACAAAGATGCATGTGATAAGCAGCATCTGGTAAAAACATGTCAATACCCACTTGACCACTAACTCTATCGGTAAATTGTGAACAAAGTTCACTCATAAAGTTGTAGCAATATCTACTTTCACTGAGAGTCACTTCATCCTGCCCAGCAACACCATCACTATAGGTATCACGGTACCAATTGTTTTTCCATAGACCTCAATGCTAATATTTTGGAGAGATAAATATATTTTCTATCCTAATTTAGCATGCATCTCACACACTGTTATAGAGAACAATGTTAGATTGTCAATTTGATGATGACAAAATCGGGTTCTTATTGCTTTTAAGAGAGATAACTCTGATGGAACTAGACACGGGTATGAGTTATCTAGTCACAACATAGCTATTTTCAGTCATGTGTATTACATTTTCAAAAAATCATAAAAAATACAAAATATGATCTATATAGGAATTAGCATAAATTCACATGTTGCCAAGAGGCTAAACTTTTTTTAAGCCTAACCTTGATCTATGGTTGCTTTAAAAGAGATAGCCATTCCAGTATTATGTTTTCACTTTGTTCATTTCGAGATATATGTTTCTGAATCGAAGCTATACTTCATCAAGTGGTTTGGGCGAATAGTTCATTGCTGCAAAGCAAGATATGCAATTTAAATTGATCTGATATGACATGTACATACGGATAACAACATTGCAGTATACCAGAACTTGTTATATTCGTTAACTATGGCAAAGAAACGTAGGAACGTGATTTAGTTTTACAGAATAAGTCAAATACATTCAACACAAGCACATTGACATAAAGTTGCTCAGAGTCTTATGAAACTGAAGCCTAGTTGGAATATGTCAACGAGACATTGATTATCGGAAATGAATAGAAGTGAGGTCAAATATGTAAAATAAGGTCAAAATTACGGGGCACAAATAGTTCATACAAAGCATAATCCATATCACCAGTATCAATATAATCATAGTTACACTTGATCTCGGAATATAGGAGCAGGATGTGGACCTTTACGAAAACAAGTAGCAATCATAGCTTATTCAGATGAATGATCAACTTTTTATAATTCTACAATAATGCAGGAAAGGTATGTTTAACACAATGGAGTGGTACATAACTGCATGACATTATAAAATCATATCAGGGCAATCGATTTCGAGCGGAGAGGTTATATTATCGATTTACCTAAACGTTGGGATTATGAAGATTACGCTCACATACTTCCTAGTTTCTGTCGATAGACATACATCAGCTTTGCTTTGATATAATAAAGTTAAGACATCATTTAAATAAAATTATTTGCTATCCGAATTTAGCAAAGATTAGCTACATTCCGGGATCCTTAGGGCTCAGATTAAAGATTTGAAATGTAAATTTTGAAAGCATGGCTAACCTTTGGCTAAGCCCAAAAAGCCGACTAGAGTTGGTTGATTTGACAAAAATTCAAAAACGTAAAATGAAAGCAAACGCTGATATTACTTTCGATCTTTCTAGCTTGTTGAATTCATATTCAAAGTAAGCGTGTTCTAATTCTGTCTAAAGTAGGCCTAATCAACCAAAGATAATTAATCCAAACCTAAACCCGTAAAATAATCCCTCGTGTCAGTCAATGTGTCAGTCGCTGCGTATGAACTTAGATTGACCTTTAACGCAGAGACAGATCTAAGATTTGTGTCAGAACGGGAGAGTAAATGTTGTGTCTACTTGTGGAAATACGAGTCTTACTTATCCGATAGTATTGCTTCGATTTCTGAAATTTGTTTTCAATGTCAGAATTAACCGAACTCGAATATTTTGCACTTGTGTCACCGGCATGCACTGATCCTAACAGATCGACTTCAATTGTATACTTTACATTACAAGAAAACAATCCCGCCTGAAAATCATTGTCAGTCTTAACGTCTTCTCGGGCATGCATCATCTACATATTACCAGGTGAAAAGACACTATGGTACGAACAGCTCTTTTTAAAGTTGTAATATAAGAATATACATGAAATTATACAAATTCATTTGTCATGGAAGTAGTAGATCTTGCCTTCCTAAAACATACCAGGCACCAACACGACTGGAAATGTAGGAAATTGTCTGCATGCTTTCTCTTGCTTTGTTTGAAAATGAAATAAGTTCTTAATATTGTTAACACGTGTCAGATTTCCATTTGGAATACGGTATTCAATGATAATCATTGAATCGCATGAAGCCAGACGAAATACAGAGAAAGACAACATTTTACTAATATGATGGACATTCTTCGTTGCTTAAAACACTGATAACCACTCAAGCATCTCTCATGTATTAGTAAAATCTTTGGTACTTGTTTAGCAAATGTACGATTAAAATATTAGTTGTTGTGGTAGTAGTGATAAGTTTAATTTGCATTTGATATTAAATATTAGTAGTGAATTATGAGCCATTTTTTCCAAATCGAATTAATATTCAAAGGAACATTGACATGTGTTTACATTCTCAGCTGTTGCTTATGCCCTGCTTCTTGTTTTGATCAGGTTTTGAAAGCATGTAGTCGCTGTAAATCAATTGTACTGACAGTTTGCCCATTAGCGGGGTTAAATAACGAACTTGGAATAAATGTGCATATTTATAAAAAGAAATAAAAATAATAACTGCAAGTAGAAAACTAGAAATTACTTAATTTTCCATGTATTCTATATATTATGCATTCAGCGGTTCAATGATAGAAACATTTCTTACTTACTCTGTTTCGAAACGCTGATTGTGTGACGTATATCACATTACAAACCACCTGTGTTGTGTTGCATCTAAATTATAATTTTTATTCTTTTTCCATTTTGTTAATAACCCCAATACGTGTATGCACCAATCATTGATAATACGCGATCAGAATGCTTAAGAATAAGGCTACATGATGTACGAGGTTTCCTTATTTCTATAAAAAAAAATGCGAGTAGCAAATGCTTTGCAAACTCAGCATTGTTAATGTTTCTAATACAATGAGAAACAGCATATGTCTTCCGGTATTCAAAATGTGCTGGATACTTTAAATGGATGCTAAACGTCCTCATCCATAATCTGCTTCTATATTGTAGCATTAGTGTACTTATTCTCATGCACATCCATCACAAAGCCAAGATGTCCATTTTATAGGTATAAATCGCATTGACAACGTCCTTCCTTCATGATATAAGTATATGTGTCACTATTTAAGCGGCAGTTTTTTCAATTTCTACAGATACGGTGTCGTATGCATTATTTAGGGCTAATATATTAAACATCCAATACATGTTGCAAGAAGAATGATACAGCCATTACACATTATGGTTTTCAAAATACAAAAGAAAACCGATATACTTTTCCATTGAACTACGGTGTCTTTTGAAGTTTTAAAATAACTATGCAATGAGATTATCACGACTATTTGCGATATGAGAGGTTTCCTGCCTCTCAGAGAGACAGAATGACAGATCTACAGACATACATACAGACAGACAGTCTATCCTAGCAAAGGACAAATGTAGGACAGCCAATGAAAGGTAATGAAAGGCTTGTGTTTTATAGGTTCATTCCTTGAAAGATTAGGGCAATATTTTGTAAATATTCTTAGTATTGCATGCGAAATAAGATAATTAACTTCCAAAATAAAGTTATTTTCATTTGCGACCCTTTTGTTCTGGACATACAATTCCATTAACAGCATGAGCAACATATGTTTACAATCAAGTCTGTTGCTATGCAGATAGTGAGTTGCGGTCGACGAGTCATATGCAGAAAAGTCTTGGTGTCTGAAATAATTTTATTCGCATCGACAAACGTAAGCAAGGTGTTAAGTATTATAACATGAAATTTGAATATTGCAATAATTGTATAAACCAACCATTGGTCAAAAGGAGCTGTTTGTGTAAATATCTACAAACTATCAGCGTAACATACTATCTCTAGTATAGAATTGTTAACTTTACATTAATTTTAAGTCTTATAAATAAGCGTTCTTTACTATAAAACATATTTTGATTCTCTTAGGGATAATTTTCCCCCATAAAACGTATAAAGAACCGAACAAAAATGCTTGAATACTGATCACGCGTGTTTCAATTCACATATCTTGCTCGTATTCATTAGACTAACTTCATTATTTTCTGGACCACCATTAAATGTTGGCGTAATAACACACATAGTCGCGTTTGAAGATAACAGAGCCGTTTGAACAAAAAACAATTGGCTGATAAGTAAGTATCTTTGGAGTTTTACATTTCGGTCATATACGCGTTACTAACTGTGCATTTTGGGATCAAGTTAGCCTTAAACTGTTCATCTTTGTAAGATGGGGGTTTCCACTTCAATGCAATATGTTGCCTATTGAGTAAGCTTAAACAAAATAATATCCCTACTTGACATGACCTGCAAAATGTACGAATATATAAATATTTCTTGGCGATTGCAATCAGCTAGTTTTCGTCCTACAGTAGCTTAAATTTGGCGAAACAGCGGAAAAACTACATTACTTTCCTAACGTATAGAAGTTTTCTAAGCGGATGCCCTTTAAAACATTGCTGTTCAATTGTCGGAATATGCAACAAGCGGTAGGAAAGTTGAAGGGAACCTAGAATTATTATTAGAAAAAAATTACATATGTATGTAATGGCGTCTGTTATAATGTATGATCTTGAACGGTAATAACACCATGCTACCTTGCCGTCAAGTCAATTAGTTTCGACATCGTAAATATACATGTGTAGATAGACATGGACACTACAGCATTTTTAAACTACGGATATTAAGAGCTGCCTACAAAGAAAAGCATGCTCCAGTCTTCCATGTTTCATGTGTTCTTTTTATGAATATGTTAGTATCGAAAGTTACGCTTGTATTTTCTTTCACTTTATACGCAATGTTTTGGAAAGATTGTTTATTATATAAATCATGTTATATATCTTCTGAAGTGTTTTTATGTATTTGACATTGGCTGCTGTCAAAAGTTCTGAAGCCGTTGCAAATACTTTGTTTCTGATGCAGTGGGAAATGCATTGAAACCATCCGGATCCCAAAACGTTAAGAAGAAACAAATACCTTCAAAACACGCCAACACTTGTAGAATACTGATACAAGGAACACCGCACAAAACTGAGTAGTTGATAACGTGTTTCTTTGCAAATTCAATGAAAATGACTTGAATGGCTTTAGCAAGAAACTTTTGGCAAGTATAATTTTCATATTAAGTCCCTTAGGATATTATAGAGCATCTTCATAGAAGTTTAGTTTACTTGTACGTAGAGACTAAGTTTCCCGAGTTACGTATAGTTTCCGTTCAGTTTCTAATATCCAGAAACTAATTTTTCATGAGTGGTTTATCATGAGCTATGTTTGCGTGGAAGGGGAGCTTATCATGTATCAGATAGTTTCGATAGCAGAGACTCAACACTTTATTAAACATTCACTTCCTTGGATTAAGTTGGAATTGCTGTAAAAGGTTTGCATTAGTTCAAGATTGGATCCATCCAAACAATTATTAGACAAACAAACGATCGATCTATTCTATTGCGTGTAGTCAGCCACGAGATCATTATCAATTTCATTTTCAATCCCCAATATTATTCTATAAACGAGCCCAAATTATATCAGGATAACTTGGAATTGCATCAAAACAAAGTAATTATGGGATTGATTGATGCACTTCCGAATAGTCTCTCCTGAAAAATGTAAAGCCCTAGCAAATGAAATTTATCAACTAATTCGTGTGGGGATATATCATAAATAAGTCGAAAGCAATCTATCAAATAATATCTCACCAGACACAACAAGATGTATTCAAAAGACAACTAATTTTAATCTTGCACCTCAGGTAGACTTGGGATGCCAAAATCATAGATGATATATAATGCTCAATTTACCAAAGACGGAACTGAGGTAAAAGTGACAAAATTGTCTGAAGCTTGTGAACGTAAGAAAGATTGTATAAGACAATATCAGTTTACCTTAAGTGTACAAGAAAATTTGTAGACTCAAGCAAGCCAATACTACAAAACAAATCGATATGATCTATTGACCAAGAATTCAATCTGGAAACAGAAACATTAGTTTCGTTTTCTTGTACATAGACTCAAAGGATATAGCAACAACAATTGGTATGCAGAAGTAGTATCGCTTTTTAAATTCTCAATTTAGGATTTGTTTATACAGGCATTCCCGTTCGATATGGCAGGTATTAAAATAGACTGTTAAGTTATGCACATTACGACCAAGCTAAATATTCTCTAATATGTATATCAAATGGGTTGTAACACCATTACACTAAGACTCTGGAGTATGAAAGCGTTATCAAGGTTTAACAATAATTCTTCACTATAATGTTTCCAAGGCACATCCAAAATTAGGCTTAAAGAAGCATCCTTATTCAGATAAACTCAAATTAAATCAGTGACTAAACTAGAGAAAGCTAAGTAAGTAGATAGATTGAACGTATACAGATTCACTTAAGTAATGTGGTATCTAGATTGATTCTTTAAGAGACGGATAATTGTAGGAAGCATAGTTGATAGTAAAGAAACGTCAAGAAATCAATTGAATTACTCCCAAATAAAACTGGCCTTGGCCAGGAAAACTGTGTATCTAGCCTTTGTCATACTTGTTTAGACAATTACGTTCTTACACGGATATTTATTTTATGAACGAGTATAGTCCAAGTAGTATTAGCCGTCAGTGCGTCTACAATCATGATACATACTGTCTTGTAGATTATTATACGACAGTATATCATGAAAAGACATTTGACTTTGAACTCTGAAATATATCGTAAATTGAATTCTGGCTGTCATAACTGAATATATGTGATCAGGAGATGTATGTAATTCGAGTGAGTGTAAACACGTGAATAAATGGACAATTAAAACTGCAAAAAACAATACATGGATGCATAAGACTTTATTCGAATCATCCGATAAACTGACAGTACGTTTCGACATTAGAAAAGAGATTTAAGCGGCAAAGGAAATCTATAGTTTTAATGAACACATATCATTGGATTTTACTTCGTATTTGAGATTTCGTTTGTTTCAGTTTCATCGGTAGCACAAGGTATCCGCAGCTCAACTGGAAGAAGGCGGCGTATCTCCATTAGGTTTAGGTGTAAGTCCAGAAACAGGTGGATTCGAACCAGGTAAAGATGACGGTGTACTGGTAGGTGCTCGTGTAGATCCAGGTGCAGGTAAACATTTCGGATCTATTGTGGCTTTAAAACAAAAATAGGATAGTCTTCTAAACAAGATTTAAATATTGGAGGGATCAAGTGTAATACATGAATCCCTAAATAAGTAAAACATGTGTCTATTACACTATTGCGCCAATAGTCATAAGTGAACTTATCGATGTAGTTTATTGCTATAGTACGGAGAACAGAATTGTCAATTCAATATTAGACAAAAGTACACAAAAACGAAATCATGTATGAGACAAATCAATTCCATATAGATGCAGTTACAGCATTATCGAATACGGTTGAATAATGTTACATATGCAATAGGTAGTATCGGACATGTTTGATGAGAATGTTCTCGATCTACATACTCCTATTATTATTATTATTATTTACAAATATTAATTCATGCAAAGAGGTAATGAACGATTTACAATTCAACATCATTCCTTACGCGTGTGAGATATATTGGTGCAAACCGAATTGAACAGTGACATTGCATGGTAACTGATCCAAAGCTAATGCAACATTACAAATATATATATATATATATATATATATATATATATATTACAAAAAAATGTGTAATAGTTTGCTTAAATTTGGAAATTGCACATGAGAGAGAGGGAGGAAAACGAAACTTTTATATATAAATATTTTTGTTTGCAGATAAATAGCAAATTTCTTTCTTGATGCGGCCCTATATTAAGGTTTACAGTATATGTTCTTCTGGAATTATGCTCAGGGAAAATATAAGCAATGACAACTTTCACCTCACATTTCAAGTAAACATATCATTTTCAGAAGAAAAAGAAACCATTGTCGCCTTGATTGATATGAAATCTGGAGGCTGCAACGATCAGCGCTTAACTAAGAAAGTTTCTACGAATTACTGCGAATTGCTCATCTATTACGCTCTACTTGCCGATGAAAAGAAAACATTTTTTTATGTATCTCCAGTAAAGTGATAGCATTATTTACAACACGAACTAGCATAATATGAAACAAGTTTCTCTTTTTAAAATATTCCTTATATTTCGAATAGATTCATTTGAATTCCGTATTTGTTTGTTCATTAAAACACCATGCCATTTGATGCGATCGTACTTCAATAACCTTGACTGTTATTGCCATATGAATGACATTGATCGGCAAATAGGTAACCATTTACAACTTTCGTTTGGTTTCTATCTACAAGTGTTTATTAATAGGTTGGAGTTATATGTTAACCTTTACTGCTAGCTTACATTATGAAGCTGAAAGGAAGTTAGGTCCATATATGCAGGTCGTTTATGTTGTTTGCAGCATAGAAGTCGATGGCAAATCCAATATGATGAACTCCAGGATATACTAAATCTGCCTACACATCCTATTCGCTGATTTTCATTTATTTCATATGTTTTGAAACGTTTGCATATGACAATAACTCTTAGATCTTTCACCCACCCGCAGTAATCGAAATCTGCTTTACGAGACATGATTTCTGTGACCATGAAACTTTGCCTTCAAATATGTAATTTTAATGTAATTGTGAAATGTTACAACACCTGATAATCTGTTGTTTCCTATGAGCATGTTTTGATCAATCGAGATCATATTTTCTTGCTTACATTTCCTTACAGAAGATGGGAAAATGTATCTAGTGATAACCGTTTTGGTTAATCTCAACCTAAAATTATTCAACAATAATCAAATCTAAGCGGGTTTAAAAATAAAAGCGCGAAAGAGGAACAGACTGGGAAATATAAAAGAGTTTAGTTCAAAACATACCCGATGTTTCCCTCAGAGTCCAGCCCGAAATGGACACAAGTAGGAAAAGAACGAAAGGATTCGGCATGGTTTCCAGCTTTAGTCTGAAACATTCAAATCTAAATTTGACAATGTCTTCAATATTTCATAAATTCCAATTTTATCTAAACATTCAATCACATTTAAGGGAAGTGAACAATTGTATAACCTGGAAATTTACTCATCTAATGGACTTTCTGGGCTCCTATGGAGCTACCCTTATTAAAACTTGAAAGTAGGATTGATTACACACCGTGGCTAACATACCATCAGACAGAGCTATACATTCCCCAGCTTGTTTACTATCGGCTGTTTCTCTGACGCGTCTGTATAGTCCATGTAAACTGCGTTAGTTTAAACGGACATGAAGAAATGTTGTGAATTTTTTTCTAACTAAACCTCTTTCTATTTTCCTTGCGATGAATCTAATATGTTAGTTATTTTCTTTAATAAAAGAGGATATACAGAAACAGACAGAGACAGAGACACATAAATATTTGCAACCTATTTTTCTAAATCTTTATGCTGTCGTCAGTTAAACAGAAAATAGCTATACTTCTCTCCTCCAATAGTAGAATAGTATTAATAATAAATGTTTTATAAAAATATTCGTTTTTTTTTACAAATACACATCCTGTAACAATCACCTACATAAAGAAAAATAAAAGAAACGGTATTAAATGGTATGCTCGGAGAGGACGTACCTTCACAATCGTTTCAAATGTTAAAGATCAGCAGCGTTCTTCCAGTCAATGAGGAAGCCTGGTCTAATAGTGGATTTTTATAGGGACAATTCGACATATCAACCGTCGACCCCGATGATGATAAATATGTTAGTTAAAGTGACTAATCAGGACTGGATTTGTTTACTGTCTGATCAAAACAAAGATGCATGTGATAAGCAGCATCTGGTAAAAACATGTCAATACCCACTTGACCACTAACTCTATCGGTAAATTGTGAACAAAGTTCACTCATAAAGTTGTAGCAATATCTACTTTCACTGAGAGTCACTTCATCCTGCCCAGCAACACCATCACTATAGGTATCACGGTACCAATTGTTTTTCCATAGACCTCAATGCTAATATTTTGGAGAGATAAATATATTTTCTATCCTAATTTAGCATGCATCTCACACACTGTTATAGAGAACAATGTTAGATTGTCAATTTGATGATGACAAAATCGGGTTCTTATTGCTTTTAAGAGAGATAACTCTGATGGAACTAGACACGGGTATGAGTTATCTAGTCACAACATAGCTATTTTCAGTCATGTGTATTACATTTTCAAAAAATCATAAAAAATACAAAATATGATCTATATAGGAATTAGCATAAATTCACATGTTGCCAAGAGGCTAAACTTTTTTTAAGCCTAACCTTGATCTATGGCTGCTTTAAAAGAGATAGCCATTCCAGTATTATGTTTTCACTTTGTTCATTTCGAGATATATGTTTCTGAATCGAAGCTATACTTCATCAAGTGGTTTGGGCGAATAGTTCATTGCTGCAAAGCAAGATATGCAATTTAAATTGATCTGATATGACATGTACATACGGATAACAACATTGCAGTATACCAGAACTTGTTATATTCGTTAACTATGGCAAAGAAACGTAGGAACGTGATTTAGTTTTACAGAATAAGTCAAATACATTCAACACAAGCACATTGACATAAAGTTGCTCAGAGTCTTATGAAACTGAAGCCTAGTTGGAATATGTCAACGAGACATTGATTATCGGAAATGAATAGAAGTGAGGTCAAATATGTAAAATAAGGTCAAAATTACGGGGCACAAATAGTTCATACAAAGCATAATCCATATCACCAGTATCAATATAATCATAGTTACACTTGATCTCGGAATATAGGAGCAGGATGTGGACCTTTACGAAAACAAGTAGCAATCATAGCTTATTCAGATGAATGATCAACTTTTTATAATTCTACAATAATGCAGGAAAGGTATGTTTAACACAATGGAGTGGTACATAACTGCATGACATTATAAAATCATATCAGGGCAATCGATTTCGAGCGGAGAGGTTATATTATCGATTTACCTAAACGTTGGGATTATGAAGATTACGCTCACATACTTCCTAGTTTCTGTCGATAGACATACATCAGCTTTGCTTTGATATAATAAAGTTAAGACATCATTTAAATAAAATTATTTGCTATCCGAATTTAGCAAAGATTAGCTACATTCCGGGATCCTTAGGGCTCAGATTAAAGATTTGAAATGTAAATTTTGAAAGCATGGCTAACCTTTGGCTAAGCCCAAAAAGCCGACTAGAGTTGGTTGATTTGACAAAAATTCAAAAACGTAAAATGAAAGCAAACGCTGATATTACTTTCGATCTTTCTAGCTTGTTGAATTCATATTCAAAGTAAGCGTGTTCTAATTCTGTCTAAAGTAGGCCTAATCAACCAAAGATAATTAATCCAAACCTAAACCCGTAAAATAATCCCTCGTGTCAGTCAATGTGTCAGTCGCTGCGTATGAACTTAGATTGACCTTTAACGCAGAGACAGATCTAAGATTTGTGTCAGAACGGGAGAGTAAATGTTGTGTCTACTTGTGGAAATACGAGTCTTACTTATCCGATAGTATTGCTTCGATTTCTGAAATTTGTTTTCAATGTCAGAATTAACCGAACTCGAATATTTTGCACTTGTGTCACCGGCATGCACTGATCCTAACAGATCGACTTCAATTGTATACTTTACATTACAAGAAAACAATCCCGCCTGAAAATCATTGTCAGTCTTAACGTCTTCTCGGGCATGCATCATCTACATATTACCAGGTGAAAAGACACTATGGTACGAACAGCTCTTTTTAAAGTTGTAATATAAGAATATACATGAAATTATACAAATTCATTTGTCATGGAAGTAGTAGATCTTGCCTTCCTAAAACATACCAGGCACCAACACGACTGGAAATGTAGGAAATTGTCTGCATGCTTTCTCTTGCTTTGTTTGAAAATGAAATAAGTTCTTAATATTGTTAACACGTGTCAGATTTCCATTTGGAATACGGTATTCAATGATAATCATTGAATCGCATGAAGCCAGACGAAATACAGAGAAAGACAACATTTTACTAATATGATGGACATTCTTCGTTGCTTAAAACACTGATAACCACTCAAGCATCTCTCATGTATTAGTAAAATCTTTGGTACTTGTTTAGCAAATGTACGATTAAAATATTAGTTGTTGTGGTAGTAGTGATAAGTTTAATTTGCATTTGATATTAAATATTAGTAGTGAATTATGAGCCATTTTTTCCAAATCGAATTAATATTCAAAGGAACATTGACATGTGTTTACATTCTCAGCTGTTGCTTATGCCCTGCTTCTTGTTTTGATCAGGTTTTGAAAGCATGTAGTCGCTGTAAATCAATTGTACTGACAGTTTGCCCATTAGCGGGGTTAAATAACGAACTTGGAATAAATGTGCATATTTATAAAAAGAAATAAAAATAATAACTGCAAGTAGAAAACTAGAAATTACTTAATTTTCCATGTATTCTATATATTATGCATTCAGCGGTTCAATGATAGAAACATTTCTTACTTGCTCTGTTTCGAAACGCTGATTGTGTGACGTATATCACATTACAAACCACCTGTGTTGTGTTGCATCTAAATTATAATTTTTATTCTTTTTCCATTTTGTTAATAACCCCAATACGTGTATGCACCAATCATTGATAATACGCGATCAGAATGCTTAAGAATAAGGCTACATGATGTACGAGGTTTCCTTATTTCTATAAAAAAAAATGCGAGTAGCAAATGCTTTGCAAACTCAGCATTGTTAATGTTTCTGATACAATGAGAAACAGCATATGTCTTCCGGTATTCAAAATGTGCTGGATACTTTAAATGGATGCTAAACGTCCTCATCCATAATCTGCTTCTATATTGTAGCATTAGTGTACTTATTCTCATGCACATCCATCACAAAGCCAAGATGTCCATTTTATAGGTATAAATCGCATTGACAACGTCCTTCCTTCATGATATAAGTATATGTGTCACTATTTAAGCGGCAGTTTTTTCAATTTCTACAGATACGGTGTCGTATGCATTATTTAGGGCTAATATATTAAACATCCAATACATGTTGCAAGAAGAATGATACAGCCATTACACATTATGGTTTTCAAAATACAAAAGAAAACCGATATACTTTTCCATTGAACTACGGTGTCTTTTGAAGTTTTAAAATAACTATGCAATGAGAGTATCACGACTATTTGCGATATGAGAGGTTTCCTGCCTCTCAGAGAGACAGAATGACAGATCTACAGACATACATACAGACAGACAGTCTATCCTAGCAAAGGACAAATGTAGGACAGCCAATGAAAGGTAATGAAAGGCTTGTGTTTTATAGGTTCATTCCTTGAAAGATTAGGGCAATATTTTGTAAATATTCTTAGTATTGCATGCGAAATAAGATAATTAACTTCCAAAATAAAGTTATTTTCATTTGCGACCCTTTTGTTCTGGACATACAATTCCATTAACAGCATGAGCAACATATGTTTACAATCAAGTCTGTTGCTATGCAGATAGTGAGTTGCGGTCGACGAGTCATATGCAGAAAAGTCTTGGTGTCTGAAATAATTGTATTCGCATCGACAAACGTAAGCAAGGTGTTAAGTATTATAACATGAAATTTGAATATTGCAATAATTGTATAAACCAACCATTGGTCAAAAGGAGCTGTTTGTGTAAATATCTACAAACTATCAGCGTAACATACCATCTCTAGTATAGAATTGGTAACTTTACATTAATTTTAAGTCTTATAAATAAGCGTTCTTTACTATAAAACATATTTTGATTCTCTTAGGGATAATTTTCCCCCATAAAACGTATAAAGAACCGAACAAAAATGCTTGAATACTGATCACGCGTGTTTCAATTCACATATCTTGCTCGTATTCATTAGACTAACTTCATTATTTTCTGGACCACCATTAAATGTTGGCGTAATAACACACATAGTCGCGTTTGAAGATAACAGAGCCGTTTGAACAAAAAAACAATTGGCTGATAAGTAAGTATCTTTGGAGTTTTACATTTCGGTCATATACGCGTTACTAACTGTACATTTTGGGATCAAGTTAGCCTTAAACTGTTCATCTTTATAAGATGGGGGTTTCCACTTCAATGCAATATGTTGCCTTTTGAGTAAGCTTAAACAAAATAATATCCCTACTTGACATGACCTGCAAAATGTACGAATATATAAATATTTCTTGGCGATTGCAATCAGCTAGTTTTCGTCCTACAGTAGCTTAAATTTGGCGAAACAGCGGAAAAACTACATTACTTTCCTAACGTATAGAAGTTTTCTAAGCGGATGCCCTTTAAAACATTGCTGTTCAATTGTCGGAATATGCAGCAAGCGGTAGGAAAGTTGAAGGGAACCTAGAATTATTATTAGAAAAAAATTACATATGTATGTAATGGCGTTTGTTATAATGTACGATCTTGAACGGTAATAACACCATGTTACCTTGCCGTCAAGTCAATTAGTTTCGACATCGTAAATATACATGTGTAGATAGACATGGACACTACAGCATTTTTAAACTACGGATATTAAGAGCTGCCTACAAAGAAAAGCATGCTCCAGTCTTCCATGTTTCATGTGTTCTTTTAATGAATATGTTAGTATCGAAAGTTACGCTTGTATTTTCTTTCACTTTATACGCAATCTTTTGGAAAGATTGTTTATTATATTAATCATGTTATATATCTTCTGAAGTGTTTTTATGTATTTGACATTGGCTGCTGTCAAAAGTTCTGAAGCCGTTGCAAATACTTTGTTTCTGATGCAGTGGGAAATGCATTGAAACCATCCGGATCCCAAAACGTTAAGAAGAAACAAATACCTTCAAAACACGCCAACACTTGTAGAATACTGATACAAGGAACACCGCACAAAACTGAGTAGTTGATAACGTGTTTCTTTGCAAATTCAATGAAAATGACTTGAATGGCTTTAGCAAGAAACTTTTGGCAAGTATAATTTCCATATTAAGTCCCTTAGGATATTATAGAGCATCTTCATAGAAGTTTAGTTTACTTGTACGTAGAGACTAAGTTTCCCGAGTTACGTATAGTTTCCGTTCAGTTTCTAATATCCAGAAACTAATTTTTCATGAGTGGTTTATCATGAGCTATGTTTGCGTGGAAGGGGAGCTTATCATGTATCAGATAGTTTCGATAGCAGAGACTCAACACTTTATTAAACATTCACTTCCTTGGATTAAGTTGGAATTGCTGTAAAAGGTTTGCATTAGTTCAAGATTGGATCCATCCAAACAATTATTAGACAAACAAACGATCGATCTATTCTATTGCGTGTAGTCAGCCACGAGATCATTATCAATTTCATTTTCAATCCCCAATATTATTCTATAAACGAGCCCAAATTATATCAGGATAACTTGGAATTGCATCAAAACAAAGTAATTATGGGATTCATTGATGCACTTCCGAATATTTCTCCTGAAAAATGTAAAGCCCTAGCAAATGAAATTTATCAACTAATTCGTGTGGGGATATATCATAAATAAGTCAAAAGCAATCTATCAAATAATATCTCACCAGACACAACAAGATGTATTCAAAAGACAACTAATTTTAATCTTGCACCTCCGGTAGACTTGGGATGCCAAAATCATAGATGATATATAATGCTCAATTTACCAAAGACGGAACTGAGGTAAAAGTGACAAAATTGTCTGAAGCTTGTGAACGTAAGAAAGATTGTATAAGACAATATCAGTTTACCTTAAGTGTACAAGAAAATTTGTAGACTCAAGCAAGCCAATACTACAAAACAAATCGATATGATCTATTGACCAAGAATTCAATCTGGAAACAGAAACATTAGTTTCGTTTTCTTGTACATAGACTCAAAGGATATAGCAACAACAATTGGTATGCAGAAGTAGTATCGCTTTTTAAATTCTCAATTTAGGATTTGTTTATACAGGCATTCCCGTTCGATATGGCAGGTATTAAAATAGACTGTTAAGTTATGCACATTACGACCAAGCTAAATATTCTCTAATATGTATATCAAATGGGTTGTAACACCATTACACTAAGACTCTGGAGTATGAAAGCGTTATCAAGGTTTAACAATAATTCTTCACTATAATGTTTCCAAGGCACATCCAAAATTAGGCTTAAAGAAGCATCCTTATTCAGATAAACTCAAATTAAATCAGTGACTAAACTAGAGAAAGCTAAGTAAGTAGATAGATTGAACGTATACAGATTCACTTAAGTAATGTGGTATCTAGATTGATTCTTTAAGAGACGGATAATTGTAGGAAGCATAGTTGATAGTAAAGAAACGTCAAGAAATCAATTGAATTACTCCCAAATAAAACTGGCCTTGGCCAGGAAAACTGTGTATCTAGCCTTTGTCATACTTGTTTAGACAATTACGTTCTTACACGGATATTTATTTTATGAACGAGTATAGTCCAAGTAGTATTAGCCGTCAGTGCGTCTACAATCATGATACATACTGTCTTGTAGATTATTATACGACAGTATATCATGAAAAGACATTTGACTTTGAACTCTGAAATATATCGTAAATTGAATTCTGGCTGTCATAACTGAATATATGTGATCAGGAGATGTATGTAATTCGAGTGAGTGTAAACACGTGAATAAATGGACAATTAAAACTGCAAAAAACAATACATGGATGCATCAGACTTTATTCGAATCATCCGATAAACTGACAGTACGTTTCGACATTAGAAAAGAGATTTAAGCGGCAAAGGAAATCTATAGTTTTAATGAACACATATCATTGGATTTTACTTCGTATTTGAGATTTCGTTTGTTTCAGTTTCATCGGTAGCACAATGTATCCGCAGCTCAACTGGAAGAAGGCGGCGTATCTCCATTAGGTTTAGGTGTAAGTCCAGAAACAGGTGGATTCGAACCAGGTAAAGATGACGGTGTACTGGTAGGTGCTCGTGTAGATCCAGGTGCAGGTAAACATTTCGGATCTATTGTGGCTTTAAAACAAAAATAGGATAGTCTTCTAAACAAGATTTAAATATTGGAGGGATCAAGTGTAATACATGAATCCCTAAATAAGTAAAACATGTGTCTATTACACTATTGCGCCAATAGTCATAAGTGAACTTATCGATGTAGTTTATTGCTATAGTACGGAGAACAGAATTGTCAATTCAATATTAGACAAAAAGTACACAAAAACGAAATCATGTATGAGACAAACCAATTCCATATAGATGCGGTTACAGCATTATCGAATACGGTTGAATAATGTTACATATGCAATAGGTAGTATCGGACATGTTTGATGAGAATGTTCTCGATCTACATACTCCTATTATTATTATTATTATTATTATTTACAAATATTAATTCATGCAAAGAGGTAATGAACGATTTACAATTCAACATCATTCCTTACGCGTGTGAGATATATTGGTGCAAACCGAATTGAACAGTGACATTGCATGGTAACTGATCCAAAGCTAATGCAACATTACAAATATATATATATATATTACAAAAAAATGTGTAATAGTTTGCTTAAATTTGGAAATTGCACATGAGAGAGAGGGAGGAAAACGAAACTTTATATATAAATATTTTTGTTTGCAGATTAAAATAGCAAATTTCTTTCTTGATGCGGCCCTATATTAAGGTTTACAGTATATGTTCTTCTGGAATTATGCTCAGGGAAAATATAAACAATGACAACTTTCACCTCACATTTCAAGTAAACATATCATTTTCAGAAGAAAAAGAAATCATTGTCGCCTTGATTGATATGAAATCTGGAGGCTGCAACGATCAGCGCTTAACTAAGAAAGTTTCTACGAATTACTGCGAATTGCTCATCTATTACGCTCTACTTGCCGATGAAAAGAAAACATTTTTTTATGTATCTCCAGTAAAGTGATAGCATTATTTACAACACGAACTAGCATAATATGAAACAAGTTTCTCTTTTTAAAATATTCCTTATATTTCGAATAGATTCATTTGAATTCCGTATTTGTTTGTTCATTAAAACACCATGCCATTTGATGCGATCGTACTTCAATAACCTTGACTGTTATTGCCATATGAATGACATTGATCGGCAAATAGGTAACCATTTACAACTTTTGTTTGGTTTCTATCTACAAGTGTTTATTAATAGGTTGGAGTTATATGTTAACCTTTACTGCTAGCTTACATTATGAAGCTGAAAGGAAGTTAGGTCCATATATGCAGGTCGTTTATGTTGTTTGCAGCATAGAAGTCGATGGCAAATCCAATATGATGAACTCCAGGATATACTAAATCTGCCTACACATCCTATTCGCTGATTTTCATTTATTTCATATGTTTTGAAACGTTTGCATATGACAATAACTCTTAGATCTTTCACCCACCCGCAGTAATCGAAATCTGCTTTACGAGACATGATTTCTGTGACCATGAAACTTTGCCTTCAAATATGTAATTTTAATGTAATTGTGAAATGTTACAACACCTGATAATCTGTTGTTTCCTATGAGCATGTTTTGATCAATCGAGATCATATTTTCTTGCTTACATTTCCTTACAGAAGATGGGAAAATGTATCTAGTGATAACCGTTTTGGTTAATCTCAACCTAAAATTATTCAACAATAATCAAATCTAAGCGGGTTTAAAAATAAAAGCGCGAAAGAGGAACAGACTGGGAAATATAAAAGAGTTTAGTTCAAAACATACCCGATGTTTCCCTCAGAGTCCAGCCCGAAATGGACACAAGTAGGAAAAGAACGAAAGGATTCGGCATGGTTTCCAGCTTTAGTCTGAAACATTCAAATCTAAATTTGACAATGTCTTCAATATTTCATAAATTCCAATTTTATCTAAACATTCAATCACATTTAAGGGAAGTGAACAATTGTATAACCTGGAAATTTACTCATCTAATGGACTTTCTGGGCTCCTATGGAGCTACCCTTATTAAAACTTGAAAGTAGGATTGATTACACACCGTGGCTAACATACCATCAGACAGAGCTATACATTCCCCAGCTTGTTTACTATCGGCTGTTTCTCTGACGCGTCTGTATAGTCCATGTAAACTGCGTTAGTTTAAACGGACATGAAGAAATGTTGTGAATTTTTTTCTAACTAAACCTCTTTCTATTTTCCTTGCGATGAATCTAATATGTTAGTTATTTTCTTTAATAAAAGAGGATATACAGAAACAGACAGAGACAGAGACACATAAATATTTGCAACCTATTTTTCTAAATCTTTATGCTGTCGTCAGTTAAACAGAAAATAGCTATACTTCTCTCCTCTAATAGTAGAATAGTATTAATAATAAATGTTTTATAAAAATATTCGTTTTTTTTACAAATACACATCCTGTAACAATCACCTACATAAAGAAAAATAAAAGAAACGGTATTAAATGGTATGCTCGGAGAGGACGTACCTTCACAATCGTTTCAAATGTTAAAGATCAGCAGCGTTCTTCCAGTCAATGAGGAAGCCTGGTCTAATAGTGGATTTTTATAGGGACAATTCGACATATCAACCGTCGACCCCGATGATGATAAATATGTTAGTTAAAGTGACTAATCAGGACTGGATTTGTTTACTGCCTGATCAAACAAAGATGCATGTGATAAGCAGCATCTGGTAAAAACATGTCAATACCCACTTGACCACTAACTCTATCGGTAAATTGTGAACAAAGTTCACTCATAAAGTTGTAGCAATATCTACTTTCACTGAGAGTCACTTCATCCTGCCCAGCAACACCATCACTATAGGTATCACGGTACCAATTGTTTTTCCATAGACCTCAATGCTAATATTTTGGAGAGATAAATATATTTTCTATCCTAATTTAGCATGCATCTCACACACTGTTATAGAGAACAATGTTAGATTGTCAATTTGATGATGACAAAATCGGGTTCTTATTGCTTTTAAGAGAGATAACTCTGATGGAACTAGACACGGGTATGAGTTATCTAGTCACAACATAGCTATTTTCAGTCATGTGTATTACATTTTCAAAAAATCATAAAAAATACAAAATATGATCTATATAGGAATTAGCATAAATTCACATGTTGCCAAGAGGCTAAACTTTTTTTAAGCCTAACCTTGATCTATGGTTGCTTTAAAAGAGATAGCCATTCCAGTATTATGTTTTCACTTTGTTCATTTCGAGATATATGTTTCTGAATCGAAGCTATACTTCATCAAGTGGTTTGGGCGAATAGTTCATTGCTGCAAAGCAAGATATGCAATTTAAATTGATCTGATATGACATGTACATACGGATAACAACATTGCAGTATACCAGAACTTGTTATATTCGTTAACTATGGCAAAGAAACGTAGGAACGTGATTTAGTTTTACAGAATAAGTCAAATACATTCAACACAAGCACATTGACATAAAGTTGCTCAGAGTCTTATGAAACTGAAGCCTAGTTGGAATATGTCAACGAGACATTGATTATCGGAAATGAATAGAAGTGAGGTCAAATATGTAAAATAAGGTCAAAATTACGGGGCACAAATAGTTCATACAAAGCATAATCCATATCACCAGTATCAATATAATCATAGTTACACTTGATCTCGGAATATAGGAGCAGGATGTGGACCTTTACGAAAACAAGTAGCAATCATAGCTTATTCAGATGAATGATCAACTTTTTATAATTCTACAATAATGCAGGAAAGGTATGTTTAACACAATGGAGTGGTACATAACTGCATGACATTATAAAATCATATCAGGGCAATCGATTTCGAGCGGAGAGGTTATATTATCGATTTACCTAAACGTTGGGATTATGAAGATTACGCTCACATACTTCCTAGTTTCTGTCGATAGACATACATCAGCTTTGCTTTGATATAATAAAGTTAAGACATCATTTAAATAAAATTATTTGCTATCCGAATTTAGCAAAGATTAGCTACATTCCGGGATCCTTAGGGCTCAGATTAAAGATTTGAAATGTAAATTTTGAAAGCATGGCTAACCTTTGGCTAAGCCCAAAAAGCCGACTAGAGTTGGTTGATTTGACAAAAATTCAAAAACGTAAAATGAAAGCAAACGCTGATATTACTTTCGATCTTTCTAGCTTGTTGAATTCATATTCAAAGTAAGCGTGTTCTAATTCTGTCTAAAGTAGGCCTAATCAACCAAAGATAATTAATCCAAACCTAAACCCGTAAAATAATCCCTCGTGTCAGTCAATGTGTCAGTCGCTGCGTATGAACTTAGATTGACCTTTAACGCAGAGACAGATCTAAGATTTGTGTCAGAACGGGAGAGTAAATGTTGTGTCTACTTGTGGAAATACGAGTCTTACTTATCCGATAGTATTGCTTCGATTTCTGAAATTTGTTTTCAATGTCAGAATTAACCGAACTCGAATATTTTGCACTTGTGTCACCGGCATGCACTGATCCTAACAGATCGACTTCAATTGTATACTTTACATTACAAGAAAACAATCCCGCCTGAAAATCATTGTCAGTCTTAACGTCTTCTCGGGCATGCATCATCTACATATTACCAGGTGAAAAGACACTATGGTACGAACAGCTCTTTTTAAAGTTGTAATATAAGAATATACATGAAATTATACAAATTCATTTGTCATGGAAGTAGTAGATCTTGCCTTCCTAAAACATACCAGGCACCAACACGACTGGAAATGTAGGAAATTGTCTGAATGCTTTCTCTTGCTTTGTTTGAAAATGAAATAAGTTCTTAATATTGTTAACACGTGTCAGATTTCCATTTGGAATACGGTATTCAATGATAATCATTGAATCGCATGAAGCCAGACGAAATACAGAGAAAGACAACATTTTACTAATATGATGGACATTCTTCGTTGCTTAAAACACTGATAACCACTCAAGCATCTCTCATGTATTAGTAAAATCTTTGGTACTTGTTTAGCAAATGTACGATTAAAATATTAGTTGTTGTGGTAGTAGTGATAAGTTTAATTTGCATTTGATATTAAATATTAGTAGTGAATTATGAGCCATTTTTTCCAAATCGAATTAATATTCAAAGGAACATTGACATGTGTTTACATTCTCAGCTGTTGCTTATGCCCTGCTTCTTGTTTTGATCAGGTTTTGAAAGCATGTAGTCGCTGTAAATCAATTGTACTGACAGTTTGCCCATTAGCGGGGTTAAATAACGAACTTGGAATAAATGTGCATATTTATAAAAAGAAATAAAAATAATAACTGCAAGTAGAAAACTAGAAATTACTTAATTTTCCATGTATTCTATATATTATGCATTCAGCGGTTCAATGATAGAAACATTTCTTACTTACTCTGTTTCGAAACGCTGATTGTGTGACGTATATCACATTACAAACCACCTGTGTTGTGTTGCATCTAAATTATAATTTTTATTCTTTTTCCATTTTGTTAATAACCCCAATACGTGTATGCACCAATCATTGATAATACGCGATCAGAATGCTTAAGAATAAGGCTACATGATGTACGAGGTTTCCTTATTTCTATAAAAAAAAATGCGAGTAGCAAATGCTTTGCAAACTCAGCATTGTTAATGTTTCTAATACAATGAGAAACAGCATATGTCTTCCGGTATTCAAAATGTGCTGGATACTTTAAATGGATGCTAAACGTCCTCATCCATAATCTGCTTCTATATTGTAGCATTAGTGTACTTATTCTCATGCACATCCATCACAAAGCCAAGATGTCCATTTTATAGGTATAAATCGCATTGACAACGTCCTTCCTTCATGATATAAGTATATGTGTCACTATTTAAGCGGCAGTTTTTTCAATTTCTACAGATACGGTGTCGTATGCATTATTTAGGGCTAATATATTAAACATCCAATACATGTTGCAAGAAGAATGATACAGCCATTACACATTATGGTTTTCAAAATACAAAAGAAAACCGATATACTTTTCCATTGAACTACGGTGTCTTTTGAAGTTTTAAAATAACTATGCAATGAGATTATCACGACTATTTGCGATATGAGAGGTTTCCTGCCTCTCAGAGAGACAGAATGACAGATCTACAGACATACATACAGACAGACAGTCTATCCTAGCAAAGGACAAATGTAGGACAGCCAATGAAAGGTAATGAAAGGCTTGTGTTTTATAGGTTCATTCCTTGAAAGATTAGGGCAATATTTTGTAAATATTCTTAGTATTGCATGCGAAATAAGATAATTAACTTCCAAAATAAAGTTATTTTCATTTGCGACCCTTTTGTTCTGGACATACAATTCCATTAACAGCATGAGCAACATATGTTTACAATCAAGTCTGTTGCTATGCAGATAGTGAGTTGCGGTCGACGAGTCATATGCAGAAAAGTCTTGGTGTCTGAAATAATTTTATTCGCATCGACAAACGTAAGCAAGGTGTTAAGTATTATAACATGAAATTTGAATATTGCAATAATTGTATAAACCAACCATTGGTCAAAAGGAGCTGTTTGTGTAAATATCTACAAACTATCAGCGTAACATACTATCTCTAGTATAGAATTGTTAACTTTACATTAATTTTAAGTCTTATAAATAAGCGTTCTTTACTATAAAACATATTTTGATTCTCTTAGGGATAATTTTCCCCCATAAAACGTATAAAGAACCGAACAAAAATGCTTGAATACTGATCACGCGTGTTTCAATTCACATATCTTGCTCGTATTCATTAGACTAACTTCATTATTTTCTGGACCACCATTAAATGTTGGCGTAATAACACACATAGTCGCGTTTGAAGATAACAGAGCCGTTTGAACAAAAAACAATTGGCTGATAAGTAAGTATCTTTGGAGTTTTACATTTCGGTCATATACGCGTTACTAACTGTGCATTTTGGGATCAAGTTAGCCTTAAACTGTTCATCTTTGTAAGATGGGGGTTTCCACTTCAATGCAATATGTTGCCTATTGAGTAAGCTTAAACAAAATAATATCCCTACTTGACATGACCTGCAAAATGTACGAATATATAAATATTTCTTGGCGATTGCAATCAGCTAGTTTTCGTCCTACAGTAGCTTAAATTTGGCGAAACAGCGGAAAAACTACATTACTTTCCTAACGTATAGAAGTTTTCTAAGCGGATGCCCTTTAAAACATTGCTGTTCAATTGTCGGAATATGCAACAAGCGGTAGGAAAGTTGAAGGGAACCTAGAATTATTATTAGAAAAAAATTACATATGTATGTAATGGCGTCTGTTATAATGTATGATCTTGAACGGTAATAACACCATGCTACCTTGCCGTCAAGTCAATTAGTTTCGACATCGTAAATATACATGTGTAGATAGACATGGACACTACAGCATTTTTAAACTACGGATATTAAGAGCTGCCTACAAAGAAAAGCATGCTCCAGTCTTCCATGTTTCATGTGTTCTTTTTATGAATATGTTAGTATCGAAAGTTACGCTTGTATTTTCTTTCACTTTATACGCAATGTTTTGGAAAGATTGTTTATTATATAAATCATGTTATATATCTTCTGAAGTGTTTTTATGTATTTGACATTGGCTGCTGTCAAAAGTTCTGAAGCCGTTGCAAATACTTTGTTTCTGATGCAGTGGGAAATGCATTGAAACCATCCGGATCCCAAAACGTTAAGAAGAAACAAATACCTTCAAAACACGCCAACACTTGTAGAATACTGATACAAGGAACACCGCACAAAACTGAGTAGTTGATAACGTGTTTCTTTGCAAATTCAATGAAAATGACTTGAATGGCTTTAGCAAGAAACTTTTGGCAAGTATAATTTTCATATTAAGTCCCTTAGGATATTATAGAGCATCTTCATAGAAGTTTAGTTTACTTGTACGTAGAGACTAAGTTTCCCGAGTTACGTATAGTTTCCGTTCAGTTTCTAATATCCAGAAACTAATTTTTCATGAGTGGTTTATCATGAGCTATGTTTGCGTGGAAGGGGAGCTTATCATGTATCAGATAGTTTCGATAGCAGAGACTCAACACTTTATTAAACATTCACTTCCTTGGATTAAGTTGGAATTGCTGTAAAAGGTTTGCATTAGTTCAAGATTGGATCCATCCAAACAATTATTAGACAAACAAACGATCGATCTATTCTATTGCGTGTAGTCAGCCACGAGATCATTATCAATTTCATTTTCAATCCCCAATATTATTCTATAAACGAGCCCAAATTATATCAGGATAACTTGGAATTGCATCAAAACAAAGTAATTATGGGATTGATTGATGCACTTCCGAATAGTCTCTCCTGAAAAATGTAAAGCCCTAGCAAATGAAATTTATCAACTAATTCGTGTGGGGATATATCATAAATAAGTCGAAAGCAATCTATCAAATAATATCTCACCAGACACAACAAGATGTATTCAAAAGACAACTAATTTTAATCTTGCACCTCAGGTAGACTTGGGATGCCAAAATCATAGATGATATATAATGCTCAATTTACCAAAGACGGAACTGAGGTAAAAGTGACAAAATTGTCTGAAGCTTGTGAACGTAAGAAAGATTGTATAAGACAATATCAGTTTACCTTAAGTGTACAAGAAAATTTGTAGACTCAAGCAAGCCAATACTACAAAACAAATCGATATGATCTATTGACCAAGAATTCAATCTGGAAACAGAAACATTAGTTTCGTTTTCTTGTACATAGACTCAAAGGATATAGCAACAACAATTGGTATGCAGAAGTAGTATCGCTTTTTAAATTCTCAATTTAGGATTTGTTTATACAGGCATTCCCGTTCGATATGGCAGGTATTAAAATAGACTGTTAAGTTATGCACATTACGACCAAGCTAAATATTCTCTAATATGTATATCAAATGGGTTGTAACACCATTACACTAAGACTCTGGAGTATGAAAGCGTTATCAAGGTTTAACAATAATTCTTCACTATAATGTTTCCAAGGCACATCCAAAATTAGGCTTAAAGAAGCATCCTTATTCAGATAAACTCAAATTAAATCAGTGACTAAACTAGAGAAAGCTAAGTAAGTAGATAGATTGAACGTATACAGATTCACTTAAGTAATGTGGTATCTAGATTGATTCTTTAAGAGACGGATAATTGTAGGAAGCATAGTTGATAGTAAAGAAACGTCAAGAAATCAATTGAATTACTCCCAAATAAAACTGGCCTTGGCCAGGAAAACTGTGTATCTAGCCTTTGTCATACTTGTTTAGACAATTACGTTCTTACACGGATATTTATTTTATGAACGAGTATAGTCCAAGTAGTATTAGCCGTCAGTGCGTCTACAATCATGATACATACTGTCTTGTAGATTATTATACGACAGTATATCATGAAAAGACATTTGACTTTGAACTCTGAAATATATCGTAAATTGAATTCTGGCTGTCATAACTGAATATATGTGATCAGGAGATGTATGTAATTCGAGTGAGTGTAAACACGTGAATAAATGGACAATTAAAACTGCAAAAAACAATACATGGATGCATAAGACTTTATTCGAATCATCCGATAAACTGACAGTACGTTTCGACATTAGAAAAGAGATTTAAGCGGCAAAGGAAATCTATAGTTTTAATGAACACATATCATTGGATTTTACTTCGTATTTGAGATTTCGTTTGTTTCAGTTTCATCGGTAGCACAAGGTATCCGCAGCTCAACTGGAAGAAGGCGGCGTATCTCCATTAGGTTTAGGTGTAAGTCCAGAAACAGGTGGATTCGAACCAGGTAAAGATGACGGTGTACTGGTAGGTGCTCGTGTAGATCCAGGTGCAGGTAAACATTTCGGATCTATTGTGGCTTTAAAACAAAAATAGGATAGTCTTCTAAACAAGATTTAAATATTGGAGGGATCAAGTGTAATACATGAATCCCTAAATAAGTAAAACATGTGTCTATTACACTATTGCGCCAATAGTCATAAGTGAACTTATCGATGTAGTTTATTGCTATAGTACGGAGAACAGAATTGTCAATTCAATATTAGACAAAAGTACACAAAAACGAAATCATGTATGAGACAAATCAATTCCATATAGATGCAGTTACAGCATTATCGAATACGGTTGAATAATGTTACATATGCAATAGGTAGTATCGGACATGTTTGATGAGAATGTTCTCGATCTACATACTCCTATTATTATTATTATTATTTACAAATATTAATTCATGCAAAGAGGTAATGAACGATTTACAATTCAACATCATTCCTTACGCGTGTGAGATATATTGGTGCAAACCGAATTGAACAGTGACATTGCATGGTAACTGATCCAAAGCTAATGCAACATTACAAATATATATATATATATATATATATATTACAAAAAAATGTGTAATAGTTTGCTTAAATTTGGAAATTGCACATGAGAGAGAGGGAGGAAAACGAAACTTTTATATATAAATATTTTTGTTTGCAGATAAATAGCAAATTTCTTTCTTGATGCGGCCCTATATTAAGGTTTACAGTATATGTTCTTCTGGAATTATGCTCAGGGAAAATATAAGCAATGACAACTTTCACCTCACATTTCAAGTAAACATATCATTTTCAGAAGAAAAAGAAACCATTGTCGCCTTGATTGATATGAAATCTGGAGGCTGCAACGATCAGCGCTTAACTAAGAAAGTTTCTACGAATTACTGCGAATTGCTCATCTATTACGCTCTACTTGCCGATGAAAAGAAAACATTTTTTTATGTATCTCCAGTAAAGTGATAGCATTATTTACAACACGAACTAGCATAATATGAAACAAGTTTCTCTTTTTAAAATATTCCTTATATTTCGAATAGATTCATTTGAATTCCGTATTTGTTTGTTCATTAAAACACCATGCCATTTGATGCGATCGTACTTCAATAACCTTGACTGTTATTGCCATATGAATGACATTGATCGGCAAATAGGTAACCATTTACAACTTTCGTTTGGTTTCTATCTACAAGTGTTTATTAATAGGTTGGAGTTATATGTTAACCTTTACTGCTAGCTTACATTATGAAGCTGAAAGGAAGTTAGGTCCATATATGCAGGTCGTTTATGTTGTTTGCAGCATAGAAGTCGATGGCAAATCCAATATGATGAACTCCAGGATATACTAAATCTGCCTACACATCCTATTCGCTGATTTTCATTTATTTCATATGCTTTGAAACGTTTGCATATGACAATAACTCTTAGATCTTTCACCCACCCGCAGTAATCGAAATCTGCTTTACGAGACATGATTTCTGTGACCATGAAACTTTGCCTTCAAATATGTAATTTTAATGTAATTGTGAAATGTTACAACACCTGATAATCTGTTGTTTCCTATGAGCATGTTTTGATCAATCGAGATCATATTTTCTTGCTTACATTTCCTTACAGAAGATGGGAAAATGTATCTAGTGATAACCGTTTTGGTTAATCTCAACCTAAAATTATTCAACAATAATCAAATCTAAGCGGGTTTAAAAATAAAAGCGCGAAAGAGGAACAGACTGGGAAATATAAAAGAGTTTAGTTCAAAACATACCCGATGTTTCCCTCAGAGTCCAGCCCGAAATGGACACAAGTAGGAAAAGAACGAAAGGATTCGGCATGGTTTCCAGCTTTAGTCTGAAACATTCAAATCTAAATTTGACAATGTCTTCAATATTTCATAAATTCCAATTTTATCTAAACATTCAATCACATTTAAGGGAAGTGAACAATTGTATAACCTGGAAATTTACTCATCTAATGGACTTTCTGGGCTCCTATGGAGCTACCCTTATTAAAACTTGAAAGTAGGATTGATTACACACCGTGGCTAACATACCATCAGACAGAGCTATACATTCCCCAGCTTGTTTACTATCGGCTGTTTCTCTGACGCGTCTGTATAGTCCATGTAAACTGCGTTAGTTTAAACGGACATGAAGAAATGTTGTGAATTTTTTTCTAACTAAACCTCTTTCTATTTTCCTTGCGATGAATCTAATATGTTAGTTATTTTCTTTAATAAAAGAGGATATACAGAAACAGACAGAGACAGAGACACATAAATATTTGCAACCTATTTTTCTAAATCTTTATGCTGTCGTCAGTTAAACAGAAAATAGCTATACTTCTCTCCTCCAATAGTAGAATAGTATTAATAATAAATGTTTTATAAAAATATTCGTTTTTTTTTACAAATACACATCCTGTAACAATCACCTACATAAAGAAAAATAAAAGAAACGGTATTAAATGGTATGCTCGGAGAGGACGTACCTTCACAATCGTTTCAAATGTTAAAGATCAGCAGCGTTCTTCCAGTCAATGAGGAAGCCTGGTCTAATAGTGGATTTTTATAGGGACAATTCGACATATCAACCGTCGACCCCGATGATGATAAATATGTTAGTTAAAGTGACTAATCAGGACTGGATTTGTTTACTGTCTGATCAAAACAAAGATGCATGTGATAAGCAGCATCTGGTAAAAACATGTCAATACCCACTTGACCACTAACTCTATCGGTAAATTGTGAACAAAGTTCACTCATAAAGTTGTAGCAATATCTACTTTCACTGAGAGTCACTTCATCCTGCCCAGCAACACCATCACTATAGGTATCACGGTACCAATTGTTTTTCCATAGACCTCAATGCTAATATTTTGGAGAGATAAATATATTTTCTATCCTAATTTAGCATGCATCTCACACACTGTTATAGAGAACAATGTTAGATTGTCAATTTGATGATGACAAAATCGGGTTCTTATTGCTTTTAAGAGAGATAACTCTGATGGAACTAGACACGGGTATGAGTTATCTAGTCACAACATAGCTATTTTCAGTCATGTGTATTACATTTTCAAAAAATCATAAAAAATACAAAATATGATCTATATAGGAATTAGCATAAATTCACATGTTGCCAAGAGGCTAAACTTTTTTTAAGCCTAACCTTGATCTATGGCTGCTTTAAAAGAGATAGCCATTCCAGTATTATGTTTTCACTTTGTTCATTTCGAGATATATGTTTCTGAATCGAAGCTATACTTCATCAAGTGGTTTGGGCGAATAGTTCATTGCTGCAAAGCAAGATATGCAATTTAAATTGATCTGATATGACATGTACATACGGATAACAACATTGCAGTATACCAGAACTTGTTATATTCGTTAACTATGGCAAAGAAACGTAGGAACGTGATTTAGTTTTACAGAATAAGTCAAATACATTCAACACAAGCACATTGACATAAAGTTGCTCAGAGTCTTATGAAACTGAAGCCTAGTTGGAATATGTCAACGAGACATTGATTATCGGAAATGAATAGAAGTGAGGTCAAATATGTAAAAGAAGGTCAAAATTACGGGGCACAAATAGTTCATACAAAGCATAATCCATATCACCAGTATCAATATAATCATAGTTACACTTGATCTCGGAATATAGGAGCAGGATGTGGACCTTTACGAAAACAAGTAGCAATCATAGCTTATTCAGATGAATGATCAACTTTTTATAATTCTACAATAATGCAGGAAAGGTATGTTTAACACAATGGAGTGGTACATAACTGCATGACATTATAAAATCATATCAGGGCAGCCGATTTCGAGCGGAGAGGTTATATCATCGATTTACCTAAACGTTGCGATTATGAAGATTACGCTCACATACTTCCTAGTTTCTGTCGATAGACATACTTCAGCTTTGCTTTGATATAATAAAGTTAAGACATCATTTAAATAAAATTATTTGCTATCCGAATTTAGCAAAGATTAGCTACGTTCCGGGATCCTTAGGGCTCAGATTAAAGATTTGAAATGTAAATTTTGAAAGCATGGCTAACCTTTGGCTAAGCCCAAAAAGCCGACTAGAGTTGGTTGATTTGACAAAAATTCAAAAACCTAAAATGAAAGCAAACGCTGATATTACTTTCGATCTTTCTAGCTTGTTGAATTCATATTCAAAGTAAGCGTGTTCTAATTCTGTCTAAAGTAGGCCTAATCAACCAAAGATAATTAATCCAAACCTAAACCCGTAAAATAATCCCTCGTGTCAGTCAATGTGTCAGTCGCTGCGTATGAACTTAGATTGACATTTAACGCAGAGACAGATCTAAGATTTGTGTCAGAACGGGAGAGTAAATGTTGTGTCTACTTGTGGAAATACGAGTCTTACTTATCCGATAGTATTGCTTCGATTTCTGAAGTTTGTTTTCAATGTCAGAATTAACCGAACTCGAATATTTTGCACTTGTGTCACCGGCATGCACTGATCCTAACAGATCGACTTCAATTGTATACTTTACATTACAAGAAAACAATCCCGCCTGAAAATCATTGTCAGTCTTAACGTCTTCTCGGGCATGCATCATCTACATATTACCAGGTGAAAAGACACTATGGTACGAACAGCTCTTTTTAAAGTTGTAATATAAGAATATACATGAAATTATACAAATTCATTTGTCATGGAAGTAGTAGATCTTGCCTTCCTAAAACATACCAGGCACCAACACGACTGGAAATGTAGGAAATTGTCTGCATGCTTTCTCTTGCTTTGTTTGAAAATGAAATAAGTTCTTAATATTGTTAACACGTGTCAGATTTCCATTTGGAATACGGTATTCAATGATAATCATTGAATCGCATGAAGCCAGACGAAATACAGAGAAAGACAACATTTTACTAATATGATGGACATTCTTCGTTGCTTAAAACACTGATAACCACTCAAGCATCTCTCATGTATTAGTAAAATCTTTGGTACTTGTTTAGCAAATGTACGATTAAAATATTAGTTGTTGTGGTAGTAGTGATAAGTTTAATTTGCATTTGATATTAAATATTAGTAGTGAATTATGAGCCATTTTTTCCAAATCGAATAAATATTCAAAGGAACATTGACATGTGTTTACATTCTCAGCTGTTGCTTATGCCCTGCTTCTTGTTTTGATCAGGTTTTGAAAGCATGTAGTCGCTGTAAATCAATTGTACTGACAGTTTGCCCATTAGCGGGGTTAAATAACGAACTTGGAATAAATGTGCATATTTATAAAAAGAAATAAAAATAATAACTGCAAGTAGAAAACTAGAAATTACTTAATTTTCCATGTATTCTATATATTATGCATTCAGCGGTTCAATGATAGAAACATTTCTTACTTGCTCTGTTTCGAAACGCTGATTGTGTGACGTATATCACATTACAAACCACCTGTGTTGTGTTGCATCTAAATTATAATTTTTATTCTTTTTCCATTTTGTTAATAACCCCAATACGTGTATGCACCAATCATTGATAATACGCGATCAGAATGCTTAAGAATAAGGCTACATGATGTACGAGGTTTCCTTATTTCTATAAAAAAAAATGCGAGTAGCAAATGCTTTGCAAACTCAGCATTGTTAATGTTTCTGATACAATGAGAAACAGCATATGTCTTCCGGTATTCAAAATGTGCTGGATACTTTAAATGGATGCTAAACGTCCTCATCCATAATCTGCTTCTATATTGTAGCATTAGTGTACTTATTCTCATGCACATCCATCACAAAGCCAAGATGTCCATTTTATAGGTATAAATCGCATTGACAACGTCCTTCCTTCATGATATAAGTATATGTGTCACTATTTAAGCGGCAGTTTTTTCAATTTCTACAGATACGGTGTCGTATGCATTATTTAGGGCTAATATATTAAACATCCAATACATGTTGCAAGAAGAATGATACAGCCATTACACATTATGGTTTTCAAAATACAAAAGAAAACCGATATACTTTTCCATTGAACTACGGTGTCTTTTGAAGTTTTAAAATAACTATGCAATGAGATTATCACGACTATTTGCGATATGAGAGGTTTCCTGCCTCTCAGAGAGACAGAATGACAGATCTACAGACATACATACAGACAGACAGTCTATCCTAGCAAAGGACAAATGTAGGACAGCCAATGAAAGGTAATGAAAGGCTTGTGTTTTATAGGTTCATTCCTTGAAAGATTAGGGCAATATTTTGTAAATATTCTTAGTATTGCATGCGAAATAAGATAATTGACTTCCAAAATAAAGTTATTTTCATTTGCGACCCTTTTGTTCTGGACATACAATTCCATTAACAGCATGAGCAACATATGTTTACAATCAAGTCTGTTGCTATGCAGATAGTGAGTTGCGGTCGACGAGTCATATGCAGAAAAGTCTTGGTGTCTGAAATAATTGTATTCGCATCGACAAACGTAAGCAAGGTGTTAAGTATTATAACATGAAATTTGAATATTGCAATAATTGTATAAACCAACCATTGGTCAAAAGGAGCTGTTTGTGTAAATATCTACAAACTATCAGCGTAACATACCATCTCTAGTATAGAATTGGTAACTTTACATTAATTTTAAGTCTTATAAATAAGCGTTCTTTACTATAAAACATATTTTGATTCTCTTAGGGATAATTTTCCCCCATAAAACGTATAAAGAACCGAACAAAAATGCTTGAATACTGATCACGCGTGTTTCAATTCACATATCTTGCTCGTATTCATTAGACTAACTTCATTATTTTCTGGACCACCATTAAATGTTGGCGTAATAACACACATAGTCGCGTTTGAAGATAACAGAGCCGTTTGAACAAAAAAACAATTGGCTGATAAGTAAGTATCTTTGGAGTTTTACATTTCGGTCATATACGCGTTACTAACTGTACATTTTGGGATCAAGTTAGCCTTAAACTGTTCATCTTTATAAGATGGGGGTTTCCACTTCAATGCAATATGTTGCCTTTTGAGTAAGCTTAAACAAAATAATATCCCTACTTGACATGACCTGCAAAATGTACGAATATATAAATATTTCTTGGCGATTGCAATCAGCTAGTTTTCGTCCTACAGTAGCTTAAATTTGGCGAAACAGCGGAAAAACTACATTACTTTCCTAACGTATAGAAGTTTTCTAAGCGGATGCCCTTTAAAACATTGCTGTTCAATTGTCGGAATATGCAACAAGCGGTAGGAAAGTTGAAGGGAACCTAGAATTATTATTAGAAAAAAATTACATATGTATGTAATGGCGTTTGTTATAATGTACGATCTTGAACGGTAATAACACCATGTTACCTTGCCGTCAAGTTAATTAGTTTCGACATCGTAAATATACATGTGTAGATAGACATGGACACTACAGCATTTTTAAACTACGGATATTAAGAGCTGCCTACAAAGAAAAGCATGCTCCAGTCTTCCATGTTTCATGTGTTCTTTTTATGAATATGTTAGTATCGAAAGTTACGCTTGTATTTTCTTTCACTTTATACGCAATCTTTTGGAAAGATTGTTTATTATATTAATCATGTTATATATCTTCTGAAGTGTTTTTATGTATTTGACATTGGCTGCTGTCAAAAGTTCTGAAGCCGTTGCAAATACTTTGTTTCTGATGCAGTGGGAAATGCATTGAAACCATCCGGATCCCAAAACGTTAAGAAGAAACAAATACCTTCAAAACACGCCAACACTTGTAGAATACTGATACAAGGAACACCGCACAAAACTGAGTAGTTGATAACGTGTTTCTTTGCAAATTCAATGAAAATGACTTGAATGGCTTTAGCAAGAAACTTTTGGCAAGTATAATTTTCATATTAAGTCCCTTAGGATATTATAGAGCATCTTCATAGAAGTTTAGTTTACTTGTACGTAGAGACTAAGTTTCCCGAGTTACGTATAGTTTCCGTTCAGTTTCTAATATCCAGAAACTAATTTTTCATGAGTGGTTTATCATGAGCTATGTTTGCGTGGAAGGGGAGCTTATCATGTATCAGATAGTTTCGATAGCAGAGACTCAACACTTTATTAAACATTCACTTCCTTGGATTAAGTTGGAATTGCTGTAAAAGGTTTGCATTAGTTCAAGATTGGATCCATCCAAACAATTATTAGACAAACAAACGATCGATCTATTCTATTGCGTGTAGTCAGCCACGAGATCATTATCAATTTCATTTTCAATCCCCAATATTATTCTATAAACGAGCCCAAATTATATCAGGATAACTTGGAATTGCATCAAAACAAAGTAATTATGGGATTGATTGATGCACTTCCGAATATCTCTCCTGAAAAATGTAAAGCCCTAGCAAATGAAATTTATCAACTAATTCGTGTGGGGATATATCATAAATAAGTCAAAAGCAATCTATCAAATAATATCTCACCAGACACAACAAGATGTATTCAAAAGACAACTAATTTTAATCTTGCACCTCCGGTAGACTTGGGATGCCAAAATCATAGATGATATATAATGCTCAATTTACCAAAGACGGAACTGAGGTAAAAGTGACAAAATTGTCTGAAGCTTGTGAACGTAAGAAAGATTGTATAAGACAATATCAGTTTACCTTAAGTGTACAAGAAAATTTGTAGACTCAAGCAAGCCAATACTACAAAACAAATCGATATGATCTATTGACCAAGAATTCAATCTGGAAACAGAAACATTAGTTTCGTTTTCTTGTACATAGACTCAAAGGATATAGCAACAACAATTGGTATGCAGAAGTAGTATCGCTTTTTAAATTCTCAATTTAGGATTTGTTTATACAGGCATTCCCGTTCGATATGGCAGGTATTAAAATAGACTGTTAAGTTATGCACATTACGACCAAGCTAAATATTCTCTAATATGTATATCAAATGGGTTGTAACACCATTACACTAAGACTCTGGAGTATGAAAGCGTTATCAAGGTTTAACAATAATTCTTCACTATAATGTTTCCAAGGCACATCCAAAATTAGGCTTAAAGAAGCATCCTTATTCAGATAAACTCAAATTAAATCAGTGACTAAACTAGAGAAAGCTAAGTAAGTAGATAGATTGAACGTATACAGATTCACTTAAGTAATGTGGTATCTAGATTGATTCTTTAAGAGACGGATAATTGTAGGAAGCATAGTTGATAGTAAAGAAACGTCAAGAAATCAATTGAATTACTCCCAAATAAAACTGGCCTTGGCCAGGAAAACTGTGTATCTAGCCTTTGTCATACTTGTTTAGACAATTACGTTCTTACACGGATATTTATTTTATGAACGAGTATAGTCCAAGTAGTATTAGCCGTCAGTGCGTCTACAATCATGATACATACTGTCTTGTAGATTATTATACGACAGTATATCATGAAAAGACATTTGACTTTGAACTCTGAAATATATCGTAAATTGAATTCTGGCTGTCATAACTGAATATCCGTGATCAGGAGATGTATGTAATTCGAGTGAGTGTAAACACGTGAATAAATGGACAATTAAAACTGCAAAAAACAATACATGGATGCATCAGACTTTATTCGAATCATCCGATAAACTGACAGTACGTTTCGACATTAGAAAAGAGATTTAAGCGGCAAAGGAAATCTATAGTTTTAATGAACACATATCATTGGATTTTACTTCGTATTTGAGATTTCGTTTGTTTCAGTTTCATCGGTAGCACAATGTATCCGCAGCTCAACTGGAAGAAGGCGGCGTATCTCCATTAGGTTTAGGTGTAAGTCCAGAAACAGGTGGATTCGAACCAGGTAAAGATGACGGTGTACTGGTAGGTGCTCGTGTAGATCCAGGTGCAGGTAAACATTTCGGATCTATTGTGGCTTTAAAACAAAAATAGGATAGTCTTCTAAACAAGATTTAAATATTGGAGGGATCAAGTGTAATACATGAATCCCTAAATAAGTAAAACATGTGTCTATTACACTATTGCGCCAATAGTCATAAGTGAACTTATCGATGTAGTTTATTGCTATAGTACGGAGAACAGAATTGTCAATTCAATATTAGACAAAAGTACACAAAAACGAAATCATGTATGAGACAAATCAATTCCATATAGATGCGGTTACAGCATTATCGAATACGGTTGAATAATGTTACATATGCAATAGGTAGTATCGGACATGTTTGATGAGAATGTTCTCGATCTACATACTCCTATTATTATTATTATTATTATTATTTACAAATATTAATTCATGCAAAGAGGTAATGAACGATTTACAATTCAACATCATTCCTTACGCGTGTGAGATATATTGGTGCAAACCGAATTGAACAGTGACATTGCATGGTAACTGATCCAAAGCTAATGCAACATTACAAATATATATATATATATTACAAAAATATGTGTAATAGTTTGCTTAAATTTGTAAATTGCACATGAGAGAGAGGGAGGAAAACGAAACTTTATATATAAATATTTTTGTTTGCAGATTAAAATAGCAAATTTCTTTCTTGATGCGGCCCTATATTAAGGTTTACAGTATATGTTCTTCTGGAATTATGCTCAGGGAAAATATAAACAATGACAACTTTCACCTCACATTTCAAGTAAACATATCATTTTCAGAAGAAAAAGAAATCATTGTCGCCTTGATTGATATGAAATCTGGAGGCTGCAACGATCAGCGCTTAACTAAGAAAGTTTCTACGAATTACTGCGAATTGCTCATCTATTACGCTCTACTTGCCGATGAAAAGAAAACATTTTTTTATGTATCTCCAGTAAAGTGATAGCATTATTTACAACACGAACTAGCATAATATGAAACAAGTTTCTCTTTTTAAAATATTCCTTATATTTCGAATAGATTCATTTGAATTCCGTATTTGTTTGTTCATTAAAACACCATGCCATTTGATGCGATCGTACTTCAATAACCTTGACTGTTATTGCCATATGAATGACATTGATCGGCAAATAGGTAACCATTTACAACTTTTGTTTGGTTTCTATCTACAAGTGTTTATTAATAGGTTGGAGTTATATGTTAACCTTTACTGCTAGCTTACATTATGAAGCTGAAAGGAAGTTAGGTCCATATATGCAGGTCGTTTATGTTGTTTGCAGCATAGAAGTCGATGGCAAATCCAATATGATGAACTCCAGGATATACTAAATCTGCCTACACATCCTATTCGCTGATTTTCATTTATTTCATATGTTTTGAAACGTTTGCATATGACAATAACTCTTAGATCTTTCACCCACCCGCAGTAATCGAAATCTGCTTTACGAGACATGATTTCTGTGACCATGAAACTTTGCCTTCAAATATGTAATTTTAATGTAATTGTGAAATGTTACAACACCTGATAATCTGTTGTTTCCTATGAGCATGTTTTGATCAATCGAGATCATATTTTCTTGCTTACATTTCCTTACAGAAGATGGGAAAATGTATCTAGTGATAACCGTTTTGGTTAATCTCAACCTAAAATTATTCAACAATAATCAAATCTAAGCGGGTTTAAAAATAAAAGCGCGAAAGAGGAACAGACTGGGAAATATAAAAGAGTTTAGTTCAAAACATACCCGATGTTTCCCTCAGAGTCCAGCCCGAAATGGACACAAGTAGGAAAAGAACGAAAGGATTCGGCATGGTTTCCAGCTTTAGTCTGAAACATTCAAATCTAAATTTGACAATGTCTTCAATATTTCATAAATTCCAATTTTATCTAAACATTCAATCACATTTAAGGGAAGTGAACAATTGTATAACCTGGAAATTTACTCATCTAATGGACTTTCTGGGCTCCTATGGAGCTACCCTTATTAAAACTTGAAAGTAGGATTGATTACACACCGTGGCTAACATACCATCAGACAGAGCTATACATTCCCCAGCTTGTTTACTATCGGCTGTTTCTCTGACGCGTCTGTATAGTCCATGTAAACTGCGTTAGTTTAAACGGACATGAAGAAATGTTGTGAATTTTTTTCTAACTAAACCTCTTTCTATTTTCCTTGCGATGAATCTAATATGTTAGTTATTTTCTTTAATAAAAGAGGATATACAGAAACAGACAGAGACAGAGACACATAAATATTTGCAACCTATTTTTCTAAATCTTTATGCTGTCGTCAGTTAAACAGAAAATAGCTATACTTCTCTCCTCTAATAGTAGAATAGTATTAATAATAAATGTTTTATAAAAATATTCGTTTTTTTTACAAATACACATCCTGTAACAATCACCTACATAAAGAAAAATAAAAGAAACGGTATTAAATGGTATGCTCGGAGAGGACGTACCTTCACAATCGTTTCAAATGTTAAAGATCAGCAGCGTTCTTCCAGTCAATGAGGAAGCCTGGTCTAATAGTGGATTTTTATAGGGACAATTCGACATATCAACCGTCGACCCCGATGATGATAAATATGTTAGTTAAAGTGACTAATCAGGACTGGATTTGTTTACTGCCTGATCAAACAAAGATGCATGTGATAAGCAGCATCTGGTAAAAACATGTCAATACCCACTTGACCACTAACTCTATCGGTAAATTGTGAACAAAGTTCACTCATAAAGTTGTAGCAATATCTACTTTCACTGAGAGTCACTTCATCCTGCCCAGCAACACCATCACTATAGGTATCACGGTACCAATTGTTTTTCCATAGACCTCAATGCTAATATTTTGGAGAGATAAATATATTTTCTATCCTAATTTAGCATGCATCTCACACACTGTTATAGAGAACAATGTTAGATTGTCAATTTGATGATGACAAAATCGGGTTCTTATTGCTTTTAAGAGAGATAACTCTGATGGAACTAGACACGGGTATGAGTTATCTAGTCACAACATAGCTATTTTCAGTCATGTGTATTACATTTTCAAAAAATCATAAAAAATACAAAATATGATCTATATAGGAATTAGCATAAATTCACATGTTGCCAAGAGGCTAAACTTTTTTTAAGCCTAACCTTGATCTATGGTTGCTTTAAAAGAGATAGCCATTCCAGTATTATGTTTTCACTTTGTTCATTTCGAGATATATGTTTCTGAATCGAAGCTATACTTCATCAAGTGGTTTGGGCGAATAGTTCATTGCTGCAAAGCAAGATATGCAATTTAAATTGATCTGATATGACATGTACATACGGATAACAACATTGCAGTATACCAGAACTTGTTATATTCGTTAACTATGGCAAAGAAACGTAGGAACGTGATTTAGTTTTACAGAATAAGTCAAATACATTCAACACAAGCACATTGACATAAAGTTGCTCAGAGTCTTATGAAACTGAAGCCTAGTTGGAATATGTCAACGAGACATTGATTATCGGAAATGAATAGAAGTGAGGTCAAATATGTAAAATAAGGTCAAAATTACGGGGCACAAATAGTTCATACAAAGCATAATCCATATCACCAGTATCAATATAATCATAGTTACACTTGATCTCGGAATATAGGAGCAGGATGTGGACCTTTACGAAAACAAGTAGCAATCATAGCTTATTCAGATGAATGATCAACTTTTTATAATTCTACAATAATGCAGGAAAGGTATGTTTAACACAATGGAGTGGTACATAACTGCATGACATTATAAAATCATATCAGGGCAATCGATTTCGAGCGGAGAGGTTATATTATCGATTTACCTAAACGTTGGGATTATGAAGATTACGCTCACATACTTCCTAGTTTCTGTCGATAGACATACATCAGCTTTGCTTTGATATAATAAAGTTAAGACATCATTTAAATAAAATTATTTGCTATCCGAATTTAGCAAAGATTAGCTACATTCCGGGATCCTTAGGGCTCAGATTAAAGATTTGAAATGTAAATTTTGAAAGCATGGCTAACCTTTGGCTAAGCCCAAAAAGCCGACTAGAGTTGGTTGATTTGACAAAAATTCAAAAACGTAAAATGAAAGCAAACGCTGATATTACTTTCGATCTTTCTAGCTTGTTGAATTCATATTCAAAGTAAGCGTGTTCTAATTCTGTCTAAAGTAGGCCTAATCAACCAAAGATAATTAATGCAAACCTAAACCCGTAAAATAATCCCTCGTGTCAGTCAATGTGTCAGTCGCTGCGTATGAACTTAGATTGACCTTTAACGCAGAGACAGATCTAAGATTTGTGTCAGAACGGGAGAGTAAATGTTGTGTCTACTTGTGGAAATACGAGTCTTACTTATCCGATAGTATTGCTTCGATTTCTGAAATTTGTTTTCAATGTCAGAATTAACCGAACTCGAATATTTTGCACTTGTGTCACCGGCATGCACTGATCCTAACAGATCGACTTCAATTGTATACTTTACATTACAAGAAAACAATCCCGCCTGAAAATCATTGTCAGTCTTAACGTCTTCTCGGGCATGCATCATCTACATATTACCAGGTGAAAAGACACTATGGTACGAACAGCTCTTTTTAAAGTTGTAATATAAGAATATACATGAAATTATACAAATTCATTTGTCATGGAAGTAGTAGATCTTGCCTTCCTAAAACATACCAGGCACCAACACGACTGGAAATGTAGGAAATTGTCTGCATGCTTTCTCTTGCTTTGTTTGAAAATGAAATAAGTTCTTAATATTGTTAACACGTGTCAGATTTCCATTTGGAATACGGTATTCAATGATAATCATTGAATCGCATGAAGCCAGACGAAATACAGAGAAAGACAACATTTTACTAATATGATGGACATTCTTCGTTGCTTAAAACACTGATAACCACTCAAGCATCTCTCATGTATTAGTAAAATCTTTGGTACTTGTTTAGCAAATGTACGATTAAAATATTAGTTGTTGTGGTAGTAGTGATAAGTTTAATTTGCATTTGATATTAAATATTAGTAGTGAATTATGAGCCATTTTTTCCAAATCGAATAAATATTCAAAGGAACATTGACATGTGTTTACATTCTCAGCTGTTGCTTATGCCCTGCTTCTTGTTTTGATCAGGTTTTGAAAGCATGTAGTCGCTGTAAATCAATTGTACTGACAGTTTGCCCTTTAGCGGGGTTAAATAACGAACTTGGAATAAATGTGCATATTTATAAAAAGAAATAAAAATAATAACTGCAAGTAGAAAACTAGAAATTACTTAATTTTCCATGTATTCTATATATTATGCATTCAGCGGTTCAATGATAGAAACATTTCTTACTTGCTCTGTTTCGAAACGCTGATTGTGTGACGTATATCACATTACAAACCACCTGTGTTGTGTTGCATCTAAATTATAATTTTTATTCTTTTTCCATTTTGTTAATAACCCCAATACGTGTATGCACCAATCATTGATAATACGCGATCAGAATGCTTAAGAATAAGGCTACATGATGTACGAGGTTTCCTTATTTCTATAAAAAAAAATGCGAGTAGCAAATGCTTTGCAAACTCAGCATTGTTAATGTTTCTGATACAATGAGAAACAGCATATGTCTTCCGGTATTCAAAATGTGCTGGATACTTTAAATGGATGCTAAACGTCCTCATCCATAATCTGCTTCTATATTGTAGCATTAGTGTACTTATTCTCATGCACATCCATCACAAAGCCAAGATGTCCATTTTATAGGTATAAATCGCATTGACAACGTCCTTCCTTCATGATATAAGTATATGTGTCACTATTTAAGCGGCAGTTTTTTCAATTTCTACAGATACGGTGTCGTATGCATTATTTAGGGCTAATATATTAAACATCCAATACATGTTGCAAGAAGAATGATACAGCCATTACACATTATGGTTTTCAAAATACAAAAGAAAACCGATATACTTTTCCATTGAACTACGGTGTCTTTTGAAGTTTTAAAATAACTATGCAATGAGAGTATCACGACTATTTGCGATATGAGAGGTTTCCTGCCTCTCAGAGAGACAGAATGACAGATCTACAGACATACATACAGACAGACAGTCTATCCTAGCAAAGGACAAATGTAGGACAGCCAATGAAAGGTAATGAAAGGCTTGTGTTTTATAGGTTCATTCCTTGAAAGATTAGGGCAATATTTTGTAAATATTCTTAGTATTGCATGCGAAATAAGATAATTAACTTCCAAAATAAAGTTATTTTCATTTGCGACCCTTTTGTTCTGGACATACAATTCCATTAACAGCATGAGCAACATATGTTTACAATCAAGTCTGTTGCTATGCAGATAGTGAGTTGCGGTCGACGAGTCATATGCAGAAAAGTCTTGGTGTCTGAAATAATTGTATTCGCATCGACAAACGTAAGCAAGGTGTTAAGTATTATAACATGAAATTTGAATATTGCAATAATTGTATAAACCAACCATTGGTCAAAAGGAGCTGTTTGTGTAAATATCTACAAACTATCAGCGTAACATACCATCTCTAGTATAGAATTGGTAACTTTACATTAATTTTAAGTCTTATAAATAAGCGTTCTTTACTATAAAACATATTTTGATTCTCTTAGGGATAATTTTCCCCCATAAAACGTATAAAGAACCGAACAAAAATGCTTGAATACTGATCACGCGTGTTTCAATTCACATATCTTGCTCGTATTCATTAGACTAACTTCATTATTTTCTGGACCACCATTAAATGTTGGCGTAATAACACACATAGTCGCGTTTGAAGATAACAGAGCCGTTTGAACAAAAAAACAATTGGCTGATAAGTAAGTATCTTTGGAGTTTTACATTTCGGTCATATACGCGTTACTAACTGTACATTTTGGGATCAAGTTAGCCTTAAACTGTTCATCTTTATAAGATGGGGGTTTCCACTTCAATGCAATATGTTGCCTTTTGAGTAAGCTTAAACAAAATAATATCCCTACTTGACATGACCTGCAAAATGTACGAATATATAAATATTTCTTGGCGATTGCAATCAGCTAGTTTTCGTCCTACAGTAGCTTAAATTTGGCGAAACAGCGGAAAAACTACATTACTTTCCTAACGTATAGAAGTTTTCTAAGCGGATGCCCTTTAAAACATTGCTGTTCAATTGTCGGAATATGCAACAAGCGGTAGGAAAGTTGAAGGGAACCTAGAATTATTATTAGAAAAAAATTACATATGTATGTAATGGCGTTTGTTATAATGTACGATCTTGAACGGTAATAACACCATGTTACCTTGCCGTCAAGTTAATTAGTTTCGACATCGTAAATATACATGTGTAGATAGACATGGACACTACAGCATTTTTAAACTACGGATATTAAGAGCTGCCTACAAAGAAAAGCATGCTCCAGTCTTCCATGTTTCATGTGTTCTTTTTATGAATATGTTAGTATCGAAAGTTACGCTTGTATTTTCTTTCACTTTATACGCAATCTTTTGGAAAGATTGTTTATTATATTAATCATGTTATATATCTTCTGAAGTGTTTTTATGTATTTGACATTGGCTGCTGTCAAACGTTCTGAAGCCGTTGCAAATACTTTGTTTCTGATGCAGTGGGAAATGCATTGAAACCATCCGGATCCCAAAACGTTAAGAAGAAACAAATACCTTCAAAACACGCCAACACTTGTAGAATACTGATACAAGGAACACCGCACAAAACTGAGTAGTTGATAACGTGTTTCTTTGCAAATTCAATGAAAATGACTTGAATGGCTTTAGCAAGAAACTTTTGGCAAGTATAATTTTCATATTAAGTCCCTTAGGATATTATAGAGCATCTTCATAGAAGTTTAGTTTACTTGTACGTAGAGACTAAGTTTCCCGAGTTACGTATAGTTTCCGTTCAGTTTCTAATATCCAGAAACTAATTTTTCATGAGTGGTTTATCATGAGCTATGTTTGCGTGGAAGGGGAGCTTATCATGTATCAGATAGTTTCGATAGCAGAGACTCAACACTTTATTAAACATTCACTTCCTTGGATTAAGTTGGAATTGCTGTAAAAGGTTTGCATTAGTTCAAGATTGGATCCATCCAAACAATTATTAGACAAACAAACGATCGATCTATTCTATTGCGTGTAGTCAGCCACGAGATCATTATCAATTTCATTTTCAATCCCCAATATTATTCTATAAACGAGCCCAAATTATATCAGGATAACTTGGAATTGCATCAAAACAAAGTAATTATGGGATTGATTGATGCACTTCCGAATATCTCTCCTGAAAAATGTAAAGCCCTAGCAAATGAAATTTATCAACTAATTCGTGTGGGGATATATCATAAATAAGTCAAAAGCAATCTATCAAATAATATCTCACCAGACACAACAAGATGTATTCAAAAGACAACTAATTTTAATCTTGCACCTCCGGTAGACTTGGGATGCCAAAATCATAGATGATATATAATGCTCAATTTACCAAAGACGGAACTGAGGTAAAAGTGACAAAATTGTCTGAAGCTTGTGAACGTAAGAAAGATTGTATAAGACAATATCAGTTTACCTTAAGTGTACAAGAAAATTTGTAGACTCAAGCAAGCCAATACTACAAAACAAATCGATATGATCTATTGACCAAGAATTCAATCTGGAAACAGAAACATTAGTTTCGTTTTCTTGTACATAGACTCAAAGGATATAGCAACAACAATTGGTATGCAGAAGTAGTATCGCTTTTTAAATTCTCAATTTAGGATTTGTTTATACAGGCATTCCCGTTCGATATGGCAGGTATTAAAATAGACTGTTAAGTTATGCACATTACGACCAAGCTAAATATTCTCTAATATGTATATCAAATGGGTTGTAACACCATTACACTAAGACTCTGGAGTATGAAAGCGTTATCAAGGTTTAACAATAATTCTTCACTATAATGTTTCCAAGGCACATCCAAAATTAGGCTTAAAGAAGCATCCTTATTCAGATAAACTCAAATTAAATCAGTGACTAAACTAGAGAAAGCTAAGTAAGTAGATAGATTGAACGTATACAGATTCACTTAAGTAATGTGGTATCTAGATTGATTCTTTAAGAGACGGATAATTGTAGGAAGCATAGTTGATAGTAAAGAAACGTCAAGAAATCAATTGAATTACTCCCAAATAAAACTGGCCTTGGCCAGGAAAACTGTGTATCTAGCCTTTGTCATACTTGTTTAGACAATTACGTTCTTACACGGATATTTATTTTATGAACGAGTATAGTCCAAGTAGTATTAGCCGTCAGTGCGTCTACAATCATGATACATACTGTCTTGTAGATTATTATACGACAGTATATCATGAAAAGACATTTGACTTTGAACTCTGAAATATATCGTAAATTGAATTCTGGCTGTCATAACTGAATATCCGTGATCAGGAGATGTATGTAATTCGAGTGAGTGTAAACACGTGAATAAATGGACAATTAAAACTGCAAAAAACAATACATGGATGCATCAGACTTTATTCGAATCATCCGATAAACTGACAGTACGTTTCGACATTAGAAAAGAGATTTAAGCGGCAAAGGAAATCTATAGTTTTAATGAACACATATCATTGGATTTTACTTCGTATTTGAGATTTCGTTTGTTTCAGTTTCATCGGTAGCACAATGTATCCGCAGCTCAACTGGAAGAAGGCGGCGTATCTCCATTAGGTTTAGGTGTAAGTCCAGAAACAGGTGGATTCGAACCAGGTAAAGATGACGGTGTACTGGTAGGTGCTCGTGTAGATCCAGGTGCAGGTAAACATTTCGGATCTATTGTGGCTTTAAAACAAAAATAGGATAGTCTTCTAAACAAGATTTAAATATTGGAGGGATCAAGTGTAATACATGAATCCCTAAATAAGTAAAACATGTGTCTATTACACTATTGCGCCAATAGTCATAAGTGAACTTATCGATGTAGTTTATTGCTATAGTACGGAGAACAGAATTGTCAATTCAATATTAGACAAAAAGTACACAAAAACGAAATCATGTATGAGACAAATCAATTCCATATAGATGCGGTTACAGCATTATCGAATACGGTTGAATAATGTTACATATGCAATAGGTAGTATCGGACATGTTTGATGAGAATGTTCTCGATCTACATACTCCTATTATTATTATTATTATTATTATTTACAAATATTAATTCATGCAAAGAGGTAATGAACGATTTACAATTCAACATCATTCCTTACGCGTGTGAGATATATTGGTGCAAACCGAATTGAACAGTGACATTGCATGGTAACTGATCCAAAGCTAATGCAACATTACAAATATATATATATATATATATATATTACAAAAAAATGTGTAATAGTTTGCTTAAATTTGGAAATTGCACATGAGAGAGAGGGAGGAAAACGAAACTTTTATATATAAATATTTTTGTTTGCAGATAAATAGCAAATTTCTTTCTTGATGCGGCCCTATATTAAGGTTTACAGTATATGTTCTTCTGGAATTATGCTCAGGGAAAATATAAGCAATGACAACTTTCACCTCACATTTCAAGTAAACATATCATTTTCAGAAGAAAAAGAAACCATTGTCGCCTTGATTGATATGAAATCTGGAGGCTGCAACGATCAGCGCTTAACTAAGAAAGTTTCTACGAATTACTGCGAATTGCTCATCTATTACGCTCTACTTGCCGATGAAAAGAAAACATTTTTTTATGTATCTCCAGTAAAGTGATAGCATTATTTACAACACGAACTAGCATAATATGAAACAAGTTTCTCTTTTTAAAATATTCCTTATATTTCGAATAGATTCATTTGAATTCCGTATTTGTTTGTTCATTAAAACACCATGCCATTTGATGCGATCGTACTTCAATAACCTTGACTGTTATTGCCATATGAATGACATTGATCGGCAAATAGGTAACCATTTACAACTTTCGTTTGGTTTCTATCTACAAGTGTTTATTAATAGGTTGGAGTTATATGTTAACCTTTACTGCTAGCTTACATTATGAAGCTGAAAGGAAGTTAGGTCCATATATGCAGGTCGTTTATGTTGTTTGCAGCATAGAAGTCGATGGCAAATCCAATATGATGAACTCCAGGATATACTAAATCTGCCTACACATCCTATTCGCTGATTTTCATTTATTTCATATGTTTTGAAACGTTTGCATATGACAATAACTCTTAGATCTTTCACCCACCCGCAGTAATCGAAATCTGCTTTACGAGACATGATTTCTGTGACCATGAAACTTTGCCTTCAAATATGTAATTTTAATGTAATTGTGAAATGTTACAACACCTGATAATCTGTTGTTTCCTATGAGCATGTTTTGATCAATCGAGATCATATTTTCTTGCTTACATTTCCTTACAGAAGATGGGAAAATGTATCTAGTGATAACCGTTTTGGTTAATCTCAACCTAAAATTATTCAACAATAATCAAATCTAAGCGGGTTTAAAAATAAAAGCGCGAAAGAGGAACAGACTGGGAAATATAAAAGAGTTTAGTTCAAAACATACCCGATGTTTCCCTCAGAGTCCAGCCCGAAATGGACACAAGTAGGAAAAGAACGAAAGGATTCGGCATGGTTTCCAGCTTTAGTCTGAAACATTCAAATCTAAATTTGACAATGTCTTCAATATTTCATAAATTCCAATTTTATCTAAACATTCAATCACATTTAAGGGAAGTGAACAATTGTATAACCTGGAAATTTACTCATCTAATGGACTTTCTGGGCTCCTATGGAGCTACCCTTATTAAAACTTGAAAGTAGGATTGATTACACACCGTGGCTAACATACCATCAGACAGAGCTATACATTCCCCAGCTTGTTTACTATCGGCTGTTTCTCTGACGCGTCTGTATAGTCCATGTAAACTGCGTTAGTTTAAACGGACATGAAGAAATGTTGTGAATTTTTTTCTAACTAAACCTCTTTCTATTTTCCTTGCGATGAATCTAATATGTTAGTTATTTTCTTTAATAAAAGAGGATATACAGAAACAGACAGAGACAGAGACACATAAATATTTGCAACCTATTTTTCTAAATCTTTATGCTGTCGTCAGTTAAACAGAAAATAGCTATACTTCTCTCCTCCAATAGTAGAATAGTATTAATAATAAATGTTTTATAAAAATATTCGTTTTTTTTTACAAATACACATCCTGTAACAATCACCTACATAAAGAAAAATAAAAGAAACGGTATTAAATGGTATGCTCGGAGAGGACGTACCTTCACAATCGTTTCAAATGTTAAAGATCAGCAGCGTTCTTCCAGTCAATGAGGAAGCCTGGTCTAATAGTGGATTTTTATAGGGACAATTCGACATATCAACCGTCGACCCCGATGATGATAAATATGTTAGTTAAAGTGACTAATCAGGACTGGATTTGTTTACTGTCTGATCAAAACAAAGATGCATGTGATAAGCAGCATCTGGTAAAAACATGTCAATACCCACTTGACCACTAACTCTATCGGTAAATTGTGAACAAAGTTCACTCATAAAGTTGTAGCAATATCTACTTTCACTGAGAGTCACTTCATCCTGCCCAGCAACACCATCACTATAGGTATCACGGTACCAATTGTTTTTCCATAGACCTCAATGCTAATATTTTGGAGAGATAAATATATTTTCTATCCTAATTTAGCATGCATCTCACACACTGTTATAGAGAACAATGTTAGATTGTCAATTTGATGATGACAAAATCGGGTTCTTATTGCTTTTAAGAGAGATAACTCTGATGGAACTAGACACGGGTATGAGTTATCTAGTCACAACATAGCTATTTTCAGTCATGTGTATTACATTTTCAAAAAATCATAAAAAATACAAAATATGATCTATATAGGAATTAGCATAAATTCACATGTTGCCAAGAGGCTAAACTTTTTTTAAGCCTAACCTTGATCTATGGCTGCTTTAAAAGAGATAGCCATTCCAGTATTATGTTTTCACTTTGTTCATTTCGAGATATATGTTTCTGAATCGAAGCTATACTTCATCAAGTGGTTTGGGCGAATAGTTCATTGCTGCAAAGCAAGATATGCAATTTAAATTGATCTGATATGACATGTACATACGGATAACAACATTGCAGTATACCAGAACTTGTTATATTCGTTAACTATGGCAAAGAAACGTAGGAACGTGATTTAGTTTTACAGAATAAGTCAAATACATTCAACACAAGCACATTGACATAAAGTTGCTCAGAGTCTTATGAAACTGAAGCCTAGTTGGAATATGTCAACGAGACATTGATTATCGGAAATGAATAGAAGTGAGGTCAAATATGTAAAAGAAGGTCAAAATTACGGGGCACAAATAGTTCATACAAAGCATAATCCATATCACCAGTATCAATATAATCATAGTTACACTTGATCTCGGAATATAGGAGCAGGATGTGGACCTTTACGAAAACAAGTAGCAATCATAGCTTATTCAGATGAATGATCAACTTTTTATAATTCTACAATAATGCAGGAAAGGTATGTTTAACACAATGGAGTGGTACATAACTGCATGACATTATAAAATCATATCAGGGCAGCCGATTTCGAGCGGAGAGGTTATATCATCGATTTACCTAAACGTTGCGATTATGAAGATTACGCTCACATACTTCCTAGTTTCTGTCGATAGACATACTTCAGCTTTGCTTTGATATAATAAAGTTAAGACATCATTTAAATAAAATTATTTGCTATCCGAATTTAGCAAAGATTAGCTACGTTCCGGGATCCTTAGGGCTCAGATTAAAGATTTGAAATTTAAATTTTGAAAGCATGGCTAACCTTTGGCTAAGCCCAAAAAGCCGACTAGAGTTGGTTGATTTGACAAAAATTCAAAAACCTAAAATGAAAGCAAACGCTGATATTACTTTCGATCTTTCTAGCTTGTTGAATTCATATTCAAAGTAAGCGTGTTCTAATTCTGTCTAAAGTAGGCCTAATCAACCAAAGATAATTAATCCAAACCTAAACCCGTAAAATAATCCCTCGTGTCAGTCAATGTGTCAGTCGCTGCGTATGAACTTAGATTGACCTTTAACGCAGAGACAGATCTAAGATTTGTGTCAGAACGGGAGAGTAAATGTTGTGTCTACTTGTGGAAATACGAGTCTTACTTATCCGATAGTATTGCTTCGATTTCTGAAGTTTGTTTTCATTGTCAGAATTAACCGAACTCGAATATTTTGCACTTGTGTCACCGGCATGCACTGATCCTAACAGATCGACTTCAATTGTATACTTTACATTACAAGAAAACAATCCCGCCTGAAAATCATTGTCAGTCTTAACGTCTTCTCGGGCATGCATCATCTACATATTACCAGGTGAAAAGACACTATGGTACGAACAGCTCTTTTTAAAGTTGTAATATAAGAATATACATGAAATTATACAAATTCATTTGTCATGGAAGTAGTAGATCTTGCCTTCCTAAAACATACCAGGCACCAACACGACTGGAAATGTAGGAAATTGTCTGCATGCTTTCTCTTGCTTTGTTTGAAAATGAAATAAGTTCTTAATATTGTTAACACGTGTCAGATTTCCATTTGGAATACGGTATTCAATGATAATCATTGAATCGCATGAAGCCAGACGAAATACAGAGAAAGACAACATTTTACTAATATGATGGACATTCTTCGTTGCTTAAAACACTGATAACCACTCAAGCATCTCTCATGTATTAGTAAAATCTTTGGTACTTGTTTAGCAAATGTACGATTAAAATATTAGTTGTTGTGGTAGTAGTGATAAGTTTAATTTGCATTTGATATTAAATATTAGTAGTGAATTATGAGCTATTTTTTCCAAATCGAATAAATATTCAAAGGAACATTGACATGTGTTTACATTCTCAGCTGTTGCTTATGCTCTGCTTCTTGTTTTGATCAGGTTTTGAAAGCATGTAGTCGCTGTAAATCAATTGTACTGACAGTTTGCCCATTAGCGGGGTTAAATAACGAACTTGGAATAAATGTGCATATTTATAAAAAGAAATAAAAATAATAACTGCAAGTAGAAAACTAGAAATTACTTAATTTTCCATGTATTCTATATATTATGCATTCAGCGGTTCAATGATAGAAACATTTCTTACTTGCTCAGTTTCGAAACGCTGATTGTGTGACGTATATCACATTACAAACCACCTGTGTTGTGTTGCATCTAAATTATAATTTTTATTCTTTTTCCATTTTGTTAATAACCCCAATACGTGTATGCACCAATCATTGATAATACGCGATCAGAATGCTTAAGAATAAGGCTACATGATGTACGAGGTTTCCTTATTTCTATAAAAAAAAATGCGAGTAGCAAATGCTTTGCAAACTCAGCATTGTTAATGTTTCTAATACAATGAGAAACAGCATATGTCTTCCGGTATTCAAAATGTGCTGGATACTTTAAATGGATGCTAAACGTCCTCATCCATAATCTGCTTCTATATTGTAGCATTAGTGTACTTATTCTCATGCACATCCATCACAAAGCCAAGATGTCCATTTTATAGGTATAAATCGCATTGACAACGTCCTTCCTTCATGATATAAGTATATGTGTCACTATTTAAGCGGCAGTTTTTTCAATTTCTACAGATACGGTGTCGTATGCATTATTTAGGGCTAATATATTAAACATCCAATACATGTTGCAAGAAGAATGATACAGCCATTACACATTATGGTTTTCAAAATACAAAAGAAAACCGATATACTTTTCCATTGAACTACGGTGTCTTTTGAAGTTTTAAAATAACTATGCAATGAGAGTATCACGACTATTTGCGATATGAGAGGTTTCCTGCCTCTCAGAGAGACAGAATGACAGATCTACAGACATACATACAGACAGACAGTCTATCCTAGCAAAGGACAAATGTAGGACAGCCAATGAAAGGTAATGAAAGGCTTGTGTTTTATAGGTTCATTCCTTGAAAGATTAGGGCAATATTTTTTAAATATTCTTAGTATTGCATGCGAAATAAGATAATTAACTTCCAAAATAAAGTTATTTTCATTTGCGACCCTTTTGTTCTGGACATACAATTCCATTAACAGCATGAGCAACATATGTTTACAATCAAGTCTGTTGCTATGCAGATAGTGAGTTGCGGTCGACGAGTCATATGCAGAAAAGTCTTGGTGTCTGAAATAATTGTATTCGCATCGACAAACGTAAGCAAGGTTTTAAGTATTATAACATGAAATTTGAATATTGCAATAATTGTATAAACCAACCATTGGTCAAAAGGAGCTGTTTGTGTAAATATCTACAAACTATCAGCGTAACATACCATCTCTAGTATAGAATTGGTAACTTTACATTAATTTTAAGTCTTATAAATAAGCATTCTTTACTATAAAACATATTTTGATTCTCTTAGGGATAATTTTCCCCCATAAAACGTATAAAGAACCGAACAAAAATGCTTGAATACTGATCACGCGTGTTTCAATTCACATATCTTGCTCGTATTCATTAGACTAACTTCATTATTTTCTGGACCACCATTAAATGTTGGCGTAATAACACACATAGTCGCGTTTGAAGATAACAGAGCCGTTTGAACAAAAAAACAATTGGCTGATAAGTAAGTATCTTTGGAGTTTTACATTTCGGTCATATACGCGTTACTAACTGTACATTTTGGGATCAAGTTAGCCTTAAACTGTTCATCTTTATAAGATGGGGGTTTCCACTTCAATGCAATATGTTGCCTTTTGAGTAAGCTTAAACAAAATAATATCCCTACTTGACATGACCTGCAAAATGTACGAATATATAAATATTTCTTGGCGATTGCAATCAGCTAGTTTTCGTCCTACAGTAGCTTAAATTTGGCGAAACAGCGGAAAAACTACATTACTTTCCTAACGTATAGAAGTTTTCTAAGCGGATGCCCTTTAAAACATTGCTGTTCAATTGTCGGAATATGCAACAAGCGGTAGGAAAGTTGAAGGGAACCTAGAATTATTATTAGAAAAAAATTACATATGTATGTAATGGCGTTTGTTATAATGTACGATCTTGAACGGTAATAACACCATGTTACCTTGCCGTCAAGTTAATTAGTTTCGACATCGTAAATATACATGTGTAGATAGACATGAACACTACAGCATTTTTAAACTACGGATATTAAGAGCTGCCTACAAAGAAAAGCATGCTCCAGTCTTCCATGTTTCATGTGTTCTTTTTATGAATATGTTAGTATCGAAAGTTACGCTTGTATTTTCTTTCACTTTATACGCAATCTTTTGGAAAGATTGTTTATTATATTAATCATGTTATATATCTTCTGAAGTGTTTTTATGTATTTGACATTGGCTGCTGTCAAAAGTTCTGAAGCCGTTGCAAATACTTTGTTTCTGATGCAGTGGGAAATGCATTGAAACCATCCGGATCCCAAAACGTTAAGAAGAAACAAATACCTTCAAAACACGCCAACACTTGTAGAATACTGATACAAGGAACACCGCACAAAACTGAGTAGTTGATAACGTGTTTCTTTGCAAATTCAATGAAAATGACTTGAATGGCTTTAGCAAGAAACTTTTGGCAAGTATAATTTCCATATTAAGTCCCTTAGGATATTATAGAGCATCTTCATAGAAGTTTAGTTTACTTGTACGTAGAGACTAAGTTTCCCGAGTTACGTATAGTTTCCGTTCAGTTTCTAATATCCAGAAACTAATTTTTCATGAGTGGTTTATCATGAGCTATGTTTGCGTGGAAGGGGAGCTTATCATGTATCAGATAGTTTCGATAGCAGAGACTCAACACTTTATTAAACATTCACTTCCTTGGATTAAGTTGGAATTGCTGTAAAAGGTTTGCATTAGTTCAAGATTGGATCCATCCAAACAATTATTAGACAAACAAACGATCGATCTATTCTATTGCGTGTAGTCAGCCACGAGATCATTATCAATTTCATTTTCAATCCCCAATATTATTCTATAAACGAGCCCAAATTATATCAGGATAACTTGGAATTGCATCAAAACAAAGTAATTATGGGATTGATTGATGCACTTCCGAATATCTCTCCTGAAAAATGTAAAGCCCTAGCAAATGAAATTTATCAACTAATTCGTGTGGGGATATATCATAAATAAGTCAAAAGCAATCTATCAAATAATATCTCACCAGACACAACAAGATGTATTCAAAAGACAACTAATTTTAATCTTGCACCTCAGGTAGACTTGGGATGCCAAAATCATAGATGATATATAATGCTCAATTTACCAAAAACGGAACTGAGGTAAAAGTGACAAAATTGTCTGAAGCTTGTGAACGTAAGAAAGATTGTATAAGACAATATCAGTTTACCTTAAGTGTACAAGAAAATTTGTAGACTCAAGCAAGCCAATACTACAAAACAAATCGATATGATCTATTGACCAAGAATTCAATCTGGAAACAGAAACATTAGTTTCGTTTTCTTGTACATAGACTCAAAGGATATAGCAACAACAATTGGTATGCAGAAGTAGTATCGCTTTTTAAATTCTCAATTTAGGATTTGTTTATACAGGCATTCCCGTTCGATATGGCAGGTATTAAAATAGACTGTTAAGTTATGCACATTACGACCAAGCTAAATATTCTCTAATATGTATATCAAATGGGTTGTAACACCATTACACTAAGACTCTGGAGTATGAAAGCGTTATCAAGGTTTAACAATAATTCTTCACTATAATGTTTCCAAGGCACATCCAAAATTAGGCTTAAAGAAGCATCCTTATTCAGATAAACTCAAATTAAATCAGTGACTAAACTAGAGAAAGCTAAGTAAGTAGATAGATTGAACGTATACAGATTCACTTAAGTAATGTGGTATCTAGATTGATTCTTTAAGAGACGGATAATTGTAGGAAGCATAGTTGATAGTAAAGAAACGTCAAGAAATCAATTGAATTACTCCCAAATAAAACTGGCCTTGGCCAGGAAAACTGTGTATCTAGCCTTTGTCATACTTGTTTAGACAATTACGTTCTTACACGGATATTTATTTTATGAACGAGTATAGTCCAAGTAGTATTAGCCGTCAGTGCGTCTACAATCATGATACATACTGTCTTGTAGATTATTATACGACAGTATATCATGAAAAGACATTTGACTTTGAACTCTGAAATATATCGTAAATTGAATTCTGGCTGTCATAACTGAATATCCGTGATCAGGAGATGTATGTAATTCGAGTGAGTGTAAACACGTGAATAAATGGACAATTAAAACTGCAAAAAACAATACATGGATGCATCAGACTTTATTCGAATCATCCGATAAACTGACAGTACGTTTCGACATTAGAAAAGAGATTTAAGCGGCAAAGGAAATCTATAGTTTTAATGAACACATATCATTGGATTTTACTTCGTATTTGAGATTTCGTTTGTTTCAGTTTCATCGGTAGCACAAGGTATCCGCAGCTCAACTGGAAGAAGGCGGCGTATCTCCATTAGGTTTAGGTGTAAGTCCAGAAACAGGTGGATTCGAACCAGGTAAAGATGACGGTGTACTGGTAGGTGCTCGTGTAGATCCAGGTGCAGGTAAACATTTCGGATCTATTGTGGCTTTAAAACAAAAATAGGATAGTCTTCTAAACAAGATTTAAATATTGGAGGGATCAAGTGTAATACATGAATCCCTAAATAAGTAAAACATGTGTCTATTACACTATTGCGCCAATAGTCATAAGTGAACTTATCGATGTAGTTTATTGCTATAGTACGGAGAACAGAATTGTCAATTCAATATTAGACAAAAAGTACACAAAAACGAAATCATGTATGAGACAAATCAATTCCATATAGATGCGGTTACAGCATTATCGAATACGGTTGAATAATGTTACATATGCAATAGGTAGTATCGGACATGTTTGATGAGAATGTTCTCGATCTACATACTCCTATTATTATTATTATTATTATTATTATTTACAAATATTAATTCATGCAAAGAGGTAATGAACGATTTACAATTCAACATCATTCCTTACGCGTGTGAGATATATTGGTGCAAACCGAATTGAACAGTGACATTGCATGGTAACTGATCCAAAGCTAATGCAACATTACAAATATATATATATATATATATATATATTACAAAAAAATGTGTAATAGTTTGCTTAAATTTGGAAATTGCACATGAGAGAGAGGGAGGAAAACGAAACTTTTATATATAAATATTTTTGTTTGCAGATAAATAGCAAATTTCTTTCTTGATGCGGCCCTATATTAAGGTTTACAGTATATGTTCTTCTGGAATTATGCTCAGGGAAAATATAAGCAATGACAACTTTCACCTCACATTTCAAGTAAACATATCATTTTCAGAAGAAAAAGAAACCATTGTCGCCTTGATTGATATGAAATCTGGAGGCTGCAACGATCAGCGCTTAACTAAGAAAGTTTCTACGAATTACTGCGAATTGCTCATCTATTACGCTCTACTTGCCGATGAAAAGAAAACATTTTTTTATGTATCTCCAGTAAAGTGATAGCATTATTTACAACACGAACTAGCATAATATGAAACAAGTTTCTCTTTTTAAAATATTCCTTATATTTCGAATAGATTCATTTGAATTCCGTATTTGTTTGTTCATTAAAACACCATGCCATTTGATGCGATCGTACTTCAATAACCTTGACTGTTATTGCCATATGAATGACATTGATCGGCAAATAGGTAACCATTTACAACTTTCGTTTGGTTTCTATCTACAAGTGTTTATTAATAGGTTGGAGTTATATGTTAACCTTTACTGCTAGCTTACATTATGAAGCTGAAAGGAAGTTAGGTCCATATATGCAGGTCGTTTATGTTGTTTGCAGCATAGAAGTCGATGGCAAATCCAATATGATGAACTCCAGGATATACTAAATCTGCCTACACATCCTATTCGCTGATTTTCATTTATTTCATATGTTTTGAAACGTTTGCATATGACAATAACTCTTAGATCTTTCACCCACCCGCAGTAATCGAAATCTGCTTTACGAGACATGATTTCTGTGACCATGAAACTTTGCCTTCAAATATGTAATTTTAATGTAATTGTGAAATGTTACAACACCTGATAATCTGTTGTTTCCTATGAGCATGTTTTGATCAATCGAGATCATATTTTCTTGCTTACATTTCCTTACAGAAGATGGGAAAATGTATCTAGTGATAACCGTTTTGGTTAATCTCAACCTAAAATTATTCAACAATAATCAAATCTAAGCGGGTTTAAAAATAAAAGCGCGAAAGACGAACAGACTGGGAAATATAAAAGAGTTTAGTTCAAAACATACCCGATGTTTCCCTCAGAGTCCAGCCCGAAATGGACACAAGTAGGAAAAGAACGAAAGGATTCGGCATGGTTTCCAGCTTTAGTCTGAAACATTCAAATCTAAATTTGACAATGTCTTCAATATTTCATAAATTCCAATTTTATCTAAACATTCAATCACATTTAAGGGAAGTGAACAATTGTATAACCTGGAAATTTACTCATCTAATGGACTTTCTGGGCTCCTATGGAGCTACCCTTATTAAAACTTGAAAGTAGGATTGATTACACACCGTGGCTAACATACCATCAGACAGAGCTATACATTCCCCAGCTTGTTTACTATCGGCTGTTTCTCTGACGCGTCTGTATAGTCCATGTAAACTGCGTTAGTTTAAACGGACATGAAGAAATGTTGTGAATTTTTTTCTAACTAAACCTCTTTCTATTTTCCTTGCGATGAATCTAATATGTTAGTTATTTTCTTTAATAAAAGAGGATATACAGAAACAGACAGAGACAGAGACACATAAATATTTGCAACCTATTTTTCTAAATCTTTATGCTGTCGTCAGTTAAACAGAAAATAGCTATACTTCTCTCCTCCAATAGTAGAATAGTATTAATAATAAATGTTTTATAAAAATATTCGTTTTTTTTTACAAATACACATCCTGTAACAATCACCTACATAAAGAAAAATAAAAGAAACGGTATTAAATGGTATGCTCGGAGAGGACGTACCTTCACAATCGTTTCAAATGTTAAAGATCAGCAGCGTTCTTCCAGTCAATGAGGAAGCCTGGTCTAATAGTGGATTTTTATAGGGACAATTCGACATATCAACCGTCGACCCCGATGATGATAAATATGTTAGTTAAAGTGACTAATCAGGACTGGATTTGTTTACTGTCTGATCAAAACAAAGATGCATGTGATAAGCAGCATCTGGTAAAAACATGTCAATACCCACTTGACCACTAACTCTATCGGTAAATTGTGAACAAAGTTCACTCATAAAGTTGTAGCAATATCTACTTTCACTGAGAGTCACTTCATCCTGCCCAGCAACACCATCACTATAGGTATCACGGTACCAATTGTTTTTCCATAGACCTCAATGCTAATATTTTGGAGAGATAAATATATTTTCTATCCTAATTTAGCATGCATCTCACACACTGTTATAGAGAACAATGTTAGATTGTCAATTTGATGATGACAAAATCGGGTTCTTATTGCTTTTAAGAGAGATAACTCTGATGGAACTAGACACGGGTATGAGTTATCTAGTCACAACATAGCTATTTTCAGTCATGTGTATTACATTTTCAAAAAATCATAAAAAATACAAAATATGATCTATATAGGAATTAGCATAAATTCACATGTTGCCAAGAGGCTAAACTTTTTTTAAGCCTAACCTTGATCTATGGCTGCTTTAAAAGAGATAGCCATTCCAGTATTATGTTTTCACTTTGTTCATTTCGAGATATATGTTTCTGAATCGAAGCTATACTTCATCAAGTGGTTTGGGCGAATAGTTCATTGCTGCAAAGCAAGATATGCAATTTAAATTGATCTGATATGACATGTACATACGGATAACAACATTGCAGTATACCAGAACTTGTTATATTCGTTAACTATGGCAAAGAAACGTAGGAACGTGATTTAGTTTTACAGAATAAGTCAAATACATTCAACACAAGCACATTGACATAAAGTTGCTCAGAGTCTTATGAAACTGAAGCCTAGTTGGAATATGTCAACGAGACATTGATTATCGGAAATGAATAGAAGTGAGGTCAAATATGTAAAAGAAGGTCAAAATTACGGGGCACAAATAGTTCATACAAAGCATAATCCATATCACCAGTATCAATATAATCATAGTTACACTTGATCTCGGAATATAGGAGCAGGATGTGGACCTTTACGAAAACAAGTAGCAATCATAGCTTATTCAGATGAATGATCAACTTTTTATAATTCTACAATAATGCAGGAAAGGTATGTTTAACACAATGGAGTGGTACATAACTGCATGACATTATAAAATCATATCAGGGCAGCCGATTTCGAGCGGAGAGGTTATATCATCGATTTACCTAAACGTTGCGATTATGAAGATTACGCTCACATACTTCCTAGTTTCTGTCGATAGACATACTTCAGCTTTGCTTTGATATAATAAAGTTAAGACATCATTTAAATAAAATTATTTGCTATCCGAATTTAGCAAAGATTAGCTACGTTCCGGGATCCTTAGGGCTCAGATTAAAGATTTGAAATGTAAATTTTGAAAGCATGGCTAACCTTTGGCTAAGCCCAAAAAGCCGACTAGAGTTGGTTGATTTGACAAAAATTCAAAAACCTAAAATGAAAGCAAACGCTGATATTACTTTCGATCTTTCTAGCTTGTTGAATTCATATTCAAAGTAAGCGTGTTCTAATTCTGTCTAAAGTAGGCCTAATCAACCAAAGATAATTAATCCAAACCTAAACCCGTAAAATAATCCCTCGTGTCAGTCAATGTGTCAGTCGCTGCGTATGAACTTAGATTGACCTTTAACGCAGAGACAGATCTAAGATTTGTGTCAGAACGGGAGAGTAAATGTTGTGTCTACTTGTGGAAATACGAGTCTTACTTATCCGATAGTATTGCTTCGATTTCTGAAGTTTGTTTTCAATGTCAGAATTAACCGAACTCGAATATTTTGCACTTGTGTCACCGGCATGCACTGATCCTAACAGATCGACTTCAATTGTATACTTTACATTACAAGAAAACAATCCCGCCTGAAAATCATTGTCAGTCTTAACGTCTTCTCGGGCATGCATCATCTACATATTACCAGGTGAAAAGACACTATGGTACGAACAGCTCTTTTTAAAGTTGTAATATAAGAATATACATGAAATTATACAAATTCATTTGTCATGGAAGTAGTAGATCTTGCCTTCCTAAAACATACCAGGCACCAACACGACTGGAAATGTAGGAAATTGTCTGCATGCTTTCTCTTGCTTTGTTTGAAAATGAAATAAGTTCTTAATATTGTTAACACGTGTCAGATTTCCATTTGGAATACGGTATTCAATGATAATCATTGAATCGCATGAAGCCAGACGAAATACAGAGAAAGACAACATTTTACTAATATGATGGACATTCTTCGTTGCTTAAAACACTGATAACCACTCAAGCATCTCTCATGTATTAGTAAAATCTTTGGTACTTGTTTAGCAAATGTACGATTAAAATATTAGTTGTTGTGGTAGTAGTGATAAGTTTAATTTGCATTTGATATTAAATATTAGTAGTGAATTATGAGCTATTTTTTCCAAATCGAATAAATATTCAAAGGAACATTGACATGTGTTTACATTCTCAGCTGTTGCTTATGCTCTGCTTCTTGTTTTGATCAGGTTTTGAAAGCATGTAGTCGCTGTAAATCAATTGTACTGACAGTTTGCCCATTAGCGGGGTTAAATAACGAACTTGGAATAAATGTGCATATTTATAAAAAGAAATAAAAATAATAACTGCAAGTAGAAAACTAGAAATTACTTAATTTTCCATGTATTCTATATATTATGCATTCAGCGGTTCAATGATAGAAACATTTCTTACTTGCTCAGTTTCGAAACGCTGATTGTGTGACGTATATCACATTACAAACCACCTGTGTTGTGTTGCATCTAAATTATAATTTTTATTCTTTTTCCATTTTGTTAATAACCCCAATACGTGTATGCACCAATCATTGATAATACGCGATCAGAATGCTTAAGAATAAGGCTACATGATGTACGAGGTTTCCTTATTTCTATAAAAAAAAATGCGAGTAGCAAATGCTTTGCAAACTCAGCATTGTTAATGTTTCTAATACAATGAGAAACAGCATATGTCTTCCGGTATTCAAAATGTGCTGGATACTTTAAATGGATGCTAAACGTCCTCATCCATAATCTGCTTCTATATTGTAGCATTAGTGTACTTATTCTCATGCACATCCATCACAAAGCCAAGATGTCCATTTTATAGGTATAAATCGCATTGACAACGTCCTTCCTTCATGATATAAGTATATGTGTCACTATTTAAGCGGCAGTTTTTTCAATTTCTACAGATACGGTGTCGTATGCATTATTTAGGGCTAATATATTAAACATCCAATACATGTTGCAAGAAGAATGATACAGCCATTACACATTATGGTTTTCAAAATACAAAAGAAAACCGATATACTTTTCCATTGAACTACGGTGTCTTTTGAAGTTTTAAAATAACTATGCAATGAGAGTATCACGACTATTTGCGATATGAGAGGTTTCCTGCCTCTCAGAGAGACAGAATGACAGATCTACAGACATACATACAGACAGACAGTCTATCCTAGCAAAGGACAAATGTAGGACAGCCAATGAAAGGTAATGAAAGGCTTGTGTTTTATAGGTTCATTCCTTGAAAGATTAGGGCAATATTTTGTAAATATTCTTAGTATTGCATGCGAAATAAGATAATTAACTTCCAAAATAAAGTTATTTTCATTTGCGACCCTTTTGTTCTGGACATACAATTCCATTAACAGCATGAGCAACATATGTTTACAATCAAGTCTGTTGCTATGCAGATAGTGAGTTGCGGTCGACGAGTCATATGCAGAAAAGTCTTGGTGTCTGAAATAATTTTATTCGCATCGACAAACGTAAGCAAGGTGTTAAGTATTATAACATGAAATTTGAATATTGCAATAATTGTATAAACCAACCATTGGTCAAAAGGAGCTGTTTGTGTAAATATCTACAAACTATCAGCGTAACATACTATCTCTAGTATAGAATTGTTAACTTTACATTAATTTTAAGTCTTATAAATAAGCGTTCTTTACTATAAAACATATTTTGATTCTCTTAGGGATAATTTTCCCCCATAAAACGTATAAAGAACCGAACAAAAATGCTTGAATACTGATCACGCGTGTTTCAATTCACATATCTTGCTCGTATTCATTAGACTAACTTCATTATTTTCTGGACCACCATTAAATGTTGGCGTAATAACACACATAGTCGCGTTTGAAGATAACAGAGCCGTTTGAACAAAAAACAATTGGCTGATAAGTAAGTATCTTTGGAGTTTTACATTTCGGTCATATACGCGTTACTAACTGTACATTTTGGGATCAAGTTAGCCTTAAACTGTTCATCTTTGTAAGATGGGGGTTTCCACTTCAATGCAATATGTTGCCTATTGAGTAAGCTTAAACAAAATAATATCCCTACTTGACATGACCTGCAAAATGTACGAATATATAAATATTTCTTGGCGATTGCAATCAGCTAGTTTTCGTCCTACAGTAGCTTAAATTTGGCGAAACAGCGGAAAAACTACATTACTTTCCTAACGTATAGAAGTTTTCTAAGCGGATGCCCTTTAAAACATTGCTGTTCAATTGTCGGAATATGCAACAAGCGGTAGGAAAGTTGAAGGGAACCTAGAATTATTATTAGAAAAAAATTACATATGTATGTAATGGCGTCTGTTATAATGTATGATCTTGAACGGTAATAACACCATGCTACCTTGCCGTCAAGTCAATTAGTTTCGACATCGTAAATATACATGTGTAGATAGACATGGACACTACAGCATTTTTAAACTACGGATATTAAGAGCTGCCTACAAAGAAAAGCATGCTCCAGTCTTCCATGTTTCATGTGTTCTTTTTATGAATATGTTAGTATCGAAAGTTACGCTTGTATTTTCTTTCACTTTATACGCAATGTTTTGGAAAGATTGTTTATTATATAAATCATGTTATATATCTTCTGAAGTGTTTTTATGTATTTGACATTGGCTGCTGTCAAAAGTTCTGAAGCCGTTGCAAATACTTTGTTTCTGATGCAGTGGGAAATGCATTGAAACCATCCGGATCCCAAAACGTTAAGAAGAAACAAATACCTTCAAAACACGCCAACACTTGTAGAATACTGATACAAGGAACACCGCACAAAACTGAGTAGTTGATAACGTGTTTCTTTGCAAATTCAATGAAAATGACTTGAATGGCTTTAGCAAGAAACTTTTGGCAAGTATAATTTCCATATTAAGTCCCTTAGGATATTATAGAGCATCTTCATAGAAGTTTAGTTTACTTGTACGTAGAGACTAAGTTTCCCGAGTTACGTATAGTTTCCGTTCAGTTTCTAATATCCAGAAACTAATTTTTCATGAGTGGTTTATCATGAGCTATGTTTGCGTGGAAGGGGAGCTTATCATGTATCAGATAGTTTCGATAGCAGAGACTCAACACTTTATTAAACATTCACTTCCTTGGATTAAGTTGGAATTGCTGTAAAAGGTTTGCATTAGTTCAAGATTGGATCCATCCAAACAATTATTAGACAAACAAACGATCGATCTATTCTATTGCGTGTAGTCAGCCACGAGATCATTATCAATTTCATTTTCAATCCCCAATATTATTCTATAAACGAGCCCAAATTATATCAGGATAACTTGGAATTGCATCAAAACAAAGTAATTATGGGATTGATTGATGCACTTCCGAATAGTCTCTCCTGAAAAATGTAAAGCCCTAGCAAATGAAATTTATCAACTAATTCGTGTGGGGATATATCATAAATAAGTCAAAAGCAATCTATCAAATAATATCTCACCAGACACAACAAGATGTATTCAAAAGACAACTAATTTTAATCTTGCACCTCAGGTAGACTTGGGATGCCAAAATCATAGATGATATATAATGCTCAATTTACCAAAGACGGAACTGAGGTAAAAGTGACAAAATTGTCTGAAGCTTGTGAACGTAAGAAAGATTGTATAAGACAATATCAGTTTACCTTAAGTGTACAAGAAAATTTGTAGACTCAAGCAAGCCAATACTACAAAACAAATCGATATGATCTATTGACCAAGAATTCAATCTGGAAACAGAAACATTAGTTTCGTTTTCTTGTACATAGACTCAAAGGATATAGCAACAACAATTGGTATGCAGAAGTAGTATCGCTTTTTAAATTCTCAATTTAGGATTTGTTTATACAGGCATTCCCGTTCGATATGGCAGGTATTAAAATAGACTGTTAAGTTATGCACATTACGACCAAGCTAAATATTCTCTAATATGTATATCAAATGGGTTGTAACACCATTACACTAAGACTCTGGAGTATGAAAGCGTTATCAAGGTTTAACAATAATTCTTCACTATAATGTTTCCAAGGCACATCCAAAATTAGGCTTAAAGAAGCATCCTTATTCAGATAAACTCAAATTAAATCAGTGACTAAACTAGAGAAAGCTAAGTAAGTAGATAGATTGAACGTATACAGATTCACTTAAGTAATGTGGTATCTAGATTGATTCTTTAAGAGACGGATAATTGTAGGAAGCATAGTTGATAGTAAAGAAACGTCAAGAAATCAATTGAATTACTCCCAAATAAAACTGGCCTTGGCCAGGAAAACTGTGTATCTAGCCTTTGTCATACTTGTTTAGACAATTACGTTCTTACACGGATATTTATTTTATGAACGAGTATAGTCCAAGTAGTATTAGCCGTCAGTGCGTCTACAATCATGATACATACTGTCTTGTAGATTATTATACGACAGTATATCATGAAAAGACATTTGACTTTGAACTCTGAAATATATCGTAAATTGAATTCTGGCTGTCATAACTGAATATCCGTGATCAGGAGATGTATGTAATTCGAGTGAGTGTAAACACGTGAATAAATGGACAATTAAAACTGCAAAAAACAATACATGGATGCATCAGACTTTATTCGAATCATCCGATAAACTGACAGTACGTTTCGACATTAGAAAAGAGATTTAAGCGGCAAAGGAAATCTATAGTTTTAATGAACACATATCATTGGATTTTACTTCGTATTTGAGATTTCGTTTGTTTCAGTTTCATCGGTAGCACAAGGTATCCGCAGCTCAACTGGAAGAAGGCGGCGTATCTCCATTAGGTTTAGGTGTAAGTCCAGAAACAGGTGGATTCGAACCAGGTAAAGATGACGGTGTACTGGTAGGTGCTCGTGTAGATCCAGGTGCAGGTAAACATTTCGGATCTATTGTGGCTTTAAAACAAAAATAGGATAGTCTTCTAAACAAGATTTAAATATTGGAGGGATCAAGTGTAATACATGAATCCCTAAATAAGTAAAACATGTGTCTATTACACTATTGCGCCAATAGTCATAAGTGAACTTATCGATGTAGTTTATTGCTATAGTACGGAGAACAGAATTGTCAATTCAATATTAGACAAAAGTACACAAAAACGAAATCATGTATGAGACAAATCAATTCCATATAGATGCAGTTACAGCATTATCGAATACGGTTGAATAATGTTACATATGCAATAGGTAGTATCGGACATGTTTGATGAGAATGTTCTCGATCTACATACTCCTATTATTATTATTATTATTATTTACAAATATTAATTCATGCAAAGAGGTAATGAACGATTTACAATTCAACATCATTCCTTACGCGTGTGAGATATATTGGTGCAAACCGAATTGAACAGTGACATTGCATGGTAACTGATCCAAAGCTAATGCAACATTACAAATATATATATATATATATATATATATATATATATATTACAAAAAAATGTGTAATAGTTTGCTTAAATTTGGAAATTGCACATGAGAGAGAGGGAGGAAAACGAAACTTTTATATATAAATATTTTTGTTTGCAGATAAATAGCAAATTTCTTTCTTGATGCGGCCCTATATTAAGGTTTACAGTATATGTTCTTCTGGAATTATGCTCAGGGAAAATATAAGCAATGACAACTTTCACCTCACATTTCAAGTAAACATATCATTTTCAGAAGAAAAAGAAATCATTGTCGCCTTGATTGATATGAAATCTGGAGGCTGCAACGATCAGCGCTTAACTAAGAAAGTTTCTACGAATTACTGCGAATTGCTCATCTATTACGCTCTACTTGCCGATGAAAAGAAAACATTTTTTTATGTATCTCCAGTAAAGTGATAGCATTATTTACAACACGAACTAGCATAATATGAAACAAGTTTCTCTTTTTAAAATATTCCTTATATTTCGAATAGATTCATTTGAATTCCGTATTTGTTTGTTCATTAAAACACCATGCCATTTGATGCGATCGTACTTCAATAACCTTGACTGTTATTGCCATATGAATGACATTGATCGGCAAATAGGTAACCATTTACAACTTTCGTTTGGTTTCTATCTACAAGTGTTTATTAATAGGTTGGAGTTATATGTTAACCTTTACTGCTAGCTTACATTATGAAGCTGAAAGGAAGTTAGGTCCATATATGCAGGTCGTTTATGTTGTTTGCAGCATAGAAGTCGATGGCAAATCCAATATGATGAACTCCAGGATATACTAAATCTGCCTACACATCCTATTCGCTGATTTTCATTTATTTCATATGTTTTGAAACGTTTGCATATGACAATAACTCTTAGATCTTTCACCCACCCGCAGTAATCGAAATCTGCTTTACGAGACATGATTTCTGTGACCATGAAACTTTGCCTTCAAATATGTAATTTTAATGTAATTGTGAAATGTTACAACACCTGATAATCTGTTGTTTCCTATGAGCATGTTTTGATCAATCGAGATCATATTTTCTTGCTTACATTTCCTTACAGAAGATGGGAAAATGTATCTAGTGATAACCGTTTTGGTTAATCTCAACCTAAAATTATTCAACAATAATCAAATCTAAGCGGGTTTAAAAATAAAAGCGCGAAAGAGGAACAGACTGGGAAATATAAAAGAGTTTAGTTCAAAACATACCCGATGTTTCCCTCAGAGTCCAGCCCGAAATGGACACAAGTAGGAAAAGAACGAAAGGATTCGGCATGGTTTCCAGCTTTAGTCTGAAACATTCAAATCTAAATTTGACAATGTCTTCAATATTTCATAAATTCCAATTTTATCTAAACATTCAATCACATTTAAGGGAAGTGAACAATTGTATAACCTGGAAATTTACTCATCTAATGGACTTTCTGGGCTCCTATGGAGCTACCCTTATTAAAACTTGAAAGTAGGATTGATTACACACCGTGGCTAACATACCATCAGACAGAGCTATACATTCCCCAGCTTGTTTACTATCGGCTGTTTCTCTGACGCGTCTGTATAGTCCATGTAAACTGCGTTAGTTTAAACGGACATGAAGAAATGTTGTGAATTTTTTTCTAACTAAACCTCTTTCTATTTTCCTTGCGATGAATCTAATATGTTAGTTATTTTCTTTAATAAAAGAGGATATACAGAAACAGACAGAGACAGAGACACATAAATATTTGCAACCTATTTTTCTAAATCTTTATGCTGTCGTCAGTTAAACAGAAAATAGCTATACTTCTCTCCTCCAATAGTAGAATAGTATTAATAATAAATGTTTTATAAAAATATTCGTTTTTTTTTACAAATACACATCCTGTAACAATCACCTACATAAAGAAAAATAAAAGAAACGGTATTAAATGGTATGCTCGGAGAGGACGTACCTTCACAATCGTTTCAAATGTTAAAGATCAGCAGCGTTCTTCCAGTCAATGAGGAAGCCTGGTCTAATAGTGGATTTTTATAGGGACAATTCGACATATCAACCGTCGACCCCGATGATGATAAATATGTTAGTTAAAGTGACTAATCAGGACTGGATTTGTTTACTGTCTGATCAAAACAAAGATGCATGTGATAAGCAGCATCTGGTAAAAACATGTCAATACCCACTTGACCACTAACTCTATCGGTAAATTGTGAACAAAGTTCACTCATAAAGTTGTAGCAATATCTACTTTCACTGAGAGTCACTTCATCCTGCCCAGCAACACCATCACTATAGGTATCACGGTACCAATTGTTTTTCCATAGACCTCAATGCTAATATTTTGGAGAGATAAATATATTTTCTATCCTAATTTAGCATGCATCTCACACACTGTTATAGAGAACAATGTTAGATTGTCAATTTGATGATGACAAAATCGGGTTCTTATTGCTTTTAAGAGAGATAACTCTGATGGAACTAGACACGGGTATGAGTTATCTAGTCACAACATAGCTATTTTCAGTCATGTGTATTACATTTTCAAAAAATCATAAAAAATACAAAATATGATCTATATAGGAATTAGCATAAATTCACATGTTGCCAAGAGGCTAAACTTTTTTTAAGCCTAACCTTGATCTATGGCTGCTTTAAAAGAGATAGCCATTCCAGTATTATGTTTTCACTTTGTTCATTTCGAGATATATGTTTCTGAATCGAAGCTATACTTCATCAAGTGGTTTGGGCGAATAGTTCATTGCTGCAAAGCAAGATATGCAATTTAAATTGATCTGATATGACATGTACATACGGATAACAACATTGCAGTATACCAGAACTTGTTATATTCGTTAACTATGGCAAAGAAACGTAGGAACGTGATTTAGTTTTACAGAATAAGTCAAATACATTCAACACAAGCACATTGACATAAAGTTGCTCAGAGTCTTATGAAACTGAAGCCTAGTTGGAATATGTCAACGAGACATTGATTATCGGAAATGAATAGAAGTGAGGTCAAATATGTAAAAGAAGGTCAAAATTACGGGGCACAAATAGTTCATACAAAGCATAATCCATATCACCAGTATCAATATAATCATAGTTACACTTGATCTCGGAATATAGGAGCAGGATGTGGACCTTTACGAAAACAAGTAGCAATCATAGCTTATTCAGATGAATGATCAACTTTTTATAATTCTACAATAATGCAGGAAAGGTATGTTTAACACAATGGAGTGGTACATAACTGCATGACATTATAAAATCATATCAGGGCAGCCGATTTCGAGCGGAGAGGTTATATCATCGATTTACCTAAACGTTGCGATTATGAAGATTACGCTCACATACTTCCTAGTTTCTGTCGATAGACATACTTCAGCTTTGCTTTGATATAATAAAGTTAAGACATCATTTAAATAAAATTATTTGCTATCCGAATTTAGCAAAGATTAGCTACGTTCCGGGATCCTTAGGGCTCAGATTAAAGATTTGAAATGTAAATTTTGAAAGCATGGCTAACCTTTGGCTAAGCCCAAAAAGCCGACTAGAGTTGGTTGATTTGACAAAAATTCAAAAACCTAAAATGAAAGCAAACGCTGATATTACTTTCGATCTTTCTAGCTTGTTGAATTCATATTCAAAGTAAGCGTGTTCTAATTCTGTCTAAAGTAGGCCTAATCAACCAAAGATAATTAATCCAAACCTAAACCCGTAAAATAATCCCTCGTGTCAGTCAATGTGTCAGTCGCTGCGTATGAACTTAGATTGACCTTTAACGCAGAGACAGATCTAAGATTTGTGTCAGAACGGGAGAGTAAATGTTGTGTCTACTTGTGGAAATACGAGTCTTACTTATCCGATAGTATTGCTTCGATTTCTGAAGTTTGTTTTCAATGTCAGAATTAACCGAACTCGAATATTTTGCACTTGTGTCACCGGCATGCACTGATCCTAACAGATCGACTTCAATTGTATACTTTACATTACAAGAAAACAATCCCGCCTGAAAATCATTGTCAGTCTTAACGTCTTCTCGGGCATGCATCATCTACATATTACCAGGTGAAAAGACACTATGGTACGAACAGCTCTTTTTAAAGTTGTAATATAAGAATATACATGAAATTATACAAATTCATTTGTCATGGAAGTAGTAGATCTTGCCTTCCTAAAACATACCAGGCACCAACACGACTGGAAATGTAGGAAATTGTCTGCATGCTTTCTCTTGCTTTGTTTGAAAATGAAATAAGTTCTTAATATTGTTAACACGTGTCAGATTTCCATTTGGAATACGGTATTCAATGATAATCATTGAATCGCATGAAGCCAGACGAAATACAGAGAAAGACAACATTTTACTAATATGATGGACATTCTTCGTTGCTTAAAACACTGATAACCACTCAAGCATCTCTCATGTATTAGTAAAATCTTTGGTACTTGTTTAGCAAATGTACGATTAAAATATTAGTTGTTGTGGTAGTAGTGATAAGTTTAATTTGCATTTGATATTAAATATTAGTAGTGAATTATGAGCTATTTTTTCCAAATCGAATAAATATTCAAAGGAACATTGACATGTGTTTACATTCTCAGCTGTTGCTTATGCTCTGCTTCTTGTTTTGATCAGGTTTTGAAAGCATGTAGTCGCTGTAAATCAATTGTACTGACAGTTTGCCCATTAGCGGGGTTAAATAACGAACTTGGAATAAATGTGCATATTTATAAAAAGAAATAAAAATAATAACTGCAAGTAGAAAACTAGAAATTACTTAATTTTCCATGTATTCTATATATTATGCATTCAGCGGTTCAATGATAGAAACATTTCTTACTTGCTCAGTTTCGAAACGCTGATTGTGTGACGTATATCACATTACAAACCACCTGTGTTGTGTTGCATCTAAATTATAATTTTTATTCTTTTTCCATTTTGTTAATAACCCCAATACGTGTATGCACCAATCATTGATAATACGCGATCAGAATGCTTAAGAATAAGGCTACATGATGTACGAGGTTTCCTTATTTCTATAAAAAAAAATGCGAGTAGCAAATGCTTTGCAAACTCAGCATTGTTAATGTTTCTAATACAATGAGAAACAGCATATGTCTTCCGGTATTCAAAATGTGCTGGATACTTTAAATGGATGCTAAACGTCCTCATCCATAATCTGCTTCTATATTGTAGCATTAGTGTACTTATTCTCATGCACATCCATCACAAAGCCAAGATGTCCATTTTATAGGTATAAATCGCATTGACAACGTCCTTCCTTCATGATATAAGTATATGTGTCACTATTTAAGCGGCAGTTTTTTCAATTTCTACAGATACGGTGTCGTATGCATTATTTAGGGCTAATATATTAAACATCCAATACATGTTGCAAGAAGAATGATACAGCCATTACACATTATGGTTTTCAAAATACAAAAGAAAACCGATATACTTTTCCATTGAACTACGGTGTCTTTTGAAGTTTTAAAATAACTATGCAATGAGAGTATCACGACTATTTGCGATATGAGAGGTTTCCTGCCTCTCAGAGAGACAGAATGACAGATCTACAGACATACATACAGACAGACAGTCTATCCTAGCAAAGGACAAATGTAGGACAGCCAATGAAAGGTAATGAAAGGCTTGTGTTTTATAGGTTCATTCCTTGAAAGATTAGGGCAATATTTTGTAAATATTCTTAGTATTGCATGCGAAATAAGATAATTAACTTCCAAAATAAAGTTATTTTCATTTGCGACCCTTTTGTTCTGGACATACAATTCCATTAACAGCATGAGCAACATATGTTTACAATCAAGTCTGTTGCTATGCAGATAGTGAGTTGCGGTCGACGAGTCATATGCAGAAAAGTCTTGGTGTCTGAAATAATTGTATTCGCATCGACAAACGTAAGCAAGGTTTTAAGTATTATAACATGAAATTTGAATATTGCAATAATTGTATAAACCAACCATTGGTCAAAAGGAGCTGTTTGTGTAAATATCTACAAACTATCAGCGTAACATACCATCTCTAGTATAGAATTGGTAACTTTACATTAATTTTAAGTCTTATAAATAAGCGTTCTTTACTATAAAACATATTTTGATTCTCTTAGGGATAATTTTCCCCCATAAAACGTATAAAGAACCGAACAAAAATGCTTGAATACTGATCACGCGTGTTTCAATTCACATATCTTGCTCGTATTCATTAGACTAACTTCATTATTTTCTGGACCACCATTAAATGTTGGCGTAATAACACACATAGTCGCGTTTGAAGATAACAGAGCCGTTTGAACAAAAAAACAATTGGCTGATAAGTAAGTATCTTTGGAGTTTTACATTTCGGTCATATACGCGTTACTAACTGTACATTTTGGGATCAAGTTAGCCTTAAACTGTTCATCTTTATAAGATGGGGGTTTCCACTTCAATGCAATATGTTGCCTTTTGAGTAAGCTTAAACAAAATAATATCCCTACTTGACATGACCTGCAAAATGTACGAATATATAAATATTTCTTGGCGATTGCAATCAGCTAGTTTTCGTCCTACAGTAGCTTAAATTTGGCGAAACAGCGGAAAAACTACATTACTTTCCTAACGTATAGAAGTTTTCTAAGCGGATGCCCTTTAAAACATTGCTGTTCAATTGTCGGAATATGCAACAAGCGGTAGGAAAGTTGAAGGGAACCTAGAATTATTATTAGAAAAAAATTACATATGTATGTAATGGCGTTTGTTATAATGTACGATCTTGAACGGTAATAACACCATGTTACCTTGCCGTCAAGTTAATTAGTTTCGACATCGTAAATATACATGTGTAGATAGACATGAACACTACAGCATTTTTAAACTACGGATATTAAGAGCTGCCTACAAAGAAAAGCATGCTCCAGTCTTCCATGTTTCATGTGTTCTTTTTATGAATATGTTAGTATCGAAAGTTACGCTTGTATTTTCTTTCACTTTATACGCAATCTTTTGGAAAGATTGTTTATTATATTAATCATGTTATATATCTTCTGAAGTGTTTTTATGTATTTGACATTGGCTGCTGTCAAAAGTTCTGAAGCCGTTGCAAATACTTTGTTTCTGATGCAGTGGGAAATGCATTGAAACCATCCGGATCCCAAAACGTTAAGAAGAAACAAATACCTTCAAAACACGCCAACACTTGTAGAATACTGATACAAGGAACACCGCACAAAACTGAGTAGTTGATAACGTGTTTCTTTGCAAATTCAATGAAAATGACTTGAATGGCTTTAGCAAGAAACTTTTGGCAAGTATAATTTCCATATTAAGTCCCTTAGGATATTATAGAGCATCTTCATAGAAGTTTAGTTTACTTGTACGTAGAGACTAAGTTTCCCGAGTTACGTATAGTTTCCGTTCAGTTTCTAATATCCAGAAACTAATTTTTCATGAGTGGTTTATCATGAGCTATGTTTGCGTGGAAGGGGAGCTTATCATGTATCAGATAGTTTCGATAGCAGAGACTCAACACTTTATTAAACATTCACTTCCTTGGATTAAGTTGGAATTGCTGTAAAAGGTTTGCATTAGTTCAAGATTGGATCCATCCAAACAATTATTAGACAAACAAACGATCGATCTATTCTATTGCGTGTAGTCAGCCACGAGATCATTATCAATTTCATTTTCAATCCCCAATATTATTCTATAAACGAGCCCAAATTATATCAGGATAACTTGGAATTGCATCAAAACAAAGTAATTATGGGATTGATTGATGCACTTCCGAATATCTCTCCTGAAAAATGTAAAGCCCTAGCAAATGAAATTTATCAACTAATTCGTGTGGGGATATATCATAAATAAGTCAAAAGCAATCTATCAAATAATATCTCACCAGACACAACAAGATGTATTCAAAAGACAACTAATTTTAATCTTGCACCTCAGGTAGACTTGGGATGCCAAAATCATAGATGATATATAATGCTCAATTTACCAAAAACGGAACTGAGGTAAAAGTGACAAAATTGTCTGAAGCTTGTGAACGTAAGAAAGATTGTATAAGACAATATCAGTTTACCTTAAGTGTACAAGAAAATTTGTAGACTCAAGCAAGCCAATACTACAAAACAAATCGATATGATCTATTGACCAAGAATTCAATCTGGAAACAGAAACATTAGTTTCGTTTTCTTGTACATAGACTCAAAGGATATAGCAACAACAATTGGTATGCAGAAGTAGTATCGCTTTTTAAATTCTCAATTTAGGATTTGTTTATACAGGCATTCCCGTTCGATATGGCAGGTATTAAAATAGACTGTTAAGTTATGCACATTACGACCAAGCTAAATATTCTCTAATATGTATATCAAATGGGTTGTAACACCATTACACTAAGACTCTGGAGTATGAAAGCGTTATCAAGGTTTAACAATAATTCTTCACTATAATGTTTCCAAGGCACATCCAAAATTAGGCTTAAAGAAGCATCCTTATTCAGATAAACTCAAATTAAATCAGTGACTAAACTAGAGAAAGCTAAGTAAGTAGATAGATTGAACGTATACAGATTCACTTAAGTAATGTGGTATCTAGATTGATTCTTTAAGAGACGGATAATTGTAGGAAGCATAGTTGATAGTAAAGAAACGTCAAGAAATCAATTGAATTACTCCCAAATAAAACTGGCCTTGGCCAGGAAAACTGTGTATCTAGCCTTTGTCATACTTGTTTAGACAATTACGTTCTTACACGGATATTTATTTTATGAACGAGTATAGTCCAAGTAGTATTAGCCGTCAGTGCGTCTACAATCATGATACATACTGTCTTGTAGATTATTATACGACAGTATATCATGAAAAGACATTTGACTTTGAACTCTGAAATATATCGTAAATTGAATTCTGGCTGTCATAACTGAATATCCGTGATCAGGAGATGTATGTAATTCGAGTGAGTGTAAACACGTGAATAAATGGACAATTAAAACTGCAAAAAACAATACATGGATGCATCAGACTTTATTCGAATCATCCGATAAACTGACAGTACGTTTCGACATTAGAAAAGAGATTTAAGCGGCAAAGGAAATCTATAGTTTTAATGAACACATATCATTGGATTTTACTTCGTATTTGAGATTTCGTTTGTTTCAGTTTCATCGGTAGCACAAGGTATCCGCAGCTCAACTGGAAGAAGGCGGCGTATCTCCATTAGGTTTAGGTGTAAGTCCAGAAACAGGTGGATTCGAACCAGGTAAAGATGACGGTGTACTGGTAGGTGCTCGTGTAGATCCAGGTGCAGGTAAACATTTCGGATCTATTGTGGCTTTAAAACAAAAATAGGATAGTCTTCTAAACAAGATTTAAATATTGGAGGGATCAAGTGTAATACATGAATCCCTAAATAAGTAAAACATGTGTCTATTACACTATTGCGCCAATAGTCATAAGTGAACTTATCGATGTAGTTTATTGCTATAGTACGGAGAACAGAATTGTCAATTCAATATTAGACAAAAAGTACACAAAAACGAAATCATGTATGAGACAAATCAATTCCATATAGATGCGGTTACAGCATTATCGAATACGGTTGAATAATGTTACATATGCAATAGGTAGTATCGGACATGTTTGATGAGAATGTTCTCGATCTACATACTCCTATTATTATTATTATTATTATTATTATTTACAAATATTAATTCATGCAAAGACGTAATGAACGATTTACAATTCAACATCATTCCTTACGCGTGTGAGATATATTGGTGCAAACCGAATTGAACAGTGACATTGCATGGTAACTGATCCAAAGCTAATGCAACATTACAAATATATATATATATATTACAAAAAAATGTGTAATAGTTTGCTTAAATTTGGAAATTGCACATGAGAGAGAGGGAGGAAAACGAAACTTTATATATAAATATTTTTGTTTGCAGATTAAAATAGCAAATTTCTTTCTTGATGCGGCCCTATATTAAGATTTACAGTATATGTTCTTCTGGAATTATGCTCAGGGAAAATATAAACAATGACAACTGTCACCTCACATTTCAAGTGAACATATCATTTTCAGAAGAAAAAGAAATCATTGTCGCCTTGATTGATATGAAATCTGGAGGCTGCAACGATCAGCGCTTAACTAAGAAAGTTTCTACGAATTACTGCGAATCGCTCATCTATTACGCTCTACTTGCCGATGAAAAGAAAACATTTTTTTATGTATCTCCAGTAAAGTGATAGCATTATTTACAACACGAAGTAGCATAATATGAAACAAGTTTCTCTTTTTAAAATATTCCTTATATTTCGAATAGATTCATTTGAATTCCGTATTTGTTTGTTCATTAAAACACCACGCCATTTGATGCGATCGTACTTCAATAACCTTGACTGTTATTGCCATATGAATGACATTGATCGGCAAATAGGTAACCATTTACAACTTTCGTTTGGTTTTTATCTACAAGTGTTTATTAATAGGTTGGAGTATTATGTTAACCTTTACTGCTAGCTTACATTATGAAGCTGAAAGGAAGTTAGGTCCATATATGCAGGTCGTTTATGTTGTTTGCAGCATAGAAGTCGATGGCAAATCCAATATGATGAACTCCAGGATATACTAAATCTGCCTACACATCCTATTCGCTGATTTTCATTTATTTCATATGTTTTGAAACGTTTGCATATGACAATAACTCTTAGATCTTTCACCCACCCGCAGTAATCGAAATCTGCTTTACGAGACATGATTTCTGTGACCATGAAACTTTGCCTTCAAATATGTAATTTTAATGTAATTGTGAAATGTTACAACACCTGATAATCTGTTGTTTCCTATGAGCATGTTTTGATCAATCGAGATCATATTTTCTTGCTTACATTTCCTTACAGAAGATGGGGAAATGTATCTAGTGATAACCGTTTTGGTTAATCTCAACCTAAAATTATTCAACAATAATCAAATCTAAACGGGTTTAAAAATAAAAGCGCGAAAGAGGAACAGACTGGGAAATATAAAAGAGTTTAGTTCAAAACATACCCGATGTTTCCCTCAGAGTCCAGCCCGAAATGGACACAAGTAGGAAAAGAACGAAAGGATTCGGCATGGTTTCCAGCTTTAGTCTGAAACATTCAAATCTAAATTTGACAATGTCTTCAATATTTCATAAATTCCAATTTTATCTAAACATTCAATCACATTTAAGGGAAGTGAACAATTGTATAACCTGGAAATTTACTCATCTAATGGACTTTCTGGGCTCCTATGGAGCTACCCTTATTAAAACTTGAAAGTAGGATTGATTACACACCGTGGCTAACATACCATCAGACAGAGCTATACATTCCCCAGCTTGTTTACTATCGGCTGTTTCTCTGACGCGTCTGTATAGTCCATGTAAACTGCGTTAGTTTAAACGGACATGAAGAAATGTTGTGAATTTTTTTCTAACTAAACCTCTTTCTATTTTCCTTGCGATGAATCTAATATGTTAGTTATTTTCTTTAATAAAAGAGGATATACAGAAACAGACAGAGACAGAGACACATAAATATTTGCAACCTATTTTTCTAAATCTTTATGCTGTCGTCAGTTAAACAGAAAATAGCTATACATCTCTCCTCCAATAGTAGAATAGTATTAATAATAAATGTTTTATAAAAATATTCGTTTTTTTTACAAATACACATCCTGTAACAATCACCTACATAAAGAAAAATAAAAGAAACGGTATTAAATGGTATGCTCGGAGAGGACGTACCTTCACAATCGTTTCAAATGTTAAAGATCAGCAGCGTTCTTCCAGTCAATGAGGAAGCCTGGTCTAATAGTGGATTTTTATAGGGACAATTCGACATATCAACCGTCGACCCCGATGATGATAAATATGTTAGTTAAAGTGACTAATCAGGACTGGATTTGTTTACTGCCTGATCAAACAAAGATGCATGTGATAAGCAGCATCTGGTAAAAACATGTCAATACCCACTTGACCACTAACTCTATCGGTAAATTGTGAACAAAGTTCACTCATAAAGTTGTAGCAATATCTACTTTCACTGAGAGTCACTTCATCCTGCCAAGCAACACCATCACTATAGGTATCATGGTACCAATTGTCTTTCCATAGACCTCAATGCTAATATTTTGGAGAGATAAATATATTTTCTATCCTAATTTAGCATGCATCTCACACACTGTTATAGAGAACAATGTTAGATTGTCAATTTGATGATGACAAAATCGGGTTCTTATTGCTTTTAAGAGAGATAACTCTGATGGAACTAGACACGGGTATGAGTTATCTAGTCACAACATAGCTATTTTCAGTCATGTGTATTACATTTTCAAAAAATCATAAAAAATACAAAATATGATCTATATAGGAATTAGCATAAATTCACATGTTGCCAAGAGGCTAAACTTTTTTTAAGCCTAACCTTGATCTATGGTTGCTTTAAAAGAGATAGCCATTCCAGTATTATGTTTTCACTTTGTTCATTTCGAGATATATGTTTCTGAATCGAAGCTATACTTCATCAAGTGGTTTGGGCGAATAGTTCATTGCTGCAAAGCAAGATATGCAATTTAAATTGATCTGATATGACATGTACATACGGATAACAACATTGCAGTATACCAGAACTTGTTATATTCGTTAACTATGGCAAAGAAACGTAGGAACGTGATTTAGTTTTACAGAATAAGTCAAATACATTCAACACAAGCACATTGACATAAAGTTGCTCAGAGTCTTATGAAACTGAAGCCTAGTTGGAATATGTCAACGAGACATTGATTATCGGAAATGAATAGAAGTGAGGTCAAATATGTAAAATAAGGTCAAAATTACGGGGCACAAATAGTTCATACAAAGCATAATCCATATCACCAGTATCAATATAATCATAGTTACACTTGATCTCGGAATATAGGAGCAGGATGTGGACCTTTACGAAAACAAGTAGCAATCATAGCTTATTCAGATGAATGATCAACTTTTTATAATTCTACAATAATGCAGGAAAGGTATGTTTAACACAATGGAGTGGTACATAACTGCATGACATTATAAAATCATATCAGGGCAATCGATTTCGAGCGGAGAGGTTATATTATCGATTTACCTAAACGTTGGGATTATGAAGATTACGCTCACATACTTCCTAGTTTCTGTCGATAGACATACATCAGCTTTGCTTTGATATAATAAAGTTAAGACATCATTTAAATAAAATTATTTGCTATCCGAATTTAGCAAAGATTAGCTACATTCCGGGATCCTTAGGGCTCAGATTAAAGATTTGAAATGTAAATTTTGAAAGCATGGCTAACCTTTGGCTAAGCCCAAAAAGCCGACTAGAGTTGGTTGATTTGACAAAAATTCAAAAACCTAAAATGAAAGCAAACGCTGATATTACTTTCGATCTTTCTAGCTTGTTGAATTCATATTCAAAGTAAGCGTGTTCTAATTCTGTCTAAAGTAGGCCTAATCAACCAAAGATAATTAATCCAAACCTAAACCCGTAAAATAATCCCTCGTGTCAGTCAATGTGTCAGTCGCTGCGTATGAACTTAGATTGACCTTTAACGCAGAGACAGATCTAAGATTTGTGTCAGAACGGGAGAGTAAATGTTGTGTCTACTTGTGGAAATACGAGTCTTACTTATCCGATAGTATTGCTTCGATTTCTGAAATTTGTTTTCAATGTCAGAATTAACCGAACTCGAATATTTTGCACTTGTGTCACCGGCATGCACTGATCCTAACAGATCGACTTCAATTGTATACTTTACATTACAAGAAAACAATCCCGCCTGAAAATCATTGTCAGTCTTAACGTCTTCTCGGGCATGCATCATCTACATATTACCAGGTGAAAAGACACTATGGTACGAACAGCTCTTTTTAAAGTTGTAATATAAGAATATACATGAAATTATACAAATTCATTTGTCATGGAAGTAGTAGATCTTGCCTTCCTAAAACATACCAGGCACCAACACGACTGGAAATGTAGGAAATTGTCTGCATGCTTTCTCTTGCTTTGTTTGAAAATGAAATAAGTTCTTAATATTGTTAACACGTGTCAGATTTCCATTTGGAATACGGTATTCAATGATAATCATTGAATCGCATGAAGCCAGACGAAATACAGAGAAAGACAACATTTTACTAATATGATGGACATTCTTCGTTGCTTAAAACACTGATAACCACTCAAGCATCTCTCATGTATTAGTAAAATCTTTGGTACTTGTTTAGCAAATGTACGATTAAAATATTAGTTGTTGTGGTAGTAGTGATAAGTTTAATTTGCATTTGATATTAAATATTAGTAGTGAATTATGAGCCATTTTTTCCAAATCGAATTAATATTCAAAGGAACATTGACATGTGTTTACATTCTCAGCTGTTGCTTATGCTCTGCTTCTTGTTTTGATCAGGTTTTGAAAGCATGTAGTCGCTGTAAATCAATTGTACTGACAGTTTGCCCATTAGCGGGGTTAAATAACGAACTTGGAATAAATGTGCATATTTATAAAAAGAAATAAAAATAATAACTGCAAGTAGAAAACTAGAAATTACTTAATTTTCCATGTATTCTATATATTATGCATTCAGCGGTTCAATGATAGAAACATTTCTTACTTACTCTGTTTCGAAACGCTGATTGTGTGACGTATATCACATTACAAACCACCTGTGTTGTGTTGCATCTAAATTATAATTTTTATTCTTTTTCCATTTTGTTAATAACCCCAATACGTGTATGCACCAATCATTGATAATACGCGATCAGAATGCTTAAGAATAAGGCTACATGATGTACGAGGTTTCCTTATTTCTATAAAAAAAAATGCGAGTAGCAAATGCTTTGCAAACTCAGCATTGTTAATGTTTCTAATACAATGAGAAACAGCATATGTCTTCCGGTATTCAAAATGTGCTGGATACTTTAAATGGATGCTAAACGTCCTCATCCATAATCTGCTTCTATATTGTAGCATTAGTGTACTTATTCTCATGCACATCCATCACAAAGCCAAGATGTCCATTTTATAGGTATAAATCGCATTGACAACGTCCTTCCTTCATGATATAAGTATATGTGTCACTATTTAAGCGGCAGTTTTTTCAATTTCTACAGATACGGTGTCGTATGCATTATTTAGGGCTAATATATTAAACATCCAATACATGTTGCAAGAAGAATGATACAGCCATTACACATTATGGTTTTCAAAATACAAAAGAAAACCGATATACTTTTCCATTGAACTACGGTGTCTTTTGAAGTTTTAAAATAACTATGCAATGAGATTATCACGACTATTTGCGATATGAGAGGTTTCCTGCCTCTCAGAGAGACAGAATGACAGATCTACAGACATACATACAGACAGACAGTCTATCCTAGCAAAGGACAAATGTAGGACAGCCAATGAAAGGTAATGAAAGGCTTGTGTTTTATAGGTTCATTCCTTGAAAGATTAGGGCAATATTTTGTAAATATTCTTAGTATTGCATGCGAAATAAGATAATTAACTTCCAAAATAAAGTTATTTTCATTTGCGACCCTTTTGTTCTGGACATACAATTCCATTAACAGCATGAGCAACATATGTTTACAATCAAGTCTGTTGCTATGCAGATAGTGAGTTGCGGTCGACGAGTCATATGCAGAAAAGTCTTGGTGTCTGAAATAATTTTATTCGCATCGACAAACGTAAGCAAGGTGTTAAGTATTATAACATGAAATTTGAATATTGCAATAATTGTATAAACCAACCATTGGTCAAAAGGAGCTGTTTGTGTAAATATCTACAAACTATCAGCGTAACATACTATCTCTAGTATAGAATTGTTAACTTTACATTAATTTTAAGTCTTATAAATAAGCGTTCTTTACTATAAAACATATTTTGATTCTCTTAGGGATAATTTTCCCCCATAAAACGTATAAAGAACCGAACAAAAATGCTTGAATACTGATCACGCGTGTTTCAATTCACATATCTTGCTCGTATTCATTAGACTAACTTCATTATTTTCTGGACCACCATTAAATGTTGGCGTAATAACACACATAGTCGCGTTTGAAGATAACAGAGCCGTTTGAACAAAAAACAATTGGCTGATAAGTAAGTATCTTTGGAGTTTTACATTTCGGTCATATACGCGTTACTAACTGTACATTTTGGGATCAAGTTAGCCTTAAACTGTTCATCTTTGTAAGATGGGGGTTTCCACTTCAATGCAATATGTTGCCTATTGAGTAAGCTTAAACAAAATAATATCCCTACTTGACATGACCTGCAAAATGTACGAATATATAAATATTTCTTGGCGATTGCAATCAGCTAGTTTTCGTCCTACAGTAGCTTAAATTTGGCGAAACAGCGGAAAAACTACATTACTTTCCTAACGTATAGAAGTTTTCTAAGCGGATGCCCTTTAAAACATTGCTGTTCAATTGTCGGAATATGCAACAAGCGGTTGGAAAGTTGAAGGGAACCTAGAATTATTATTAGAAAAAAATTACATATGTATGTAATGGCGTCTGTTATAATGTATGATCTTGAACGGTAATAACACCATGCTACCTTGCCGTCAAGTCAATTAGTTTCGACATCGTAAATATACATGTGTAGATAGACATGGACACTACAGCATTTTTAAACTACGGATATTAAGAGCTGCCTACAAAGAAAAGCATGCTCCAGTCTTCCATGTTTCATGTGTTCTTTTTATGAATATGTTAGTATCGAAAGTTACGCTTGTATTTTCTTTCACTTTATACGCAATGTTTTGGAAAGATTGTTTATTATATAAATCATGTTATATATCTTCTGAAGTGTTTTTATGTATTTGACATTGGCTGCTGTCAAAAGTTCTGAAGCCGTTGCAAATACTTTGTTTCTGATGCAGTGGGAAATGCATTGAAACCATCCGGATCCCAAAACGTTAAGAAGAAACAAATACCTTCAAAACACGCCAACACTTGTAGAATACTGATACAAGGAACACCGCACAAAACTGAGTAGTTGATAACGTGTTTCTTTGCAAATTCAATGAAAATGACTTGAATGGCTTTAGCAAGAAACTTTTGGCAAGTATAATTTCCATATTAAGTCCCTTAGGATATTATAGAGCATCTTCATAGAAGTTTAGTTTACTTGTACGTAGAGACTAAGTTTCCCGAGTTACGTATAGTTTCCGTTCAGTTTCTAATATCCAGAAACTAATTTTTCATGAGTGGTTTATCATGAGCTATGTTTGCGTGGAAGGGGAGCTTATCATGTATCAGATAGTTTCGATAGCAGAGACTCAACACTTTATTAAACATTCACTTCCTTGGATTAAGTTGGAATTGCTGTAAAAGGTTTGCATTAGTTCAAGATTGGATCCATCCAAACAATTATTAGACAAACAAACGATCGATCTATTCTATTGCGTGTAGTCAGCCACGAGATCATTATCAATTTCATTTTCAATCCCCAATATTATTCTATAAACGAGCCCAAATTATATCAGGATAACTTGGAATTGCATCAAAACAAAGTAATTATGGGATTGATTGATGCACTTCCGAATATCTCTCCTGAAAAATGTAAAGCCCTAGCAAATGAAATTTATCAACTAATTCGTGTGGGGATATATCATAAATAAGTCAAAAGCAATCTATCAAATAATATCTCACCAGACACAACAAGATGTATTCAAAAGACAACTAATTTTAATCTTGCACCTCAGGTAGACTTGGGATGCCAAAATCATAGATGATATATAATGCTCAATTTACCAAAAACGGAACTGAGGTAAAAGTGACAAAATTGTCTGAAGCTTGTGAACGTAAGAAAGATTGTATAAGACAATATCAGTTTACCTTAAGTGTACAAGAAAATTTGTAGACTCAAGCAAGCCAATACTACAAAACAAATCGATATGATCTATTGACCAAGAATTCAATCTGGAAACAGAAACATTAGTTTCGTTTTCTTGTACATAGACTCAAAGGATATAGCAACAACAATTGGTATGCAGAAGTAGTATCGCTTTTTAAATTCTCAATTTAGGATTTGTTTATACAGGCATTCCCGTTCGATATGGCAGGTATTAAAATAGACTGTTAAGTTATGCACATTACGACCAAGCTAAATATTCTCTAATATGTATATCAAATGGGTTGTAACACCATTACACTAAGACTCTGGAGTATGAAAGCGTTATCAAGGTTTAACAATAATTCTTCACTATAATGTTTCCAAGGCACATCCAAAATTAGGCTTAAAGAAGCATCCTTATTCAGATAAACTCAAATTAAATCAGTGACTAAACTAGAGAAAGCTAAGTAAGTAGATAGATTGAACGTATACAGATTCACTTAAGTAATGTGGTATCTAGATTGATTCTTTAAGAGACGGATAATTGTAGGAAGCATAGTTGATAGTAAAGAAACGTCAAGAAATCAATTGAATTACTCCCAAATAAAACTGGCCTTGGCCAGGAAAACTGTGTATCTAGCCTTTGTCATACTTGTTTAGACAATTACGTTCTTACACGGATATTTATTTTATGAACGAGTATAGTCCAAGTAGTATTAGCCGTCAGTGCGTCTACAATCATGATACATACTGTCTTGTAGATTATTATACGACAGTATATCATGAAAAGACATTTGACTTTGAACTCTGAAATATATCGTAAATTGAATTCTGGCTGTCATAACTGAATATCCGTGATCAGGAGATGTATGTAATTCGAGTGAGTGTAAACACGTGAATAAATGGACAATTAAAACTGCAAAAAACAATACATGGATGCATAAGACTTTATTCGAATCATCCGATAAACTGACAGTACGTTTCGACATTAGAAAAGAGATTTAAGCGGCAAAGGAAATCTATAGTTTTAATGAACACATATCATTGGATTTTACTTCGTATTTGAGATTTCGTTTGTTTCAGTTTCATCGGTAGCACAAGGTATCCGCAGCTCAACTGGAAGAAGGCGGCGTATCTCCATTAGGTTTAGGTGTAAGTCCAGAAACAGGTGGATTCGAACCAGGTAAAGATGACGGTGTACTGGTAGGTGCTCGTGTAGATCCAGGTGCAGGTAAACATTTCGGATCTATTGTGGCTTTAAAACAAAAATAGGATAGTCTTCTAAACAAGATTTAAATATTGGAGGGATCAAGTGTAATACATGAATCCCTAAATAAGTAAAACATGTGTCTATTACACTATTGCGCCAATAGTCATAAGTGAACTTATCGATGTAGTTTATTGCTATAGTACGGAGAACAGAATTGTCAATTCAATATTAGACAAAAGTACACAAAAACGAAATCATGTATGAGACAAATCAATTCCATATAGATGCAGTTACAGCATTATCGAATACGGTTGAATAATGTTACATATGCAATAGGTAGTATCGGACATGTTTGATGAGAATGTTCTCGATCTACATACTCCTATTATTATTATTATTATTATTTACAAATATTAATTCATGCAAAGAGGTAATGAACGATTTACAATTCAACATCATTCCTTACGCGTGTGAGATATATTGGTGCAAACCGAATTGAACAGTGACATTGCATGGTAACTGATCCAAAGCTAATGCAACATTACAAATATATATATATATATATATATATATATATTACAAAAAAATGTGTAATAGTTTGCTTAAATTTGGAAATTGCACATGAGAGAGAGGGAGGAAAACGAAACTTTTATATATAAATATTTTTGTTTGCAGATAAATAGCAAATTTCTTTCTTGATGCGGCCCTATATTAAGGTTTACAGTATATGTTCTTCTGGAATTATGCTCAGGGAAAATATAAGCAATGACAACTTTCACCTCACATTTCAAGTAAACATATCATTTTCAGAAGAAAAAGAAACCATTGTCGCCTTGATTGATATGAAATCTGGAGGCTGCAACGATCAGCGCTTAACTAAGAAAGTTTCTACGAATTACTGCGAATTGCTCATCTATTACGCTCTACTTGCCGATGAAAAGAAAACATTTTTTTATGTATCTCCAGTAAAGTGATAGCATTATTTACAACACGAACTAGCATAATATGAAACAAGTTTCTCTTTTTAAAATATTCCTTATATTTCGAATAGATTCATTTGAATTCCGTATTTGTTTGTTCATTAAAACACCATGCCATTTGATGCGATCGTACTTCAATAACCTTGACTGTTATTGCCATATGAATGACATTGATCGGCAAATAGGTAACCATTTACAACTTTCGTTTGGTTTCTATCTACAAGTGTTTATTAATAGGTTGGAGTTATATGTTAACCTTTACTGCTAGCTTACATTATGAAGCTGAAAGGAAGTTAGGTCCATATATGCAGGTCGTTTATGTTGTTTGCAGCATAGAAGTCGATGGCAAATCCAATATGATGAACTCCAGGATATACTAAATCTGCCTACACATCCTATTCGCTGATTTTCATTTATTTCATATGTTTTGAAACGTTTGCATATGACAATAACTCTTAGATCTTTCACCCACCCGCAGTAATCGAAATCTGCTTTACGAGACATGATTTCTGTGACCATGAAACTTTGCCTTCAAATATGTAATTTTAATGTAATTGTGAAATGTTACAACACCTGATAATCTGTTGTTTCCTATGAGCATGTTTTGATCAATCGAGATCATATTTTCTTGCTTACATTTCCTTACAGAAGATGGGAAAATGTATCTAGTGATAACCGTTTTGGTTAATCTCAACCTAAAATTATTCAACAATAATCAAATCTAAGCGGGTTTAAAAATAAAAGCGCGAAAGAGGAACAGACTGGGAAATATAAAAGAGTTTAGTTCAAAACATACCCGATGTTTCCCTCAGAGTCCAGCCCGAAATGGACACAAGTAGGAAAAGAACGAAAGGATTCGGCATGGTTTCCAGCTTTAGTCTGAAACATTCAAATCTAAATTTGACAATGTCTTCAATATTTCATAAATTCCAATTTTATCTAAACATTCAATCACATTTAAGGGAAGTGAACAATTGTATAACCTGGAAATTTACTCATCTAATGGACTTTCTGGGCTCCTATGGAGCTACCCTTATTAAAACTTGAAAGTAGGATTGATTACACACCGTGGCTAACATACCATCAGACAGAGCTATACATTCCCCAGCTTGTTTACTATCGGCTGTTTCTCTGACGCGTCTGTATAGTCCATGTAAACTGCGTTAGTTTAAACGGACATGAAGAAATGTTGTGAATTTTTTTCTAACTAAACCTCTTTCTATTTTCCTTGCGATGAATCTAATATGTTAGTTATTTTCTTTAATAAAAGAGGATATACAGAAACAGACAGAGACAGAGACACATAAATATTTGCAACCTATTTTTCTAAATCTTTATGCTGTCGTCAGTTAAACAGAAAATAGCTATACTTCTCTCCTCCAATAGTAGAATAGTATTAATAATAAATGTTTTATAAAAATATTCGTTTTTTTTACAAATACACATCCTGTAACAATCACCTACATAAAGAAAAATAAAAGAAACGGTATTAAATGGTATGCTCGGAGAGGACGTACCTTCACAATCGTTTCAAATGTTAAAGATCAGCAGCGTTCTTCCAGTCAATGAGGAAGCCTGGTCTAATAGTGGATTTTTATAGGGACAATTCGACATATCAACCGTCGACCCCGATGATGATAAATATGTTAGTTAAAGTGACTAATCAGGACTGGATTTGTTTACTGTCTGATCAAAACAAAGATGCATGTGATAAGCAGCATCTGGTAAAAACATGTCAATACCCACTTGACCACTAACTCTATCGGTAAATTGTGAACAAAGTTCACTCATAAAGTTGTAGCAATATCTACTTTCACTGAGAGTCACTTCATCCTGCCCAGCAACACCATCACTATAGGTATCACGGTACCAATTGTTTTTCCATAGACCTCAATGCTAATATTTTGGAGAGATAAATATATTTTCTATCCTAATTTAGCATGCATCTCACACACTGTTATAGAGAACAATGTTAGATTGTCAATTTGATGATGACAAAATCGGGTTCTTATTGCTTTTAAGAGAGATAACTCTGATGGAACTAGACACGGGTATGAGTTATCTAGTCACAACATAGCTATTTTCAGTCATGTGTATTACATTTTCAAAAAATCATAAAAAATACAAAATATGATCTATATAGGAATTAGCATAAATTCACATGTTGCCAAGAGGCTAAACTTTTTTTAAGCCTAACCTTGATCTATGGTTGCTTTAAAAGAGATAGCCATTCCAGTATTATGTTTTCACTTTGTTCATTTCGAGATATATGTTTCTGAATCGAAGCTATACTTCATCAAGTGGTTTGGGCGAATAGTTCATTGCTGCAAAGCAAGATATGCAATTTAAATTGATCTGATATGACATGTACATACGGATAACAACATTGCAGTATACCAGAACTTGTTATATTCGTTAACTATGGCAAAGAAACGTAGGAACGTGATTTAGTTTTACAGAATAAGTCAAATACATTCAACACAAGCACATTGACATAAAGTTGCTCAGAGTCTTATGAAACTGAAGCCTAGTTGGAATATGTCAACGAGACATTGATTATCGGAAATGAATAGAAGTGAGGTCAAATATGTAAAAGAAGGTCAAAATTACGGGGCACAAATAGTTCATACAAAGCATAATCCATATCACCAGTATCAATATAATCATAGTTACACTTGATCTCGGAATATAGGAGCAGGATGTGGACCTTTACGAAAACAAGTAGCAATCATAGCTTATTCAGATGAATGATCAACTTTTTATAATTCTACAATAATGCAGGAAAGGTATGTTTAACACAATGGAGTGGTACATAACTGCATGACATTATAAAATCATATCAGGGCAGCCGATTTCGAGCGGAGAGGTTATATCATCGATTTACCTAAACGTTGGGATTATGAAGATTACGCTCACATACTTCCTAGTTTCTGTCGATAGACATACTTCAGCTTTGCTTTGATATAATAAAGTTAAGACATCATTTAAATAAAATTATTTGCTATCCGAATTTAGCAAAGATTAGCTACGTTCCGGGATCCTTAGGGCTCAGATTAAAGATTTGAAATGTAAATTTTGAAAGCATGGCTAACCTTTGGCTAAGCCCAAAAAGCCGACTAGAGTTGGTTGATTTGACAAAAATTCAAAAACCTAAAATGAAAGCAAACGCTGATATTACTTTCGATCTTTCTAGCTTGTTGAATTCATATTCAAAGTAAGCGTGTTCTAATTCTGTCTAAAGTAGGCCTAATCAACCAAAGATAATTAATCCAAACCTAAACCCGTAAAATAATCCCTCGTGTCAGTCAATGTGTCAGTCGCTGCGTATGAACTTAGATTGACCTTTAACGCAGAGACAGATCTAAGATTTGTGTCAGAACGGGAGAGTAAATGTTGTGTCTACTTGTGGAAATACGAGTCTTACTTATCCGATAGTATTGCTTCGATTTCTGAAGTTTGTTTTCAATGTCAGAATTAACCGAACTCGAATATTTTGCACTTGTGTCACCGGCATGCACTGATCCTAACAGATCGACTTCAATTGTATACTTTACATTACAAGAAAACAATCCCGCCTGAAAATCATTGTCAGTCTTAACGTCTTCTCGGGCATGCATCATCTACATATTACCAGGTGAAAAGACACTATGGTACGAACAGCTCTTTTTAAAGTTGTAATATAAGAATATACATGAAATTATACAAATTCATTTGTCATGGAAGTAGTAGATCTTGCCTTCCTAAAACATACCAGGCACCAACACGACTGGAAATGTAGGAAATTGTCTGCATGCTTTCTCTTGCTTTGTTTGAAAATGAAATAAGTTCTTAATATTGTTAACACGTGTCAGATTTCCATTTGGAATACGGTATTCAATGATAATCATTGAATCGCATGAAGCCAGACGAAATACAGAGAAAGACAACATTTTACTAATATGATGGACATTCTTCGTTGCTTAAAACACTGATAACCACTCAAGCATCTCTCATGTATTAGTAAAATCTTTGGTACTTGTTTAGCAAATGTACGATTAAAATATTAGTTGTTGTGGTAGTAGTGATAAGTTTAATTTGCATTTGATATTAAATATTAGTAGTGAATTATGAGCTATTTTTTCCAAATCGAATAAATATTCAAAGGAACATTGACATGTGTTTACATTCTCAGCTGTTGCTTATGCCCTGCTTCTTGTTTTGATCAGGTTTTGAAAGCATGTAGTCGCTGTAAATCAATTGTACTGACAGTTTGCCCATTAGCGGGGTTAAATAACGAACTTGGAATAAATGTGCATATTTATAAAAAGAAATAAAAATAATAACTGCAAGTAGAAAACTAGAAATTACTTAATTTTCCATGTATTCTATATATTATGCATTCAGCGGTTCAATGATAGAAACATTTCTTACTTGCTCAGTTTCGAAACGCTGATTGTGTGACGTATATCACATTACAAACCACCTGTGTTGTGTTGCATCTAAATTATAATTTTTATTCTTTTTCCATTTTGTTAATAACCCCAATACGTGTATGCACCAATCATTGATAATACGCGATCAGAATGCTTAAGAATAAGGCTACATGATGTACGAGGTTTCCTTATTTCTATAAAAAAAAATGCGAGTAGCAAATGCTTTGCAAACTCAGCATTGTTAATGTTTCTAATACAATGAGAAACAGCATATGTCTTCCGGTATTCAAAATGTGCTGGATACTTTAAATGGATGCTAAACGTCCTCATCCATAATCTGCTTCTATATTGTAGCATTAGTGTACTTATTCTCATGCACATCCATCACAAAGCCAAGATGTCCATTTTATAGGTATAAATCGCATTGACAACGTCCTTCCTTCATGATATAAGTATATGTGTCACTATTTAAGCGGCAGTTTTTTCAATTTCTACAGATACGGTGTCGTATGCATTATTTAGGGCTAATATATTAAACATCCAATACATGTTGCAAGAAGAATGATACAGCCATTACACATTATGGTTTTCAAAATACAAAAGAAAACCGATATACTTTTCCATTGAACTACGGTGTCTTTTGAAGTTTTAAAATAACTATGCAATGAGAGTATCACGACTATTTGCGATATGAGAGGTTTCCTGCCTCTCAGAGAGACAGAATGACAGATCTACAGACATACATACAGACAGACAGTCTATCCTAGCAAAGGACAAATGTAGGACAGCCAATGAAAGGTAATGAAAGGCTTGTGTTTTATAGGTTCATTCCTTGAAAGATTAGGGCAATATTTTGTAAATATTCTTAGTATTGCATGCGAAATAAGATAATTAACTTCCAAAATAAAGTTATTTTCATTTGCGACCCTTTTGTTCTGGACATACAATTCCATTAACAGCATGAGCAACATATGTTTACAATCAAGTCTGTTGCTATGCAGATAGTGAGTTGCGGTCGACGAGTCATATGCAGAAAAGTCTTGGTGTCTGAAATAATTGTATTCGCATCGACAAACGTAAGCAAGGTTTTAAGTATTATAACATGAAATTTGAATATTGCAATAATTGTATAAACCAACCATTGGTCAAAAGGAGCTGTTTGTGTAAATATCTACAAACTATCAGCGTAACATACCATCTCTAGTATAGAATTGGTAACTTTACATTAATTTTAAGTCTTATAAATAAGCGTTCTTTACTAAAAAACATATTTTGATTCTCTTAGGGATAATTTTCCCCCATAAAACGTATAAAGAACCGAACAAAAATGCTTGAATACTGATCACGCGTGTTTCAATTCACATATCTTGCTCGTATTCATTAGACTAACTTCATTATTTTCTGGACCACCATTAAATGTTGGCGTAATAACACACATAGTCGCGTTTGAAGATAACAGAGCCGTTTGAACAAAAAAACAATTGGCTGATAAGTAAGTATCTTTGGAGTTTTACATTTCGGTCATATACGCGTTACTAACTGTACATTTTGGGATCAAGTTAGCCTTAAACTGTTCATCTTTATAAGATGGGGGTTTCCACTTCAATGCAATATGTTGCCTTTTGAGTAAGCTTAAACAAAATAATATCCCTACTTGACATGATCTGCAAAATGTACGAATATATAAATATTTCTTGGCGATTGCAATCAGCTAGTTTTCGTCCTACAGTAGCTTAAATTTGGCGAAACAGCGGAAAAACTACATTACTTTCCTAACGTATAGAAGTTTTCTAAGCGGATGCCCTTTAAAACATTGCTGTTCAATTGTCGGAATATGCAACAAGCGGTAGGAAAGTTGAAGGGAACCTAGAATTATTATTAGAAAAAAATTACATATGTATGTAATGGCGTTTGTTATAATGTACGATCTTGAACGGTAATAACACCATGTTACCTTGCCGTCAAGTTAATTAGTTTCGACATCGTAAATATACATGTGTAGATAGACATGAACACTACAGCATTTTTAAACTACGGATATTAAGAGCTGCCTACAAAGAAAAGCATGCTCCAGTCTTCCATGTTTCATGTGTTCTTTTTATGAATATGTTAGTATCGAAAGTTACGCTTGTATTTTCTTTCACTTTATACGCAATCTTTTGGAAAGATTGTTTATTATATTAATCATGTTATATATCTTCTGAAGTGTTTTTATGTATTTGACATTGGCTGCTGTCAAAAGTTCTGAAGCCGTTGCAAATACTTTGTTTCTGATGCAGTGGGAAATGCATTGAAACCATCCGGATCCCAAAACGTTAAGAAGAAACAAATACCTTCAAAACACGCCAACACTTGTAGAATACTGATACAAGGAACACCGCACAAAACTGAGTAGTTGATAACGTGTTTCTTTGCAAATTCAATGAAAATGACTTGAATGGCTTTAGCAAGAAACTTTTGGCAAGTATAATTTCCATATTAAGTCCCTTAGGATATTATAGAGCATCTTCATAGAAGTTTAGTTTACTTGTACGTAGAGACTAAGTTTCCCGAGTTACGTATAGTTTCCGTTCAGTTTCTAATATCCAGAAACTAATTTTTCATGAGTGGTTTATCATGAGCTATGTTTGCGTGGAAGGGGAGCTTATCATGTATCAGATAGTTTCGATAGCAGAGACTCAACACTTTATTAAACATTCACTTCCTTGGATTAAGTTGGAATTGCTGTAAAAGGTTTGCATTAGTTCAAGATTGGATCCATCCAAACAATTATTAGACAAACAAACGATCGATCTATTCTATTGCGTGTAGTCAGCCACGAGATCATTATCAATTTCATTTTCAATCCCCAATATTATTCTATAAACGAGCCCAAATTATATCAGGATAACTTGGAATTGCATCAAAACAAAGTAATTATGGGATTGATTGATGCACTTCCGAATATCTCTCCTGAAAAATGTAAAGCCCTAGCAAATGAAATTTATCAACTAATTCGTGTGGGGATATATCATAAATAAGTCAAAAGCAATCTATCAAATAATATCTCACCAGACACAACAAGATGTATTCAAAAGACAACTAATTTTAATCTTGCACCTCAGGTAGACTTGGGATGCCAAAATCATAGATGATATATAATGCTCAATTTACCAAAAACGGAACTGAGGTAAAAGTGACAAAATTGTCTGAAGCTTGTGAACGTAAGAAAGATTGTATAAGACAATATCAGTTTACCTTAAGTGTACAAGAAAATTTGTAGACTCAAGCAAGCCAATACTACAAAACAAATCGATATGATCTATTGACCAAGAATTCAATCTGGAAACAGAAACATTAGTTTCGTTTTCTTGTACATAGACTCAAAGGATATAGCAACAACAATTGGTATGCAGAAGTAGTATCGCTTTTTAAATTCTCAATTTAGGATTTGTTTATACAGGCATTCCCGTTCGATATGGCAGGTATTAAAATAGACTGTTAAGTTATGCACATTACGACCAAGCTAAATATTCTCTAATATGTATATCAAATGGGTTGTTACACCATTACACTAAGACTCTGGAGTATGAAAGCGTTATCAAGGTTTAACAATAATTCTTCACTATAATGTTTCCAAGGCACATCCAAAATTAGGCTTAAAGAAGCATCCTTATTCAGATAAACTCAAATTAAATCAGTGACTAAACTAGAGAAAGCTAAGTAAGTAGATAGATTGAACGTATACAGATTCACTTAAGTAATGTGGTATCTAGATTGATTCTTTAAGAGACGGATAATTGTAGGAAGCATAGTTGATAGTAAAGAAACGTCAAGAAATCAATTGAATTACTCCCAAATAAAACTGGCCTTGGCCAGGAAAACTGTGTATCTAGCCTTTGTCATACTTGTTTAGACAATTACGTTCTTACACGGATATTTATTTTATGAACGAGTATAGTCCAAGTAGTATTAGCCGTCAGTGCGTCTACAATCATGATACATACTGTCTTGTAGATTATTATACGACAGTATATCATGAAAAGACATTTGACTTTGAACTCTGAAATATATCGTAAATTGAATTCTGGCTGTCATAACTGAATATCCGTGATCAGGAGATGTATGTAATTCGAGTGAGTGTAAACACGTGAATAAATGGACAATTAAAACTGCAAAAAACAATACATGGATGCATCAGACTTTATTCGAATCATCCGATAAACTGACAGTACGTTTCGACATTAGAAAAGAGATTTAAGCGGCAAAGGAAATCTATAGTTTTAATGAACACATATCATTGGATTTTACTTCGTATTTGAGATTTCGTTTGTTTCAGTTTCATCGGTAGCACAAGGTATCCGCAGCTCAACTGGAAGAAGGCGGCGTATCTCCATTAGGTTTAGGTGTAAGTCCAGAAACAGATGGATTCGAACCAGGTAAAGATGACGGTGTACTGGTAGGTGCTCGTGTAGATCCAGGTGCAGGTAAACATTTCGGATCTATTGTGGCTTTAAAACAAAAATAGGATAGTCTTCTAAACAAGATTTAAATATTGGAGGGATCAAGTGTAATACATGAATCCCTAAATAAGTAAAACGTGTGTCTATTACACTATTGCGCCAATAGTCATAAGTGAACTTATCGATGTAGTTTATTGCTATAGTACGGAGAACAGAATTGTCAATTCAATATTAGACAAAAAGTACACAAAAACGAAATCATGTATGAGACAAATCAATTCCATATAGATGCGGTTACAGCATTATCGAATACGGTTGAATAATGTTACATATGCAATAGGTAGTATCGGACATGTTTGATGAGAATGTTCTCGATCTACATACTCCTATTATTATTATTATTATTATTATTATTATTTACAAATATTAATTCATGCAAAGAGGTAATGAACGATTTACAATTCAACATCATTCCTTACGCGTGTGAGATATATTGGTGCAAACCGAATTGAACAGTGACATTGCATGGTAACTGATCCAAAGCTAATGCAACATTACAAATATATATATATATATATTACAAAAAAATGTGTAATAGTTTGCTTAAATTTGGAAATTGCACATGAGAGAGAGGGAGGAAAACGAAACTTTATATATAAATATTTTTGTTTGCAGATTAAAATAGCAAATTTCTTTCTTGATGCGGCCCTATATTAAGATTTACAGTATATGTTCTTCTGGAATTATGCTCAGGGAAAATATAAACAATGACAACTGTCACCTCACATTTCAAGTGAACATATCATTTTCAGAAGAAAAAGAAATCATTGTCGCCTTGATTGATATGAAATCTGGAGGCTGCAACGATCAGCGCTTAACTAAGAAAGTTTCTACGAATTACTGCGAATCGCTCATCTATTACGCTCTACTTGCCGATGAAAAGAAAACATTTTTTTATGTATCTCCAGTAAAGTGATAGCATTATTTACAACACGAAGTAGCATAATATGAAACAAGTTTCTCTTTTTAAAATATTCCTTATATTTCGAATAGATTCATTTGAATTCCGTATTTGTTTGTTCATTAAAACACCACGCCATTTGATGCGATCGTACTTCAATAACCTTGACTGTTATTGCCATATGAATGACATTGATCGGCAAATAGGTAACCATTTACAACTTTCGTTTGGTTTCTATCTACAAGTGTTTATTAATAGGTTGGAGTATTATGTTAACCTTTACTGCTAGCTTACATTATGAAGCTGAAAGGAAGTTAGGTCCATATATGCAGGTCGTTTATGTTGTTTGCAGCATAGAAGTCGATGGCAAATCCAATATGATGAACTCCAGGATATACTAAATCTGCCTACACATCCTATTCGCTGATTTTCATTTATTTCATATGTTTTGAAACGTTTGCATATGACAATAACTCTTAGATCTTTCACCCACCCGCAGTAATCGAAATCTGCTTTACGAGACATGATTTCTGTGACCATGAAACTTTGCCTTCAAATATGTAATTTTAATGTAATTGTGAAATGTTACAACACCTGATAATCTGTTGTTTCCTATGAGCATGTTTTGATCAATCGAGATCATATTTTCTTGCTTACATTTCCTTACAGAAGATGGGGAAATGTATCTAGTGATAACCGTTTTGGTTAATCTCAACCTAAAATTATTCAACAATAATCAAATCTAAGCGGGTTTAAAAATAAAAGCGCGAAAGAGGAACAGACTGGGAAATATAAAAGAGTTTAGTTCAAAACATACCCGATGTTTCCCTCAGAGTCCAGCCCGAAATGGACACAAGTAGGAAAAGAACGAAAGGATTCGGCATGGTTTCCAGCTTTAGTCTGAAACATTCAAATCTAAATTTGACAATGTCTTCAATATTTCATAAATTCCAATTTTATCTAAACATTCAATCACATTTAAGGGAAGTGAACAATTGTATAACCTGGAAATTTACTCATCTAATGGACTTTCTGGGCTCCTATGGAGCTACCCTTATTAAAACTTGAAAGTAGGATTGATTACACACCGTGGCTAACATACCATCAGACAGAGCTATACATTCCCCAGCTTGTTTACTATCGGCTGTTTCTCTGACGCGTCTGTATAGTCCATGTAAACTGCGTTAGTTTAAACGGACATGAAGAAATGTTGTGAATTTTTTTCTAACTAAACCTCTTTCTATTTTCCTTGCGATGAATCTAATATGTTAGTTATTTTCTTTAATAAAAGAGGATATACAGAAACAGACAGAGACAGAGACACATAAATATTTGCAACCTATTTTTCTAAATCTTTATGCTGTCGTCAGTTAAACAGAAAATAGCTATACATCTCTCCTCCAATAGTAGAATAGTATTAATAATAAATGTTTTATAAAAATATTCGTTTTTTTTACAAATACACATCCTGTAACAATCACCTACATAAAGAAAAATAAAAGAAACGGTATTAAATGGTATGCTCGGAGAGGACGTACCTTCACAATCGTTTCAAATGTTAAAGATCAGCAGCGTTCTTCCAGTCAATGAGGAAGCCTGGTCTAATAGTGGATTTTTATAGGGACAATTCGACATATCAACCGTCGACCCCGATGATGATAAATATGTTAGTTAAAGTGACTAATCAGGACTGGATTTGTTTACTGCCTGATCAAACAAAGATGCATGTGATAAGCAGCATCTGGTAAAAACATGTCAATACCCACTTGACCACTAACTCTATCGGTAAATTGTGAACAAAGTTCACTCATAAAGTTGTAGCAATATCTACTTTCACTGAGAGTCACTTCATCCTGCCAAGCAACACCATCACTATAGGTATCATGGTACCAATTGTCTTTCCATAGACCTCAATGCTAATATTTTGGAGAGATAAATATATTTTCTATCCTAATTTAGCATGCATCTCACACACTGTTATAGAGAACAATGTTAGATTGTCAATTTGATGATGACAAAATCGGGTTCTTATTGCTTTTAAAAGAGATAACTCTGATGGAACTAGACACGGGTATGAGTTATCTAGTCACAACATAGCTATTTTCAGTCATGTGTATTACATTTTCAAAAAATCATAAGAAGTACAAAATATGATCTATATAGGAATTAGCATAAATTCACATGTTGCCAAGAGGCTAAACTTTTTTTAAGCCTAACCTTGATCTATGGTTGCTTTAAAAGAGATAGCCATTCCAGTATTATGTTTTCACTTTGTTCATTTCGAGATATATGTTTCTGAATCGAAGCTATACTTCATCAAGTGGTTTGGGCGAATAGTTCATTGCTGCAAAGCAAGATATGCAATTTAAATTGATCTGATATGACATGTACATACGGATAACAACATTGCAGTATACCAGAACTTGTTATATTCGTTAACTATGGCAAAGAAACGTAGGAACGTGATTTAGTTTTACAGAATAAGTCAAATACATTCAACACAAGCACATTGACATAAAGTTGCTCAGAGTCTTATGAAACTGAAGCCTAGTTGGAATATGTCAACGAGACATTGATTATCGGAAATGAATAGAAGTGAGGTCAAATATGTAAAATAAGGTCAAAATTACGGGGCACAAATAGTTCATACAAAGCATAATCCATATCACCAGTATCAATATAATCATAGTTACACTTGATCTCGGAATATAGGAGCAGGATGTGGACCTTTACGAAAACAAGTAGCAATCATAGCTTATTCAGATGAATGATCAACTTTTTATAATTCTACAATAATGCAGGAAAGGTATGTTTAACACAATGGAGTGGTACATAACTGCATGACATTATAAAATCATATCAGCGCAGCCGATTTCGAGCGGAGAGGTTATATCATCGATTTACCTAAACGTTGGGATTATGAAGATTACGCTCACATACTTCCTAGTTTCTGTCGATAGACATACTTCAGCTTTGCTTTGATATAATAAAGTTAAGACATCATTTAAATAAAATTATTTGCTATCCGAATTTAGCAAAGATTAGCTACGTTCCGGGATCCTTAGGGCTCAGATTAAAGATTTGAAATGTAAATTTTGAAAGCATGGCTAACCTTTGGCAAAGCCCAAAAAGCCGACTAGAGTTGGTTGATTTGAAAAAAATTCAAAAACCTAAAATGAAAGCAAACGCTGATATTACTTTCGATCTTTCTAGCTTGTTGAATTCATATTCAAAGTAAGCGTGTTCTAATTCTGTCTAAAGTAGGCCTAATCAACCAAAGATAATTAATCCAAACCTAAACCCGTAAAATAATCCCTCGTGTCAGTCAATGTGTCAGTCGCTGCGTATGAACTTAGATTGACATTTAACGCAGAGACAGATCTAAGATTTGTGTCAGAACGGGAGAGTAAATGTTGTGTCTACTTGTGGAAATACGAGTCTTACTTATCCGATAGTATTGCTTCGATTTCTGAAGTTTGTTTTCAATGTCAGAATTAACCGAACTCGAATATTTTGCACTTGTGTCACCGGCATGCACTGATCCTAACAGATCGACTTCAATTGTATACTTTACATTACAAGAAAACAATCCCGCCTGAAAATCATTGTCAGTCTTAACGTCTTCTCGGGCATGCATCATCTACATATTACCAGGTGAAAAGACACTATGGTACGAACAGCTCTTTTTAAAGTTGTAATATAAGAATATACATGAAATTATACAAATTCATTTGTCATGGAAGTAGTAGATCTTGCCTTCCTAAAACATACCAGGCACCAACACGACTGGAAATGTAGGAAATTGTCTGCATGCTTTCTCTTGCTTTGTTTGAAAATGAAATAAGTTCTTAATATTGTTAACACGTGTCAGATTTCCATTTGGAATACGGTATTCAATGATAATCATTGAATCGCATGAAGCCAGACGAAATACAGAGAAAGACAACATTTTACTAATATGATGGACATTCTTCGTTGCTTAAAACACTGATAACCACTCAAGCATCTCTCATGTATTAGTAAAATCTTTGGTACTTGTTTAGCAAATGTACGATTAAAATATTAGTTGTTGTGGTAGTAGTGATAAGTTTAATTTGCATTTGATATTAAATATTAGTAGTGAAATATGAGCCATTTTTTCCAAATCGAATAAATATTGAAAGGAACATTGACATGTGTTTACATTCTCAGCTGTTGCTTATGCCCTGCTTCTTGTTTTGATCAGGTTTTGAAAGCATGTAGTCGCTGTAAATCAATTGTACTGACAGTTTGCCCATTAGCGGGGTTAAATAACGAACTTGGAATAAATGTGCATATTTATAAAAAGAAATAAAAATAATAACTGCAAGTAGAAAACTAGAAATTACTTAATTTTCCATGTATTCTATATATTATGCATTCAGCGGTTCAATGATAGAAACATTTCTTACTTGCTCTGTTTCGAAACGCTGATTGTGTGACGTATATCACATTACAAACCACCTGTGTTGTGTTGCATCTAAATTATAATTTTTATTCTTTTTCCATTTTGTTAATAACCCCAATACGTGTATGCACCAATCATTGATAATACGCGATCAGAATGCTTAAGAATAAGGCTACATGATGTACGAGGTTTCCTTATTTCTATTTAAAAAAAAATGCGAGTAGCAAATGCTTTGCAAACTCAGCATTGTTAATGTTTCTGATACAATGAGAAACAGCATATGTCTTCCGGTATTCAAAATGTGCTGGATACTTTAAATGGATGCTAAACGTCCTCATCCATAATCTGCTTCTATATTGTAGCATTAGTGTACTTATTCTCATGCACATCCATCACAAAGCCAAGATGTCCATTTTATAGGTATAAATCGCATTGACAACGTCCTTCCTTCATGATATAAGTATATGTGTCACTATTTAAGCGGCAGTTTTTTCAGTTTCTACAGATACGGTGTCGTATGCATTATTTAGGGCTAATATATTAAACATCCAATACATGTTGCAAGAAGAATGATACAGCCATTACACATTATGGTTTTCAAAATACAAAAGAAAACCGATATACTTTTCCATTGAACTACGGTGTCTTTTGAAGTTTTAAAATAACTATGCAATGAGATTATCACGACTATTTGCGATATGAGAGGTTTCCTGCCTCTCAGAGAGACAGAATGACAGATCTACAGACATACATACAGACAGACAGTCTATCCTAGCAAAGGACAAATGTAGGACAGCTAATGAAAGGTAATGAAAGGCTTGTGTTTTATAGGTTCATTCCTTGAAAGATTAGGGCAATATTTTGTAAATATTCTTAGTATTGCATGCGAAATAAGATAATTAACTTCCAAAATAAAGTTATTTTCATTTGCGACCCTTTTGTTCTGGACATACAATTCCATTAACAGCATGAGCAACATATGTTTACAATCAAGTCTGTTGCTATGCAGATAGTGAGTTGCGGTCGACGAGTCATATGCAGAAAAGTCTTGGTGTCTGAAATAATTTTATTCGCATCGACAAACGTAAGCAAGGTGTTAAGTATTATAACATGAAATTTGAATATTGCAATAATTGTATAAACCAACCATTGGTCAAAAGGAGCTGTTTGTGTAAATATCTACAAACTATCAGCGTAACATACTATCTCTAGTATAGAATTGTTAACTTTACATTAATTTTAAGTCTTATAAATAAGCGTTCTTTACTATAAAACATATTTTGATTCTCTTAGGGATAATTTTCCCCCATAAAACGTATAAAGAACCGAACAAAAATGCTTGAATACTGATCACGCGTGTTTCAATTCACATATCTTGCTCGTATTCATTAGACTAACTTCATTATTTTCTGGACCACCATTAAATGTTGGCGTAATAACACACATAGTCGCGTTTGAAGATAACAGAGCCGTTTGAACAAAAAAACAATTGGCTGATAAGTAAGTATCTTTGGAGTTTTACATTTCGGTCATATACGCGTTACTAACTGTACATTTTGGGATCAAGTTAGCCTTAAACTGTTCATCTTTATAAGATGGGGGTTTCCACTTCAATGCAATATGTTGCCAATTGAGTAAGCTTAAACAAAATAATATCCCTACTTGACATGACCTGCAAAATGTACGAATATATAAATATTTCTTGGCGATTGCAATCAGCTAGTTTTCGTCCTACAGTAGCTTAAATTTGGCGAAACAGCGGAAAAACTACATTACTTTCCTAACGTATAGAAGTTTTCTAAGCGGATGCCCTTTAAAACATTGCTGTTCAATTGTCGGAATATGCAGCAAGCGGTAGGAAAGTTGAAGGGAACCTAGAATTATTATTAGAAAAAAATTACATATGTATGTAATGGCGTCTGTTATAATGTATGATCTTGAACGGTAATAACACCATGCTACCTTGCCGTCAAGTCAATTAGTTTCGACATCGTAAATATACATGTGTAGATAGACATGGACACTACAGCATTTTTAAACTACGGATATTAAGAGCTGCCTACAAAGAAAAGCATGCTCCAGTCTTCCATGTTTCATGTGTTCTTTTTATGAATATGTTAGTATCGAAAGTTACGCTTGTATTTTCTTTCACTTTATACGCAATCTTTTGGAAAGATTGTTTATTATATTAATCATGTTATATATCTTCTGAAGTGTTTTTATGTATTTGACATTGGCTGCTGTCAAAAGTTCTGAAGCCGTTGCAAATACTTTGTTTCTGATGCAGTGGGAAATGCATTGAAACCATCCGGATCCCAAAACGTTAAGAAGAAACAAATACCTTCAAAACACGCCAACACTTGTAGAATACTGATACAAGGAACACCGCACAAAACTGAGTAGTTGATAACGTGTTTCTTTGCAAATTCAATGAAAATGACTTGAATGGCTTTAGCAAGAAACTTTTGGCAAGTATAATTTCCATATTAAGTCCCTTAGGATATTATAGAGCATCTTCATAGAAGTTTAGTTTACTTGTACGTAGAGACTAAGTTTCCCGAGTTACGTATAGTTTCCGTTCAGTTTCTAATATCCAGAAACTAATTTTTCATGAGTGGTTTATCATGAGCTATGTTTGCGTGGAAGGGGAGCTTATCATGTATCAGATAGTTTCGATAGCAGAGACTCAACACTTTATTAAACATTCACTTCCTTGGATTAAGTTGGAATTGCTGTAAAAGGTTTGCATTAGTTCAAGATTGGATCCATCCAAACAATTATTAGACAAACAAACGATCGATCTATTCTATTGCGTGTAGTCAGCCACGAGATCATTATCAATTTCATTTTCAATCCCCAATATTATTCTATAAACGAGCCCAAATTATATCAGGATAACTTGGAATTGCATCAAAACAAAGTAATTATGGGACTGATTGATGCACTTCCGAATAGTCTCTCCTGAAAAATGTAAAGCCCTAGCAAATGAAATTTATCAACTAATTCGTGTGGGGATATATCATAAATAAGTCAAAAGCAATCTATCAAATAATATCTCACCAGACACAACAATATGTATTCAAAAGACAACTAATTTTAATCTTGCACCTCAGGTAGACTTTGGATGCCAAAATCATGGATGATATATAATGCTCAATTTACCAAAGACGGAACTGAGGTAAAAGTGACAAAATTGTCTGAAGCTTGTGAACGTAAGAAAGATTGTATAAGACAATATCAGTTTACCTTAAATGTACAAGAAAAGTTGTAGACTCAAGCAAGCCAATACTACAAAACAAATCGATATGATCTATTGACCAAGAATTCAATCTGGAAACAGAAACATTAGTTTCGTTTTCTTGTACATAGACTCAAAGGATATAGCAACAACAATTGGTATGCAGAAGTAGTATCGCTTTTTAAATTCTCAATTTAGGATTTGTTTATACAGGCATTCCCGTTCGATATGGCAGGTATTAAAATAGACTGTTAAGTTATGCACATTACGACCAAGCTAAATATTCTCTAATATGTATATCAAATGGGTTGTAACACCATTACACTAAGACTCTGGAGTATGAAAGCGTTATCAAGGTTTAACAATAATTCTTCACTATAGTGTTTCCAAGGCACATCCAAAATTAGGCTTAAAGAAGCATCCTTATTCAGATAAACTCAAATTAAATCAGTGACTAAACTAGAGAAAGCTAAGTAAGTAGATAGATTGAACGTATACAGATTCACTTAAGTAATGTGGTATCTAGATTGATTCTTTAAGAGACGGATAATTGTAGGAAGCATAGTTGATAGTAAAGAAACGTCAAGAAATCAATTGAATTACTCCCAAATAAAACTGGCCTTGGCCAGGAAAACTGTGTATCTAGCCTTTGTCATACTTGTTTAGACAATTACGTTCTTACACGGATATTTATTTTATGAACGAGTATAGTCCAAGTAGTATTAGCCGTCAGTGCGTCTACAATCATGATACATACTGTCTTGTAGATTATTATACGACAGTATATCATGAAAAGACATTTGACTTTGAACTCTGAAATATATCGTAAATTGAATTCTGGCTGTCATAACTGAATATCCGTGATCAGGAGATGTATGTAATTCGAGTGAGTGTAAACACGTGAATAAATGGACAATTAAAACTGCAAAAAACAATACATGGATGCATCAGACTTTATTCGAATCATCCGATAAACTGACAGTACGTTTCGACATTAGAAAAGAGATTTAAGCGGCAAAGGAAATCTATAGTTTTAATGAACACATATCATTGGATTTTACTTCGTATTTGAGATTTCGTTTGTTTCAGTTTCATCGGTAGCAAAATGTGTAATAGTTTGCTTAAATTTGGAAATTGCACATGAGAGAGAGGGAGGAAAACGAAACTTTTATATATAAATATTTTTGTTTGCAGATTAAAATAGCAAATTTCTTTCTTGATGCGGCCCTATATTAAGGTTTACAGTATATGTTCTTCTGGAATTATGCTCAGGGAAAATATAAACAATGACAACTTTCACCTCACATTTCAAGTAAACATATCATTTTCAGAAGAAAAAGAAATCATTGTCGCCTTGATTGATATGAAATCTGGAGGCTGCAACGATCAGCGCTTAACTAAGAAAGTTTCTACGAATTACTGTGAATTGCTCATCTATTACGCTCTACTTGCCGATGAAAAGAAAACATTTTTTTATGTATCTCCAGTAAAGTGATAGCATTATTTACAACACGAACTAGCATAATATGAAACAAGTTTCTCTTTTTAAAATATTCCTTATATTTCGAATAGATTCATTTGAATTCCGTATTTGTTTGTTCATTAAAACACCATGCCATTTGATGCGATCGTACTTCAATAACCTTGACTGTTATTGCCATATGAATGACATTGATCGGCAAATAGGTAACCATTTACAACTTTCGTTTGGTTTCTATCTACAAGTGTTTATTAATAGGTTGGAGTTATATGTTAACCTTTACTGCTAGCTTACATTATGAAGCTGAAAGGAAGTTAGGTCCATATATGCAGGTCGTTTATGTTGTTTGCAGCATAGAAGTCGATGGCAAATCCAATATGATGAACTCCAGGATATACTAAATCTGCCTACACATCCTATTCGCTGATTTTCATTTATTTCATATGTTTTGAAACGTTTGCATATGACAATAACTCTTAGATCTTTCACCCACCCGCAGTAATCGAAATCTGCTTTACGAGACATGATTTCTGTGACCATGAAACTTTGCCTTCAAATATGTAATTTTAATGTAATTGTGAAATGTTACAACACCTGATAATCTGTTGTTTCCTATGAGCATGTTTTGATCAATCGAGATCATATTTTCTTGCTTACATTTCCTTACAGAAGATGGGAAAATGTATCTAGTGATAACCGTTTTGGTTAATCTCAACCTAAAATTATTCAACAATAATCAAATCTAAGCGGGTTTAAAAATAAAAGCGCGAAAGAGGAACAGACTGGGAAATATAAAAGAGTTTAGTTCAAAACATACCCGATGTTTCCCTCAGAGTCCAGCCCGAAATGGACACAAGTAGGAAAAGAACGAAAGGATTCGGCATGGTTTCCAGCTTTAGTCTGAAACATTCAAATCTAAATTTGACAATGTCTTCAATATTTCATAAATTCCAATTTTATCTAAACATTCAATCACATTTAAGGGAAGTGAACAATTGTATAACCTGGAAATTTACTCATCTAATGGACTTTCTGGGCTCCTATGGAGCTACCCTTATTAAAACTTGAAAGTAGGATTGATTACACACCGTGGCTAACATACCATCAGACAGAGCTATACATTCCCCAGCTTGTTTACTATCGGCTGTTTCTCTGACGCGTCTGTATAGTCCATGTAAACTGCGTTAGTTTAAACGGACATGAAGAAATGTTGTGAATTTTTTTCTAACTAAACCTCTTTCTATTTTCCTTGCGATGAATCTAATATGTTAGTTATTTTCTTTAATAAAAGAGGATATACAGAAACAGACAGAGACAGAGACACATAAATATTTGCAACCTATTTTTCTAAATCTTTATGCTGTCGTCAGTTAAACAGAAAATAGCTATACTTCTCTCCTCCAATAGTAGAATAGTATTAATAATAAATGTTTTATAAAAATATTCGTTTTTTTTACAAATACACATCCTGTAACAATCACCTACATAAAGAAAAATAAAAGAAACGGTATTAAATGGTATGCTCGGAGAGGACGTACCTTCACAATCGTTTCAAATGTTAAAGATCAGCAGCGTTCTTCCAGTCAATGAGGAAGCCTGGTCTAATAGTGGATTTTTATAGGGACAATTCGACATATCAACCGTCGACCCCGATGATGATAAATATGTTAGTTAAAGTGACTAATCAGGACTGGATTTGTTTACTGCCTGATCAAACAAAGATGCATGTGATAAGCAGCATCTGGTAAAAACATGTCAATACCCACTTGACCACTAACTCTATCGGTAAATTGTGAACAAAGTTCACTCATAAAGTTGTAGCAATATCTACTTTCACTGAGAGTCACTTCATCCTGCCCAGCAACACCATCACTATAGGTATCACGGTACCAATTGTTTTTCTATAGACCTCAATGCTAATATTTTGGAGAGATAAATATATTTTCTATCCTAATTTAGCATGCATCTCACACACTGTTATAGAGAACAATGTTAGATTGTCAATTTGATGATGACAAAATCGGGTTCTTATTGCTTTTAAGAGAGATAACTCTGATGGAACTAGACACGGGTATGAGTTATCTAGTCACAACATAGCTATTTTCAGTCATGTGTATTACATTTTCAAAAAATCATAAAAAATACAAAATATGATCTATATAGGAATTAGCATAAATTCACATGTTGCCAAGAGGCTAAACTTTTTTTAAGCCTAACCTTGATCTATGGTTGCTTTAAAAGAGATAGCCATTCCAGTATTATGTTTTCACTTTGTTCATTTCGAGATATATGTTTCTGAATCGAAGCTATACTTCATCAAGTGGTTTGGGCGAATAGTTCATTGCTGCAAAGCAAGATATGCAATTTAAATTGATCTGATATGACATGTACATACGGATAACAACATTGCAGTATACCAGAACTTGTTATATTCGTTAACTATGGCAAAGAAACGTAGGAACGTGATTTAGTTTTACAGAATAAGTCAAATACATTCAACACAAGCACATTGACATAAAGTTGCTCAGAGTCTTATGAAACTGAAGCCTAGTTGGAATATGTCAACGAGACATTGATTATCGGAAATGAATAGAAGTGAGGTCAAACATGTAAAATAAGGTCAAAATTACGGGGCACAAATAGTTCATACAAAGCATAATCCATATCACCAGTATCAATATAATCATAGTTACACTTGATCTCGGAATATAGGAGCAGGATGTGGACCTTTACGAAAACAAGTAGCAATCATAGCTTATTCAGATGAATGATCAACTTTTTATAATTCTACAATAATGCAGGAAAGGTATGTTTAACACAATGGAGTGGTACATAACTGCATGACATTATAAAATCATATCAGGGCAGCCGATTTCGAGCGGAGAGGTTATATCATCGATTTACCAAAACGTTGCGATTATGAAGATTACGCTCACATACTTCCTAGTTTCTGTCGATAGACATACTTCAGCTTTGCTTTGATATAATAAAGTTAAGACATCATTTAAATAAAATTATTTGCTATCCGAATTTAGCAAAGATTAGCTACGTTCCGGGATCCTTAGGGCTCAGATTAAAGATTTGAAATGTAAATTTTGAAAGCATGGCTAACCTTTGGCAAAGCCCAAAAAGCCGACTAGAGTTGGTTGATTTGACAAAAATTCAAAAACCTAAAATGAAAGCAAACGCTGATATTACTTTCGATCTTTCTAGCTTGTTGAATTCATATTCAAAGTAAGCGTGTTCTAATTCTGTCTAAAGTAGGCCTAATCAACCAAAGATAATTAATCCAAACCTAAACCCGTAAAATAATCCCTCGTGTCAGTCAATGTGTCAGTCGCTGCGTATGAACTTAGATTGACATTTAACGCAGAGACAGATCTAAGATTTGTGTCAGAACGGGAGAGTAAATGTTGTGTCTACTTGTGGAAATACGAGTCTTACTTATCCGATAGTATTGCTTCGATTTCTGAAGTTTGTTTTCAATGTCAGAATTAACCGAACTCGAATATTTTGCACTTGTGTCACCGGCATGCACTGATCCTAACAGATCGACTTCAATTGTATACTTTACATTACAAGAAAACAATCCCGCCTGAAAATCATTGTCAGTCTTAACGTCTTCTCGGGCATGCATCATCTACATATTACCAGGTGAAAAGACACTATGGTACGAACAGCTCTTTTTAAAGTTGTAATATAAGAATATACATGAAATTATACAAATTCATTTGTCATGGAAGTAGTAGATCTTGCCTTCCTAAAACATACCAGGCACCAACACGACTGGAAATGTAGGAAATTGTCTGCATGCTTTCTCTTGCTTTGTTTGAAAATGAAATAAGTTCTTAATATTGTTAACACGTGTCAGATTTCCATTTGGAATACGGTATTCAATGATAATCATTGAATCGCAGGAAGCCAGACGAAATACAGAGAAAGACAACATTTTACTAATATGATGGACATTCTTCGTTGCTTAAAACACTGATAACCACTCAAGCATCTCTCATGTATTAGTAAAATCTTTGGTACTTGTTTAGCAAATGTACGATTAAAATATTAGTTGTTGTGGTAGTAGTGATAAGTTTAATTTGCATTTGATATTAAATATTAGTAGTGAATTATGAGCCATTTTTTCCAAATTGAATAAATATTCAAAGGAACATTGACATGTGTTTACATTCTCAGCTGTTGCTTATGCCCTGCTTCTTGTTTTGATCAGGTTTTGAAAGCATGTAGTCGCTGTAAATCAATTGTACTGACAGTTTGCCCATTAGCGGGGTTAAATAACGATCTTTGAATAAATGTGCATATTTATAAAAAGAAATAAAAATAATAACTGCAAGTAGAAAACTAGAAATTACTTAATTTTCCATGTATTCTATATATTATGCATTCAGCGGTTCAATGATAGAAACATTTCTTACTTGCTCTGTTTCGAAACGCTGATTGTGTGACGTATATCACATTACAAACCACCTGTGTTGTGTTGCATCTAAATTATAATTTTTATTCTTTTTCCATTTTGTTAATAACCCCAATACGTGTATGCACCAATCATTGATAATACGCGATCAGAATGCTTAAGAATAAGGCTACATGATGTACGAGGTTTCCTTATTTCTATAAAAAAAAAATGCGAGTAGCAAATGCTTTGCAAACTCAGCATTGTTAATGTTTCTGATACAATGAGAAACAGCATATGTCTTCCGGTATTCAAAATGTGCTGGATACTTTAAATGGATGCTAAACGTCCTCATCCATAATCTGCTTCTATATTGTAGCATTAGTGTACTTATTCTCATGCACATCCATCACAAAGCCAAGATGTCCATTTTATAGGTATAAATCGCATTGACAACGTCCTTCCTTCATGATATAAGTATATGTGTCACTATTTAAGCGGCAGTTTTTTCAATTTCTACAGATACGGTGTCGTATGCATTATTTAGGGCTAATATATTAAACATCCAATACATGTTGCAAGAAGAATGATACAGCCATTACACATTATGGTTTTCAAAATACAAAAGAAAACCGATATACTTTTCCATTGAACTACGGTGTCTTTTGAAGTTTTAAAATAACTATGCAATGAGATTATCACGACTATTTGCGATATGAGAGGTTTCCTGCCTCTCAGAGAGACAGAATGACAGATCTACAGACATACATACAGACAGACAGTCTATCCTAGCAAAGGACAAATGTAGGACAGCCAATGAAAGGTAATGAAAGGCTTGTGTTTTATAGGTTCATTCCTTGAAAGATTAGGGCAATATTTTGTAAATATTCTTAGTATTGCATGCGAAATAAGATAATTAACTTCCAAAATAAAGTTATTTTCATTTGCGACCCTTTTGTTCTGGACATACAATTCCATTAACAGCATGAGCAACATATGTTTACAATCAAGTCTGTTGCTATGCAGATAGTGAGTTGCGGTCGACGAGTCATATGCAGAAAAGTCTTGGTGTCTGAAATAATTTTATTCGCATCGACAAACGTAAGCAAGGTGTTAAGTATTATAACATGAAATTTGAATATTGCAATAATTGTATAAACCAACCATTGGTCAAAAGGAGCTGTTTGTGTAAATATCTACAAACTATCAGCGTAACATACTATCTCTAGTATAGAATTGTTAACTTTACATTAATTTTAAGTCTTATAAATAAGCGTTCTTTACTATAAAACATATTTTGATTCTCTTAGAGATAATTTTCCCCCATAAAACGTATAAAGAACCGAACAAAAATGCTTGAATACTGATCACGCGTGTTTCAATTCACATATCTTGCTCGTATTCATTAGACTAACTTCATTATTTTCTGGACCACCATTAAATGTTGGCGTAATAACACACATAGTCGCGTTTGAAGATAACAGAGCCGTTTGAACAAAAAAACAATTGGCTGATAAGTAAGTATCTTTGGAGTTTTACATTTCGGTCATATACGCGTTACTAACTGTACATTTTGGGATCAAGTTAGCCTTAAACTGTTCCTCTTTATAAGATGGGGGTTTCCACTTCAATACAATATGTTGCCTATTGAGTAAGCTTAAACAAAATAATATCCCTACTTGACATGACCTGCAAAATGTACGAATATATAAATATTTCTTGGCGATTGCAATCAGCTAGTTTTCGTCCTACAGTAGCTTAAATTTGGCGAAACAGCGGAAAAACTACATTACTTTCCTAACGTATAGAAGTTTTCTAAGCGGATGCCCTTTAAAACATTGCTGTTCAATTTTCGGAATATGCAACAAGCGGTAGGAAAGTTGAAGGGAACCTAGAATTATTATTAGAAAAAAATTACATATGTATGTAATGGCGTCTATTATAATGTATGATCTTGAACGGTAATAACACCATGCTACCTTGCCGTCAAGTCAATTAGTTTCGACATCGTAAATATACATGTGTAGATAGACATGGACACTACAGCATTTTTAAACTACGGATATTAAGAGCTGCCTACAAAGAAAAGCATGCTCCAGTCTTCCATGTTTCATGTGCTCTTTTTATGAATATGTTAGTATCGAAAGTTACGCTTGTATTTTCTTTCACTTTATACGCAATCTTTTGGAAAGATTGTTTATTATATAAATCATGTTATATATCTTCTGAAGTGTTTTTATGTATTTGACATTGGCTGCTGTCAAAAGTTCTGAAGCCGTTGCAAATACTTTGTTTCTGATGCAGTGGGAAATGCATTGAAACCATCCGGATCCCAAAACGTTAAGAAGAAACAAATACCTTCAAAACACGCCAACACTTGTAGAATACTGATACAAGGAACACCGCACAAAACTAAGTAGTTGATAACGTGTTTCTTTGCAAATTCAATGAAAATGACTTGAATGGCTTTAGCAAGAAACTTTTGGCAAGTATAATTTCCATATTAAGTCCCTTAGGATATTATAGAGCATCTTCATAGAAGTTTAGTTTACTTGTACGTAGAGACTAAGTTTCCCGAGTTACGTATAGTTTCCGTTCAGTTTCTAATATCCAGAAACTAATTTTTCATGAGTGGTTTATCATGAGCTATGTTTGCGTGGAAGGGGAGCTTATCATGTATCAGATAGTTTCGATAGCAGAGACTCAACACTTTATTAAACATTCACTTCCTTGGATTAAGTTGGAATTGCTGTAAAAGGTTTGCATTAGTTCAAGATTGGATCCATCCAAACAATTATTAGACAAACAAACGATCGATCTATTCTATTGCGTGTAGTCAGCCACGAGATCATTATCAATTTCATTTTCAATCCCCAATATTATTCTATAAACGAGCCCAAATTATATCAGGATAACTTGGAATTGCATCAAAACAAAGTAATTATGGGATTGATTGATGCACTTCCGAATAGTCTCTCCTGAAAAATGTAAAGCCCTAGCAAATGAAATTTATCAACTAATTCGTGTGGGGATATATCATAAATAAGTCAAAAGCAATCTATCAAATAATATCTCACCAGACACAACAAGATGTATTCAAAAGACAACTAATTTTAATCTTGCACCTCAGGTAGACTTTGGATGCCAAAATCATAGATGATATATAATGCTCAATTTACCAAAGACGGAACTGAGGTAAAAGTGACAAAATTGTCTGAAGCTTGTGAACGTAAGAAAGATTGTATAAGACAATATCAGTTTACCTTAAGTGTACAAGAAAATTTGTAGACTCAAGCAAGCCAATACTACAAAACAAATCGATATGATCTATTGACCAAGAATTCAATCTGGAAACAGAAACATTAGTTAAGTTTTCTTGTACATAGACTCAAAGGATATAGCAACAACAATTGGTATGCAGAAGTAGTATCGCTTTTTAAATTCTCAATTTAGGATTTGTTTATACAGGCATTCCCGTTCGATATGGCAGGTATTAAAATAGACTGTTAAGTTATGCACATTACGACCAAGCTAAATATTCTCTAATATGTATATCAAATGGGTTGTAACATCATTACACTAAGACTCTGGAGTATGAAAGCGTTATCAAGGTTTAACAATAATTCTTCACTATAATGTTTCCAAGGCACATCCAAAATTAGTCTTAAAGAAGCATCCTTATTCAGATAAACTCAAATTAAATCAGTGACTAAACTAGAGAAAGCTAAGTAAGTAGATAGATTGAACGTATACAGATTCACTTAAGTAATGTGGTATCTAGATTGATTCTTTAAGAGACGGATAATTGTAGGAAGCATAGTTGATAGTAAAGAAACGTCAAGAAATCAATTGAATTACTCCCAAATAAAACTGGCCTTGGCCAGGAAAACTGTGTATCTAGCCTTTGTCATACTTGTTTAGACAATTACGTTCTTACACGGATATTTATTTTATGAACGAGTATAGTCCAAGTAGTATTAGCCGTCAGTGCGTCTACAATCATGATACATACTGTCTTGTAGATTACTATACGACAGTATATCATGAAAAGACATTTGACTTTGAACTCTGAAATATATCGTAAATTGAATTCTGGCTGTCATAACTGAATATCCGTGATCAGGAGATGTATGTAATTCGAGTGAGTGTAAACACGTGAATAAATGGACAATTAAAACTGCAAAAAACAATACATGGATGCATAAGACTTTATTCGAATCATCCGATAAACTGACAGTACGTTTCGACATTAGAAAAGAGATTTAAGCGGCAAAGGAAATCTATAGTTTTAATGAACACATATCATTGGATTTTACTTCGTATTTGAGATTTCGTTTGTTTCAGTTTCATCGGTAGCACAATGTATCCGCAGCTCAACTGGAAGAAGGCGGCGTATCTCCATTAGGTTTAGGTGTAAGTCCAGAAACAGGTGGATTCGAACCAGGTAAAGATGACGGTGTACTGGTAGGTGCTCGTGTAGATCCAGGTGCAGGTAAACATTTCGGATCTATTGTGGCTTTAAAACAAAAATAGGATAGTCTTCTAAACAAGATTTAAATATTGGAGGGATCAAGTGTAATACATGAATCCCTAAATAAGTAAAACATGTGTCTATTACACTATTGCGCCAATAGTCATAAGTGAACTTATCGATGTAGTTTATTGCTATAGTACGGAGAACAGAATTGTCAATTCAATATTAGACAAAAAGTACACAAAAACGAAATCATGTATGAGACAAATCAATTCCATATAGATGCAGTTACAGCATTATCGAATACGGTTGAATAATGTTACATATGCAATAGGTAGTATCGGACATGTTTGATGAGAATGTTCTCGATCTACATACTCCTATTATTATTATTATTATTTACAAATATTAATTCATGCAAAGAGGTAATGAACGATTTACAATTCAACATCATTCCTTACGCGTGTGAGATATATTGGTGCAAACCGAATTGAACAGTGACATTGCATGGTAACTGATCCAAAGCTAATGCAACATTACAAATATATATATATATTACAAAAAAATGTGTAATAGTTTGCTTAAATTTGGAAATTGCACATGAGAGAGAGGGAGGAAAACGAAACTTTTATATATAAATATTTTTGTTTGCAGATTAAAATAGCAAATTTCTTTCTTGATGCGGCCCTATATTAAGGTTTACAAGCAGCAGAGAGGGTGAATCCTACAACGTTTTTAGACAAAATTTGATTGAAATCCTAAAAGGAGCCGTCTTATAATCTTATTTTAACCAAAAACAGGCGAACCCTACAACGTTTTCAGACAAAAAATTGATTGAAATCTCCCTACGAAATCATTTTAACTAAAAAAATGAAAACGATTTTTTAATCAATTTTGCTCGCAACTTGTTGTCATCCACCCTCTCTGCTGCTAAAGTTTTCAGTTCTGGTTAACAAAAATAAGAAATGATTTTAACCGAATATTTGATCCAGTCCGATACGATATCGTGTCCGAGGATCATGTAGATTTATTGTTGCGAATCCGTGCGGACTCGACTGAGCATGACTAAAGAAATCTCGAAATTGATTGAAGTCCATATCAGAACACCATGTCTGCCAAATATTTCTAAGAGTATGAGTATCAACTCCGTTGAATACAGACAATAAATTGCAGTTATCTCTGATGACTTTTGGAACCTGAGTGTAGCGTTGAGTGACATATATCACGTCAGTGTTTTTGTGACGCCCACGGGAAAATATTCTAGCAGGATTCTTTTGTTTATCCAACATTATATCGTCGTATACGACTAAATTGTTAATATCTCCATCAATATCATCAATACTCGGTGCTTCATCGATATCGGTTATAAAATCAATGGCGTTCTCACCCTTAATTTCTGATGCATTCTCGTTAAAATCCTTTAACACTTCATAACATCGTTGATCATCTACGCTAGGGGCAATTAAATACAACTTATCCCACTTCATCCATCTCATTATTAAATTGAGTAACAATTGCGTTTTACCGGATCCAGATGGCCCGATTATAATCATCCGGATAGAGTTTGGTAGCGCTGCATGATGCTTAATTGGTTCTCTTGTTTTAGTCGCTGAAAAATCAATTATATCCATATTTCTATACATAAATTATGGATCTATATTGTGTGAAGTGTAAAACGCGTACTGGCACAGATGACTTGACGACGATTACAACTAAAAATAACCGATCAGCGCTTTCTGGTAAATGCGTGCAATGTGGTACAAAGAAATTTAGATTTGTGTCTATGAGATCTGATTTAAAAAAAAACGAGGAGGTGATATCGCAGCCAAATTGGCAAAGCTCCCTGGAACCCCATGGGCAAAGTACCCCGGAGAAAAGCACCTCCCAGGATATAGCTACTGTGGACCGGGAACCAGACTTGATATCAGACTCAATAATCAAAATCAACCCAACCCCGGTGAAGAACCAATAAACGCCATTGATAAGGCATGTCACCTTCATGATGTTGCTTATAAAAGCAGCAATCTGCAACACAGGCATCTCGCAGATGTGAAATTAATTCATGCGTTAAATGCTATTCCTGATAAATCCTTCAAAGAAAAATTGTCTTCATTTTTGATAAAATCGGCTATGAAAAGTAAATTGATGTTAGGTGCTGGTAATTAATAATATGGAATCAATTTATTAATACCCAAGAGGATACTGGAGGGGTAAATCAGCAATCCATAAACTCGCTAGCGCTGCAAAAGTGAAAAAAACCACTGCGGCGGATTGGTTATCCAAACAGGCACTATGGCAAATTTATCTACCACCGCCTAAACAAATTCAATTCTCGCATTTTGATGTGACCGCTCCTAATGAAGTTCATCAGGCTGATATATTATTTCTGCCACATGATCGTGGCTACAAATACGCGTTAACCGTAGCTGATGTTGCGAGTCGATACAAAGAAGCAGAACCGCTGAAAACAAAATCGGCCACTGAAGTCGCTTTTGCATTTGAGAGGATTTATCGACGAGGTCCTCTGCGTTGGCCAAATCTGTTACAAGTTGATCCTGGCAAGGAATTTCAGGGTGCAGTGTTATCTACAATGAAACATCATCATGTCACCATACAACGAGGGCATACTGCGCTACATCGCGATCAGGCCATTGTAGAACGATTTAATCGGACGATTGCTGAGCGGTTATTTGGATATCAATACGCAAAAGAATTCATTCAAGAAAAGCGATCCCGTGAATGGGTTAAAAGATTACCATCTGTGATTACTGCACTGAATAACGAGATTACTAGAACAATCAACATGAAACCTATCAACGCGATTAAAAAGAAGTCAATACCCGTACAACCACAAAAAGATTTCAAAGAACCAATTCTTGGTAGTAGTGTCATTGTGAGGTACTTATACGAACCAGGAGAGCTTGAAGGGGGTAGAAAAAGGGCTACTGATCCTATTTGGAGCGTCACTACACATAAGATATCTAGTATAACACGATCAACTGGTAGACCTCCAGTCTATAAACTGGATTCAACTGCCCCTCAACGAGGATTTACTCGACAACAACTACAAGTGATTCCCGAGGATACTCAATTGCCACCGCATGGTCTTAACTAGCACCGTTGCGTCTATTGCACTCAAGACAAGTCAACATCACATTATTTCTGACATGACCGAGACTGTTATTTTTTCTGTCTACGGTGAATTGGCGAGGATCCTTATCCGAATACTGCCAACGCATTATACAATTGCAACTCGCGCAGTGATTATTCTGTTGTTTCTTCAAAGTGATTATTAGTTCAGCATGAATATCAAATTCTCGTTGTTTTTTTTTTTGTCCTGTTGTTTGTAACCGGAGAGTTTTTTATTAATGATGCTAACATCAATATCACTTATTGTTGTGTCATTATCATCGAAAACAACTCTTCGAAGTTGATTTATGTTTCGTACTCTGGATACTGCGAGATAGACTAAATTTGACCATTCGATGTGATTATCCACCATCCAAACAATTGTATTCGATATAGTCAATCCCTGTGAAGAGTGTATTGTTGCTGCGTATCCTAGCGTCCACGGGGATTTATTAGCACGCAATGCATCTTCAACGACATTGATATCAACCAGCACAATATCATTTAATACCAGAATTTGTTTTTCATTATGTCCTGGAATATCAACTTCAATATTCTGTTTTTGTGTGTCCGATGGCCTATAACAAAGGGGTACTGGAAGCGTTGCAAATTTTTCTTTATGCAATTCAAATAACTTCATTTGAAGTGTGTCCCTGACTATTTTTCTACTTGCAATGATCAAATCGTTTGGTCTCCATGTTTCCCAGAAATCATTCATTGGAGTTTCTGAAATCACTTCACGCGCTATTTCGCATTGGATTCTATCCGGTTGTAATCTAATTAGCGCTTTGAACTCGCGTAATCGTTCATCAAGTGATCTATAATCAGTGGTGATTTCTTCATAGTAGTCTACAAAACCCTTTAGCCATTCATGTGGAGATGCACCGACAAATGGTGGTGGTTGGCCGTGATCCCCGCACATGACGACTTTTGTGTTTTTGTTTAACAACCACTCAAGAAATGTTTTTAATACATCTAATGACACTGTGCATATTTCATCCCAAATTATGATTTCAGGAATGAATTTATCACCCATACGCTCAGGAGTCCATTTGTCACCTTTCCATCGAAAAAAACTGTGATAAGTGCAAGCATTTACCCCTCGTTGTATCATCTCTCTGGCGAGTCTGTGAGTCGGTGTTAGCACAATCATGTTAGAAACGCTAGCGTTTCCACGACGAAATAATTCAATTGCACGAGTTGTCTTTCCTGACCCACCACAACCGTTTAAATAAACTGTCTTGTATCTACATACTGGATCAGATACCGGTGGTGCATTAGAAAATTCTGATTGAATTTCAATACGGTTACAACAAAGATATTTATCATCCATGATTATTCAACTGCGGATTCACAATACTCATGTAGCATCTCTTTTTTAAATCGCCAATGCCCCCAATTTTCTTCGGGATCTGTGAATGCCGCTACAGCTGATTTGTACTTATTGTGTATATACATCGAATCAGTGGCCACTCTAACCGCGGTATTAGGAAATCTATTTATCATCGAAAATAGATTAATAGAAGCATAGGCTAGCATTGAACTTCTCAAATGTGTGTACTGGGAATTATATCCATCACAGTAGATAACAACCGTACCTAATTTCTCACCATTGGATAGAAAAGCATCCTTACGGGATACAAGTTTTCCCTGTTTCATTAAATCCGCTACAATAAAATCGTATTCAGCGACATCTATGATCAACCGCGAAGAGTATTTTGCGTTATCGTATCGTCCACCCTGAGTAAATTTACCGATTATTCTTCTTCCGAGATCTTTTGCTTGTTCTTTTTAAATTTCAAATAACTTCTTAGACCAATTTATGATTTCTTCTTCACTGAAATCTGGAAACTGTTTTCGTAGTTCGTTGATTATTCTATCTAGATCGGGTTGTGGTAGCCAAACTTCTTTCTGAGCTCGATAGCATATAATAGCCTCGGAAACAATCAACGATATTAGCATACCACAATCAATCATATATCTCAATAGCACTATTGGCATCCAGTGTTTTTCAGATAGGTGTCTACCGAGCCAAACATAACTACACGGATGTAACCCTGTAGCTAATTCAAATGATATCACACGAGCGAATCCGGTTAAATCAAAATCAGGCAATGGTCCATTAATCGCAACACGAGTCATTTCATGCGTGGGGTGTCCAAATCGTTTGAAGTACTCAGCGCATTCCCCATACCCGAGAAAACTTCCGGGATAACACGCGGATATATCAATTGAAATCATACCATCACGTGAGTATTTCGTATTCCACAGTCCTCCATGACCAAATTCGACGCAACTCAATTTAACATCCTCGAGAAAATCATTTCGTGTTGGACGCCATGAGTTTTTTTCTCTTGCGAAGTGAGCTACCACTGATGGAATAGTAAAACTATCCGTGAGTAGTCTTTCATGGGAATTCTCCGGTGAAAAATCACTAGCGATTTTTCTCATTCTGTTATCTAATTCTTCAATGCGATATAATTCACCATTTGGTCTTACAAATTGATCGAATTCTTCATCACTTCTAAGTAACCACACTGACACAGGATCATCCTTACACAACGCATGAATAGCATCGAATAATTTCTCTTCATAGAAAACATCCCCGACGAACTCCTTAGGGATATATTTCACGGTTCGTTCTCGTGGAAATATTGTTACCGCAGGTGTCCACGCGTGTTTGTTATGATCAATAATCTGTATTGGTGCTCCATTTTTGTTATATTTCGGTTCGTATAAAACCTCTCCCGTTATCGTCATAACTGTTATTGGAAATCTTAATGATGTTTCTAATTTAGCTATATCAGAAATCTTTGCACCATGCTGTTTCACTGTCAGTTCCCACTCGGTTATTTTCCTACGTCGCAGATCAGTTAGTTTATTTCCTCGGGATGCATTTGTGAAGTGTTCTATTATTCGTTCTGCTACACAATTAAGCCCTGACGAATATTTCATAGGAGCTAGTTTTGCGATATCGGGTTTATCATTTAACGGATATATCCCATAAACCATTGCTGTTACGGGATAAGATCTTTCGTAGTATGGTTTATCAATGCCGGTTAGAATCCCTGGTTTGGAATCTCTACTCACAATGACAGCTTTATTATTCTTGAGGATTGGTTCAAATTTATCCTTAATAATCTATTTGCCATCGACTTCGATAATGAATTTGATTCGGAAAAAATGCCGTTTTTCCCCAACACGTGAAATTATCACTGCTGCTTTTTCATCATTCATGGTAGCATCAACAACACCATCAATTCGAAATGTTGACCAACAATAAGATGCTCCATCACGCTTGAATTCATTAAAACAGTCTCTGATTTTACTAATCATGGCTTTATCAAGAATTGTATTCTTTGGTGTATTAGAAACTATATCGAGATTGAATTGAGCATCTTTCCAGGGGTAATCTCTCTTGGACGTTTTTTTTGGTTTATCGAGATTAAATCTAGGATTGATTTTTAATAATCTCTTAAACTCTTTCATGTTTCCGTCTATTGGACGATTTTTGGGTTTATCGAGATTAAATCTAGGATTGATTTTCAATAATCTCTTAAACTCTTTCATGTTTCCGTCTATTGGACGTTTTTTGGGTTTATCGAGATTAAATCTAGGAGTGATTTTCAATAATCTCTTAAACTCTTTCATGTTTCCGTCTATTGGACGTTTTTTGGGTTTATCGAGATTAAATCTAGGATTGATTTTCAATAATCTCTTGTTACGTCTTTTTGGTTTATCGAGATTAAATCTAGGACTAATTTTTAATAATCTCTTAAACTCCTTCATGTTTCCGTCTCTTGGACGTTTTTTGGGTCTATCGAGATTAAATCTAGGATTGATTTTTAATAATCTCTTAAACTCCTTATCAGCATTGAATTCAGCATATTTCGAAGGCGTTTTCCTTAATTCCTTCATGCTATAATTAAAACAAGCATTTAAATGAAAGATTTTTATATAATGAATCACTGCAAGTGGCTTATGATTGGATCAATAACCCCGTGTAACAAATCATGCAGAAATGAGTTCTGTGGGTATCATATGCAAAGCTTTCGACGTGGAAGCCTTGGTCCGTTACCCTGTATTCTATGTGGAGTTGGGGTCAGGGGAAAATCTCAGTTGTGTCTAAATTGCGATGGTAAGCGATACAGGGAGTTGAAGCGATATTATGATAAAAGAATAAAAAATGGACAATCAATCAGAAATTTTAACCCTGACGCTGACAAAGTCAGTATTCTTGACGCTGACAAAGTCAGTATCTTTGACAGAGTCAAGGATAAAATCATAAGAACTCCTCAAGACTACATCGAAAGATTTATCATTAAACCAAACGATGAATTAGACAAACAATAGTATAATATATAAATGAACCAAGAATTCAGACAACACCCTGTGATCACAAATTATGAAGCATCCAGTGATGGTGTTGTAAGAAACCGCAGACTGAAGAAACCAGTTGGGTGGGATAATGGTATGGGGTATTTGATGTTTGGTGCTGGAAAGAAGAAATATTACTGCCATCGTTTCGTGTATGAATGTTTCAATGGATTGATCGAGGATGATTTTGTTATTGATCATATCGATTCTAATCCGAAAAACAATTCTTTATCAAATCTGCAGGCTATCACACAAAGTGAAAATTCCGAGCGAGGGGGGACTGGGAAATACTCGAAAAAAGCGAGACCTGTGAAATCTTTGAATACGATAACTAACGAAGAAAAAATATTTCAATCAATGAATGAAGCCAGTAGGCACTTCGATATTTGTATATCCTCAGTACGATTCGTTGCAGAGGGAATAACCAAGACGGCTATTTCAAAAAGGACGGGACAAAAAGTTCAATTTAGTTATGTCTGATGCGTCATATTTTTCATTTAGAAATATATAATTGTTATAGAATAATGAATTCTGAAAACATGAATAGCATTTTATCCGAGATTTCAAAATTGAAAAGTTGGGATATTGAACTATCAGATGGGTTAAATCCTGATCAAATCATGTCTGATTTTCAGGATATAGAATACGGAGTTAACAACAATAAATACATGCTACCAAAGAAGTATGCGCTCATCAAAAGAATTCAGAATTCTATTAAGGACTCTCTCGCATTTTCCAGTGACGTAAGTGTGTTCGCTCCGTTGTATACCATCGTAGAACGAATACGAAAAGAATTGGGGTACGAATACGAATTGAAAAAGGAGGTTAATTCTAAAGTTAGAAACCTACGGGCGTTAATTCAAGAAAATGAACAATTTTGATTGACCAATCATTTATCATTATTTGATTGTGACCGTCCCTCATAGAGATTTTAATTTTTTTTTAGCATTTTTTGATTAAAAATGTCAAAATCAGTGAATGAAAAATTGATGGCTGGTTGGTCCGGTATCAAATACACTAAAAAATTCAAAGTGGGGAAACTATCAGTATTATTTATTTTTTATACAATTATGATACTTTCCCCATCATTGATAGGATGAAATAACACTTCCATGACCATCCGATGGTGTTAGGTCGGATTGAAAAATTGTTTTGCAATTGAAAAATTGTTTCTGATTTCAAATAATGGTCAATGAAGCATTAACAACCCGATTGGCTCGTGAACGACTGGATGCAATCAGGAGATTTGTACCAATTCGTGACTCTGTACGGAATAAACTGCAACAACGACAACAAGCGCAGACTGACTTTTCTGTGTCAAGTGAACAACTGTTTACTCCGATAACAAGTGCGACCAAAGATGTGAAAAAGTTAACTGAAGCAGCGATATACGGAGATATTCCTGAGCGAGAACGAGTAAAGAAGGCGCCGCTGCTTGATACGCTTGAAAAGATAGCAGCAGAGACCGGACAAACACGCGCAGGGATACGACAGTTATCCAGTGATATAAAAACTCAGCGCGAGTATGAACAATTAGCTGATATTGATGATTCTGCGCCTGAACCACAACCTGTTGATGTCGTCACCCCAAAAGGTATCCCCTTTATAGACAAATTCACCGAAGGAGCTATAACAGAAATCAAACGACCTAAATTAATAAAAACCAACGATTATGCGGACTTTGGCGTTTTCGCTGCCCAAAAATATTATTCAAGGGAAGAGTTTTTAAAGACGAGTATAAAAACAGTAGAATTAAACGAGACGACTGGGTAGATTGGTTGTATAAAACGAATAAGGGGATTACTGGTAATTTGAAAAAGGATACAGTTGAGTATAGATCTTTTAAAGTAGGAGTTGATAGCTATGGTATACAAAAACAACAAAGTCGAGGCCAACAAAGGAAATTACTTGATGATAGTGAGGGCGCAACTGGTACAACTGAGGAAACAAGCGGAAAAGGATATTCGATTGGAAATCCAAAGGATGTCTTTGACTCTACCACGACATGTCCTGGTAGTGTTATCAATGATATATCACGATTAGAAGTTCTTGTAGGAGGTTTCCGAGCTGGAAATAACTCACCGGAAATAATTAATGAAGCAGCTGATATCTGTAGACGATTATTTCAGGGTGGTATCATGAATATCAGCACATATCGAGATTTCATTGACGAGTTAGCAAATGGGTATCATAGTGACTGAATTGAAAAGTCAATTGAAAAATTGTTTCTGATTTCAAATAATGATCATACACTACAATCATGATAAACCAACCCCCGTCTACGTAGTTAATTCACGGTTTCCGGTTTATAGAGCATACTACGGAGATGGTTTAGGCAATACCATTGCAGGGTTATTTGCGAGAATGGCTCCAAAAGTGATGCCGTTAGCTAAACAACTAGGAATGAAAGCAATTGAAGTTATTCGTGATAAGGGTATTAGTGCTGTTGGAGATTTTGCTGGAAAAGCGTTTTCAACTGCGAAGAATAAAATAACATCATTAGTGAAATCACGAAGTGATTTACAAAAAAAGAAACCGGTACCATTGCCATCTACAGCGGAAATGCCTGCAAGTGTTAGTAGAATTATAAATAACGCAGTAGACGAAAAATTAGCGTCGATGGCTTTAACTCCCGACCAAAGCAATATTGCAAATATGATAGCAGGAAGCGGCTTTAAAAAACTACGTCGATGAAAATCGTTTATGATTTCACGATTTAGACTCTGATAAATAGAATAAAATGTTCAAAAAATCACATGATCCGGCGTTTGATATAGACGCCCCAGTTGGCAAGGATGATTCTGTACGCGATTATCAATATTACGCCTATCATGCCATAGACTCAAATAGTCGAGCAAGAATTGAACTTCAAGTCCATGATACCAGTAAATACTTTTTGCCCTGTGAAGCGTTTATTGAAGTAGAAGGAGAACTTGTAACAGCTGATGATACTCCTGCTGTACCAGCACCGTATCCAGATGGTACTCAAGTCGGTTTTGTCAATAATGGTATTATGGCGTTATTTGAGAGTGCTAGATATCTCATTGATGGAAAAGAAATTGAGTCCATAGATCGCGATGTTGATATGGCTACAACAATAATCGGGTTAGCGAGATATTCCGATGATTATACAATATCAGCAGGACCCTCTATGATGTTTGCAAAAGATGGTAAGAATACCGCTGCAGGAAATCCATTTGTTGTAAGACGACCAAAAAAAACGTTATAATAGTGATGCTGATGTCGAGAATATGATTATAAACAACGACGTTAATTTCAATCTAGGAGCTGCAACACGAAACTCAATGTTGCAAGGAGCGCGTAAATCATTTTCATGCGCGATTCCACTGCATCACATATTTGGATTCTGTAGAAACGTCAGAAAAGTTATCTACGGGGCGAAGCATACAGTATCGCTTGTACGAAAGAGTGATGATAGTGACGCAATCTGGAGGATTTCAGCAGATGTTGCAAATCCAAATGCTGATGCCGGTAAAGTCAATTTAACAAAAATATCATTGTGGATGCCAGTGTTGACTCCAGCAATCGCCGCAGAAGAACGATTACTATCATTTATGGACCAAGGAGGAAAGTCGTTGTTGAGTTGGCTAACCGTGAGTACAGATGTTAAACAATCAAATATCAACGGGTTATTCACGTGGAATCTAGCATCAAAACAAGGCGTTGCTGCGCCACGTCATATATTTATTGCGTTACAGGATAACACACGAGTTGGCGATCAACGTTTCAGTCATATGATATTTGATCAATTAGGTGTGAAAGACGTCTCACTGAGAATAAACGGCCAGCAGGAACCATCCGAGGATATACAACTTAATTACACAGAAAATTATATTGCTCGCGTGTATTATCGTCTGTTGTCATTTATGGCACGCGATCAAAATGTTGATACTGGTTTGCAAATATCACAATTTGATTTTAAAAATCTGTATCCGATCTATTACTTTTCACTGGAACATCTTGATTTAACAAGACAATCTGTTGTTGATATACATTTTAGAGCTAATGTGTCTCGTGGTGCTATTGCTAATTATAGAGCAGTTGCTGTCATTCTCAGTGATAAATCAATGTTACTTAAAGGTGTTGGAGGAAGAATGAGAGTGGTAGATGCACCAGTGGAAAACATGTAATTGAAATTGTAAACGATTTAGAATCAATCAATTATGTATAACATGTCATATAGTACTATTAGTGTTGCGTTAACTCCCGGTCAATTAAAAAAATTGCAATCGGAATCAGCTAAAAAATGTGGAACCACAATCACGTTGAAACCCAACCAAATGACTGGTGGTGCAAATAAATTATCACTGACAACTCGTCAAATAAAACATTTCAATGATGCACTTGCAGCCAAAAAAGGTGTTCAGATTACTCTTTCTGCGGCTGCTATCAAAAATATGATTAAAACAGGCGGTATATTTCCGTTGTTAGCTGCGATTCCAGCATTGATTGCAGCAGCAGCCCCAGCGGTGGCTAAAGCGGCAGCGTTAGGAGCCGTTGGTACTGCAGCAGGAATGGCACTAAAGAAAGCAACTGGGAAAGGATATTAAAAAAAGGGAAAGGGTCTAAGACTACCAGGAACCCCGTATTCGTGGTACAGCGGAAAGGGTCTAAGACTACCAGGAACGATTTATTAATTCAGGAACCTATGGTTCCCAAATCTTCGATGGTTCCTATGTCCAATTTTGATTTAATGGATGCTGCTAAAAAACTAGCGATTAAAAACTTCAGAGGTGTCTTTATGAAAGATCAATTACCACATCAACCAAACAGCGTTGAAACCGGAATCATTAATTTAGATAACAGCACCGGACCTGGAACTCACTGGGTTGCATACGCTATTGATCCACGTGGGATTGTCTATTTTGATTCCTATGGATTAGCCCCACCAAAAGAGTTTATGCGGTATATAAAAACCCTTCCAATGAAGACTTGGTATTCTACGCTACCAACACAAACGATGATTGACCCACCAATATGCGGCAGCGAAGTATTAAATGTCCTTGACGCTATTTCTAACTCCTTGAGTAACCCAAGCGGAAAACCACCACATGTTGTCGTGAATGAATACACTAGTAATCGCTGGCAACGACGAAGTCGTCAAAAACGATTTTAGAGAGAGAAAGAGTTTTACAATAACATGATTGATATTTGGGGGAGATCTTTGAAACCCAAACCCGATGACACTGCACCACCTGATTCTGTCAAGGATGTAAAAAAACTAATCAAAGATGAAATAGCTGAGACGTTGAACTTAACAAATGTTGATCCTAATGAAATAGTTGTATTTCAAGACAAACAGGGTAAATTGAAATCCAGTGATGTGTCATTGGATGATATTTTAGTTAAACAACGAAACGCAATCGAGAACACCGTTGCGTTATTTTCGGATCAGGGTAAATTGAAAACCAGTAATATTTCTCTGGATGATATTTTGGTTAAACAACAAACGCAATCGAGGATACTATCGCGTTATTTTCCGATCAGAGTAAACTCAAACCGGGTGTACTCGTTTCGACGATTACAGATCGATTAAAAACTCTCAACGATGAGTTAAACAATTCTGTGTTTGTACTAACAACACTTGAATCTAGAATTGAAGAAAACGGAAAACAGTTTTCAGTTTTTCGTAGAAATATCATTGATAAATTTATTGGAACCCAGTTGGATAAAATTGAAATAAAACTCCCTGATATTAAAAAATCCATCGATGAGACGAAAACTTTCATCGAAGCCGTCAAAGGTGATTTTTCGAGGATGATAACAATCATTGAAAAAACAAAAATTCCTCATGAGAAAACCAATAACGTAGTATATACAATCCAACACGGATCATTTTTGTGGACACCTACAGACAACAAATTAGATATCACTGCAACCGTTAAGGGTATTTATCGATTAACACTGGTGACAACGGTTCAATTTAATATATCATCGTCGAGTTGATCCGAGGTCAACAATACGATTTCAACGATCATCGACAAGGATAAAACTGAAAAGTTCACGATAACATCTACTGATAAACATTTGACTAGAACTCCGGTATCATGGTATGTAGAATTCGTAGCGGATTTAAGTAAATAACTAAATTGAAAGGATTTCACAATTGAAAACGCTAGTGTTTTTAAAATAAAAATGATTTCATCAACTCAATGTCGCTATGATCAGGTCAGAGAATTTCAGAATAGACTCAAAACCCTCACTGAGGAGTATCAAATAAAAATAAAAAAATACCGACGAAGAATCACCGCAATTGATGTTATTGTGTACTCTGTGTCAAGCGTTCTCACTGGCGCCGGAATAATACTAGCATCTGTTACAATGATTGCCCCGGTCGTAGTTCCAATTTGCATTTCTGCGGTGGCTACAATCGGGGGTATATCAACCGGCATAGCAAAAAAGATATCATCATGCAGCCAGAGTAAACTGCAGAATTACTTACTTCAATTTCATATTGCATCAACCGCATATTCGCAGTTATCCCTGATGATATCATCGTCACTCGATAATACGATTATATCAGATAGTGAATTCTCAGCGATGGTCAGTATTTTTGATTCCGCGATATCGAAATTAGAGCGACAACATGAGTATAATAACAATGACAACACCGATGGAATCAGAAAACACGAACCCAAAAAACAAAATGATCTCAATAATATCAACATTACCAGATTGTGAGTTCTCAGTGATGGTCAGTATTTATGATTCCTCGATACCAAAATTAGAAATAAATCATGAGTATAATAACAATGACAACACCGCAGGAATTACTTCAACGAATAGTGGAGAACACGAACCCAGTACAAACAAGCATGATATCAATAACATCAACGAATCCAGAATTCAGTGTGAATTTCCCCTCTCCGGTCCCAGTGAAGGAGATAGCGCTAGCAAAACTACGAGTGTATCACAGTTGGCCTAATATCAGATCAAAATCATTTGGTGGTCAACAACCCAATAATTCTTTAGTGTTTGCGAATAAGAATAAACCCGACGGAACCCCAGACTGAAACGTCGTTTCGATACCAACAGGGTCATACCAAATCGAACAAATCAATGATGAATTCGCGCGTAGAATAAAATCGATTACTGGAGTAGAGTCAAAAATCGCTATAACAGTTCATGAACCGACGCTATCATCCGCAATTGAGATAAGCACAGAAGGATACGTCGTAGATATCTATCAGAGTTCTATTAGAACCGTACTAGGATGGCCTGAATTACCACCCCAGAGTAAAACTCTGGAGGAAACCGTTGATTTACCAGAACCACAAAAAACTGATTATATCACCGACAGAATAAAACCCGATAATCCATTAAAAAGCTATAGCTATTACAATAAATTTAATGTTTTTAATGTTTTGAAAAATCCCATCGTTAAGAAAGATTTATACTTAATTCGACAGGATAAAATCACTGAAAATTTCACAGCGTTCAATAACGATATTTCGTTGTTGTTAATATCTCTTAAATCCGGCTCTCTCACCCGAGATGAATTTATCAGCGTCGTAGAAACATGCAACAAAATCATCAATGATATGGAAACATTTAATTCACAAATTATTCAAGAGATATTAGGTGACAATAGCCCTGAAACAAAGAATTTATTTGCAGATGAATATAAAATCCGCGTTGAAGATATTCCAACATTCAAACTACCAGGATATAACGTACCAGCACTACAAAAATCTCTCAGTGATGCCATCGATGTTGGTTTTAAAATAATTCATGATGCATGGAAAAAAACAACATCACCGGAAATAAAAATCCTCAAACACAATAATGACCCAGACGGTGGCGGCAGGCATATCGCTCCGTTCAACGTGAATATATCCTCAGTGATTGCGCTCAATTTAGTGTGTGATGTTATCGAAGGAAGCTATCAGATCAATCTAGAGCAATCAACTCAAGCTCAGCAAGGATATATTCTTTATTCATTTGCACCAACAGCTCCTCCAGGATTCCTAATTATTGAAAACCCAATTAATCCTGTCTACATGCGATGCCATAATAATTCATTAACCAGAATTAATTTCAAACTCACCGACCAGTCAAATAATCTGATTGATTTACAAGAAGAGGTGTTAGCGATTAGTCTGTTTGTGAGATCCTAAAGACTCGATCAAATCATTTATTATTTTTTGTTATCCCAGAACTGAAAACTTTAGCAGCAGAGACGGTGGATGACAACAAGTTGCGAGCAAAATTGATTAAAAAATCGTTTTCATTTTTTTAGTTAAAATGATTTCGTAGGGAGATTTCAATCAATTTTTGTCTGAAAACGTTGTAGGGTTTGCCTTTTTTTGGTTAAAATAAGATTATAAGACGGCTCGTTTTAGGATTTCAATCAAATTTTGTCTAAAAACGTTGTAGGATTCACCCTCTCTGCTGCTTTACAGTATATGTTCTTCTGGAATTATGCTCAGGGAAAATATAAACAATGACAACTTTCACCTCACATTTCAAGTAAACATATCATTTTCAGAAGAAAAAGAAACCATTGTCGCCTTGATTGATATGAAATCTGGAGGCTGCAACGATCAGCGCTTAACTAAGAAAGTTTCTACGAATTACTGCGAATTGCTCATCTATTACGCTCTACTTGCCGATGAAAAGAAAACATTTTTTTATGTATCTCCAGTAAAGTGATAGCATTATTTACAACACGAACTAGCATAATATGAAACAAGCTTCTCTTTTTAAAATATTCCTTATATTTCGAATAGATTCATTTGAATTCCGTATTTGTTTGTTCATTAAAACACCATGCCATTTGATGTGATCGTACTTCAATAACCTTGACTGTTATTGCCATATGAATGACATTGATCGGCAAATAGGCAACCATTTACAACTTTCGTTTGGTTTCTATCTACAAGTGTTTATTAATAGGTTGGAGTTATATGTTAACCTTTACTGCTAGCTTACATTATGAAGCTGAAAGGAAGTTAGGTCCATATATGCAGGTCGTTTATGTTGTTTGCAGCATAGAAGTCGATGGCAAATCCAATATGATGAACTCCAGGATATACTAAATCTGCCTACACATCCTATTCGCTGATTTTCATTTATTTCATATGTTTTGAAACGTTTGCATATGACAATAACTCTTAGATCTTTCACCCACCCGCAGTAATCGAAATCTGCTTTACGAGACATGATTTCTGTGACCATGAAACTTTGCCTTCAAATATGTAATTTTAATGTAATTGTGAAATGTTACAGCACCTGATAATCTGTTGTTTCCTATGAGCATGTTTTGATCAATCGAGATCATATTTTCTTGCTTACATTTCCTTACAGAAGATGGGAAAATGTATCTAGTGATAACCGTTTTGGTTAATCTCAACCTAAAATTATTCAACAATAATCAAATCTAAGCGGGTTTAAAAATAAAAGCGCGAAAGAGGAACAGACTGGGAAATATAAAAGAGTTTAGTTCAAAACATACCCGATGTTTCCCTCAGAGTCCAGCCCGAAATGGACACAAGTAGGAAAAGAACGAAAGGATTCGGCATGGTTTCCAGCTTTATCTAAATTTGACAATGTCTTCAATATTTCATAAATTCCAATTTTATCTAAACATTCAATCACATTTAAGGGAAGTGAACAATTGTATAACCTGGAAATTTACTCATCTAATGGACTTTCTGGGCTCCTATGGAGCTACCCTTATTAAAACTTGAAAGTAGGATTGATTACACACCGTGGCTAACATACCATCAGACAGAGCTTCCCCAGCTTGTTTACTATCGGCTGTTTCTCTGACGCGTCTGTATAGTCCATGTAAACTGCGTTAGTTTAAACGGACATGAAGAAATGTTGTGAATTTTTTTCTAACTAAACCTCTTTCTATTTTCCTTGCGATGAATCTAATATGTTAGTTATTTTCTTTAATAAAAGAGGATATACAGAAACAGACAGAGACAGAGACACATAAATATTTGCAACCTATTTTTCTAAATCTTTATGCTGTCGTCAGTTAAACAGAAAATAGCTATACTTCTCTCCTCCAATAGTAGAATAGTATTAATAATAAATGTTTTATAAAAATATTCGTTTTTTTTACAAATACACATCCTGTAACAATCACCTACATAAAGAAAAATAAAAGAAACGGTATTAAATGGTATGCTCGGAGAGGACGTACCTTCACAATCGTTTCAAATGTTAAAGATCAGCAGCGTTCTTCCAGTCAATGAGGAAGCCTGGTCTAATAGTGAATTTTTATAGGGACAATTCGACATATCAACCGTCGACCCCGATGATGATAAATATCTTAGTTAAAGTGACTAATCAGGACTGGATTTGTTTACTGCCTGATCAAACAAAGATGCATGTGATAAGCAGCATCTGGTAAAAACATGTCAATACCCACTTGACCACTAACTCTATCGGTAAATTGTGAACAAAGTTCACTCATAAAGTTGTAGCAATATCTACTTTCACTGAGAGTCACTTCATCCTGCCCAGCAACACCATCACTATAGGTATCACGGTACCAATTGTTTTTCCATAGACCTCAATGCTAATATTTTGGAGAGATAAATATATTTTCTATCCTAATTTAGCATGCATCTCACACACTATTATAGAGAACAATGTTAGATTGTCAATTTGATGATGACAAAATCGGGTTCTTATTGCTTTTAAGAGAGATAACTCTGATGGAACTAGACACGGGTATGAGTTATCTAGTCACAACATAGCTATTTTCAGTCATGTGTATTACATTTTCAAAAAATCATAAAAAATACAAAATATGATCTATATAGGAATTAGCATAAATTCACATGTTGCCAAGAGGCTAAACTTTTTTTAAGCCTAACCTTGATCTATGGTTGCTTTAAAAGAGATAGCCATTCCAGTATTATGTTTTCACTTTGTTCATTTCGAGATATATGTTTCTGAATCGAAGCTATACTTCATCAAGTGGTTTGGGCGAATAGTTCATTGCTGCAAAGCAAGATATGCAATTTAAATTGATCTGATATGACATGTACATACGGATAACAACATTGCAGTATACCAGAACTTGTTATATTCGTTAACTATGGCAAAGAAACGTAGGAACGTGATTTAGTTTTACAGAATAAGTCAAATACATTCAACACAAGCACATTGACATAAAGTTGCTCAGAGTCTTATGAAACTGAAGCCTAGTTGGAATATGTCAACGAGACATTGATTATCGGAAATGAATAGAAGTGAGGTCAAATATGTAAAATAAGGTCAAAATTACGGGGCACAAATAGTTCATACAAAGCATAATCCATATCACCAGTATCAATATAATCATAGTTACACTTGATCTCGGAATATAGGAGCAGGATGTGGACCTTTACGAAAACAAGTAGCAATCATAGCTTATTCAGATGAATGATCAACTTTTTATAATTCTACAATAATGCAGGAAAGGTATGTTTAACACAATGGAGTGGTACATAACTGCATGACATTATAAAATCATATCAGGGCAGCCGATTTCGAGCGGAGAGGTTATATCATCGATTTATCTAAACGTTGGGATTATGAAGATTACGCTCACATACTTCCTAGTTTCTGTCGATAGACATACTTCAGCTTTGCTTTGATATAATAAAGTTAAGACATCATTTAAATAAAATTATTTGCTATCCGAATTTAGCAAAGATTAGCTACGTTCCGGGATCCTTAGGGCTCAGATTAAAGATTTGAAATGTAAATTTTGAAAGCATGGCTAACCTTTGGCTAAGCCCAAAAAGCCGACTAGAGTTGGTTGATTTGACAAAAATTCAAAAACCTAAAATGAAAGCAAACGCTGATATTACTTTCGATCTTTCTAGCTTGTTGAATTCATATTCAAAGTAAGCGTGTTCTAATTCTGTCTAAAGTAGGCCTAATCAACCAAAGATAATTAATCCAAACCTAAACCCGTAAAATAATCTCTCGTGTCAGTCAATGTGTCAGTCGCTGCGTATGAACTTAGATTGACATTTAACGCAGAGACAGATCTAAGATTTGTGTCAGAACGGGAGAGTAAATGTTGTGTCTACTTGTGGAAATACGAGTCTTACTTATCCGATAGTATTGCTTCGATTTCTGAAGTTTGTTTTCAATGTCAGAATTAACCGAACTCGAATATTTTGCACTTGTGTCAGCGGCATGCACTGATCCTAACAGATCGACTTCAATTGTATACTTTACATTACAAGAAAACAATCCCGCCTGAAAATCATTGTCAGTCTTAACGTCTTCTCGGGCATGCATCATCTACATATTACCAGGTGAAAAGACACTATGGTACGAACAGCTCTTTTTAAAGTTGTAATATAAGAATATACATGAAATTATACAAATTCATTTGTCATGGAAGTAGTAGATCTTGCCTTCCTAAAACATACCAGGCACCAACACGACTGGAAATGCAGGAAATTGTCTGCATGCTTTCTCTTGCTTTGTTTGAAAATGAAATAAGTTCTTAATATTGTTAACACGTGTCAGATTTCCATTTGGAATACGGTATTCAATGATAATCATTGAATCGAAGGAAGCCAGACGAAATACAGAGAAAGACAACATTTTACTAATATGATGGACATTCTTCGTTGCTTAAAACACTGATAACCACTCAAGCATCTCTCATGTATTAGTAAAATCTTTGGTACTTGTTTAGCAAATGTACGATTAAAATATTAGTTGTTGTGGTAGTAGTGATAAGTTTAATTTGCATTTGATATTAAATATTAGTAGTGAATTATGAGCCATTTTTTCCAAATCGAATAAATATTCAAAGGAACATTGACATGTGTTTACATTCTCAGCTGTTGCTTATGCCCTGCTTCTTGTTTTGATCAGGTTTTGAAAGCATGTAGTCGCTGTAAATCAATTGTACTGACAGTTTGCCCATTAGCGGGGTTAAATAACGAACTTGGAATAAATGTGCATATTTATAAAAAGAAATAAAAATAATAACTGCAAGTAGAAAACTAGAAATTACTTAATTTTCCATGTATTCTATATATTATGCATTCAGCGGTTCAATGATAGAAACATTTCTTACTTGCTCTGTTTCGAAACGCTGATTGTGTGACGTATATCACATTACAAACCACCTGTGTTGTGTTGCATCTAAATTATAATTTTTATTCTTTTTCCATTTTGTTAATAACCCCAATACGTGTATGCACCAATCATTGATAATACGCGATCAGAATGCTTAAGAATAAGGCTACATGATGTACGAGGTTTCCTTATTTCTATTTAAAAAAATGCGAGTAGCAAATGCTTTGCAAACTCAGCATTGTTAATGTTTCTGATACAATGAGAAACAGCATATGTCTTCCGGTATTCAAAATGTGCTGGATACTTTAAATGGATGCTAAACGTCCTCATCCATAATCTGCTTCTATATTGTAGCATTAGTGTACTTATTCTCATGCACATCCATCACAAAGCCAAGATGTCCATTTTATAGGTATAAATCGCATTGACAACGTCCTTCCTTCATGATATAAGTATATGTGTCACTATTTAAGCGGCAGTTTTTCAATTTCTACAGATACGGTGTCGTATGCATTATTTAGGGCTAATATATTAAACATCCAATACATGTTGCAAGAAGAATGATACAGCCATTACACATTATGGTTTTCAAAATACAAAAGAAAACCGATATACTTTTCCATTGAACTACGGTGTCTTTTGAAGTTTTAAAATAACTATGCAATGAGATTATCACGACTATTTGCGATATGAGAGGTTTCCTGCCTCTCAGAGAGACAGAATGACAGATCTACAGACATACATACAGACAGACAGTCTATCCTAGCAAAGGACAAATGTAGGACAGCCAATGAAAGGTAATGAAAGGCTTGTGTTTTATAGGTTCATTCCTTGAAAGATTAGGGCAATATTTTGTAAATATTCTTAGTATTGCATGCGAAATAAGATAATTAACTTCCAAAATAAAGTTATTTTCATTTGCGACCCTTTTGTTCTGGACATACAATTCCATTAACAGCATGAGCAACATATGTTTACAATCAAGTCTGTTGCTATGCAGATAGTGAGTTGCGGTCGACGAGTCATATGCAGAAAAGTCTTGGTGTCTGAAATAATTTTATTCGCATCGACAAACGTAAGCAAGGTGTTAAGTATTATAACATGAAATTTGAATATTGCAATAATTGTATAAACCAACCATTGGTCAAAAGGAGCTGTTTGTGTAAATATCTACAAACTATCAGCGTAACATACTATCTCTAGTATAGAATTGTTAACTTTACATTAATTTTAAGTCTTATAAATAATCGTTCTTTACTTCAAAACATATTTTGATTCTCTTAGGGATAATTTTCCCCCATAAAACGTATAAAGAACCGAACAAAAATGCTTGAATACTGATCACGCGTGTTTCAATTCACATATCTTGCTCGTATTCATTAGACTAACTTCATTATTTTCTGGACCACCATTAAATGTTGGCGTAATAACACACATAGTCGCGTTTGAAGATAACAGAGCCGTTTGAACAAAAAAACAATTGGCTGATAAGTAAGTATCTTTGGAGTTTTACATTTCGGTCATATACGCGTTACTAACTGTACATTTTGGGATCAAGTTAGCCTTAAACTGTTCCTCTTTATAAGATGGGGGTTTCCACTTCAATACAATATGTTGCCTATTGAGTAAGCTTAAACAAAATAATATCCCTACTTGACATGACCTGCAAAATGTACGAATATATAAATATTTCTTGGCGATTGCAATCAGCTAGTTTTCGTCCTACAGTAGCTTAACTTTGGCGAAACAGCGGAAAAACTACATTACTTTCCTAACGTATAGAAGTTTTCTAAGCGGATGCCCTTTAAAACATTGCTGTTCAATTGTCGGAATATGCAACAAGCGGTAGGAAAGTTGAAGGGAACCTAGAATTATTATTAGAAAAAAATTACATATGTATGTAATGGCGTCTGTTATAATGTATGATCTTGAACGGTAATAACACCATGTTACCTTGCCGTCAAGTCAATTAGTTTCGACATCGTAAATATACATGTGTAGATAGACATGGACACTACAGCATTTTTAAACTACGGATATTAAGAGCTGCCTACAAAGAAAAGCATGCTCCAGTCTTCCATGTTTCATGTGTTCTTTTTATGAATATGTTAGTATTGAAAGTTACGCTTGTATTTTCTTTCACTTTATACGCAATGTTTTGGAAAGATTGTTTATTATATAAATCATGTTATATATCTTCTGAAGTGTTTTTATGTATTTGACATTGGCTGCTGTCAAAAGTTCTGAAGCCGTTGCAAATACTTTGTTTCTGATGCAGTGAGAAATGCATTGAAACCATCCGGATCCCAAAACGTTAAGAAGAAACAAATACCTTCAAAACACGCCAACACTTGTAGAATACTGATACAAGGAACACCGCACAAAACTGAGTAGTTGATAACGTGTTTCTTTGCAAATTCAATGAAAATGACTTGAATGGCTTTAGCAAGAAACTTTTGGCAAGTATAATTTCCATATTAAGTCCCTTAGGATATTATAGAGCATCTTCATAGAAGTTTAGTTTACTTGTACGTAGAGACTAAGTTTCCCGAGTTACGTATAGTTTCCGTTCAGTTTCTAATATCCAGAAACTAATTTTTCATGAGTGGTTTATCATGAGCTATGTTTGCGTGGAAGGGGAGCTTATCATGTATCAGATAGTTTCGATAGCAGAGACTCGACACTTTATTAAACATTCACTTCCTTGGATTAAGTTGGAATTGCTGTAAAAGGTTTGCATTAGTTCAAGATTGGATCCATCCAAACAATTATTAGACAAACAAACGATCGATCTATTCTATTGCGTGTAGTCAGCCACGAGATCATTATCAATTTCATTTTCAATCCCCAATATTATTCTATAAACGAGCCCAAATTATATCAGGATAACTTGGAATTGCATCAAAACAAAGTAATTATGGGATTGATTGATGCACTTCCGAATAGTCTCTCCTGAAAAATGTAAAGCCCTAGCAAATGAAATTTATCAACTAATTCGTGTGGGGATATATCATAAATAAGTCAAAAGCAATCTATCAAATAATATCTCACCAGACACAACAAGATGTATTCAAAAGACAACTAATTTTAATCTTGCACCTCAGGTAGACTTGGGATGCCAAAATCATAGATGATATATAATGCTCAATTTACCAAAGACGGAACTGAGGTAAAAGTGACAAAATTGTCTGAAGCTTGTGAACGTAAGAAAGATTGTATAAGACAATATCAGTTTACCTTAAGTGTACAAGAAAATTTGTAGACTCAAGCAAGCCAATACTACAAAACAAATCGATATGATCTATTGACCAAGAATTCAATCTGGAAACAGAAACATTAGTTAAGTTTTCTTGTACATAGACTCAAAGGATATAGCAACAACAATTGGTATGAAGAAGTAGTATCGCTTTTTAAATTCTCAATTTAGGATTTGTTTATACAGGCATTCCCGTTCGATATGGCAGGTATTAAAATAGACTGTTAAGTTATGCACATTACGACCAAGCTAAATATTCTCTAATATGTATATCAAATGGGTTGTAACATCATTACACTAAGACTCTGGAGTATGAAAGCGTTATCAAGGTTTAACAATAATTCTTCACTATAATGTTTCCAAGGCACATCCAAAATTAGGCTTAAAGAAGCATCCTTATTCAGATAAACTCAAATTAAATCAGTGACTAAACTAGAGAAAGCTAAGTAAGTAGATAGATTGAACGTATACAGATTCACTTAAGTAATGTGGTATCTAGATTGATTCTTTAAGAGACGGATAATTGTAGGAAGCATAGTTGATAGTAAAGAAACGTCAAGAAATCAATTGAATTACTCCCAAATAAAACTGGCCTTGGCCAGGAAAACTGTGTATCTAGCCTTTGTCATACTTGTTTAGACAATTACGTTCTTACACGGATATTTATTTTATGAACGAGTATAGTCCAAGTAGTATTAGCCGTCAGTGCGTCTACAATCATGATACATACTGTCTTGTAGATTATTATACGACAGTATATCATGAAAAGACATTTGACTTTGAACTCTGAAATATATCGTAAATTGAATTCTGGCTGTCATAACTGAATATCCGTGATCAGGAGATGTATGTAATTCGAGTGAGTGTAAACACGTGAATAAATGGACAATTAAAACTGCAAAAAACAATACATGGATGCATAAGACTTTATTCGAATCATCCGATAAACTGACAGTACGTTTCGACATTAGAAAAGAGATTTAAGCGGCAAAGGAAATCTATAGTTTTAATGAACACATATCATTGGATTTTACTTCGTATTTGAGATTTCGTTTGTTTCAGTTTCATCGGTAGCACAATGTATCCGCAGCTCAACTGGAAGAAGGCGGCGTATCTCCATTAGGTTTAGGTGTAAGTCCAGAAACAGGTGGATTCGAACCAGGTAAAGATGACGGTGTACTGATAGGTGCTCGTGTAGATCCAGGTGCAGGTAAACATTTCGGATCTATTGTGGCTTTAAAACAAAAATAGGATAGTCTTCTAAACAAGATTTAAATATTGGAGGGATCAAGTGTAATACATGAATCCCTAAATAAGTAAAACATGTGTCTATTACACTATTGCGCCAATAGTCATAAGTGAACTTATCGATGTAGTTTATTGCTATAGTACGGAGAACAGAATTGTCAATTCAATATTAGACAAAAAGTAAACAAAAACGAAATCATGTATGAGACAAATCAATTCCATATAGATGCAGTTACAGCATTATCGAATACGGTTGAATAATGTTACATATGCAATAGGTAGTATCGGACAATTTTGATGAGAATGTTCTCGATCTACATACTCCTATTATTATTATTATTATTATTATTATTTACAAATATTAATTCATGCAAAGAGGTAATGAACGATTTACAATTCAACATCATTCCTTACGCGTGTGAGATATATTGGTGCAAACCGAATTGAACAGTGACATTGCATGGTAACTGATCCAAAGCTAATGCAACATTACAAATATATATATATATATTACAAAAAAATGTGTAATAGTTTGATTAAATTTGGAAATTGCACATGAGAGAGAGGGAGGAAAACGAAACTTTTATATATAAATATTTTTGTTTGCAGATTAAAATAGCAAATTTCTTTCTTGATGCGGCCCTATATTAAGGTTTACAGTATATGTTCTTCTGGAATTATGCTCAGGGAAAATATAAACAATGACAACTTTCACCTCACATTTCAAGTAAACATATCATTTTCAGAAGAAAAAGAAATCATTGTCGCCTTGATTGATATGAAATCTGGAGGCTGCAACGATCAGCGCTTAACTAAGAAAGTTTCTACGAATTACTGCGAATTGCTCATCTATTACGCTCTACTTGCCGATGAAAAGAAAACATTTTTTTATGTATCTCCAGTAAAGTGATAGCATTATTTACAACACGAACTAGCATAATATGAAACAAGTTTCTCTTTTTAAAATATTCCTTATATTTCGAATAGATTCATTTGAATTCCGTATTTGTTTGTTCATTAAAACACCATGCCATTTGATGCGATCGTACTTCAATAACCTTGACTGTTATTGCCATATGAATGACATTGATCGGCAAATAGGTAACCATTTACAACTTTCGTTTGGTTTCTATCTACAAGTGTTTATTAATAGGTTGGAGTTATATGTTAACCTTTACTGCTAGCTTACATTATGAAGCTGAAAGGAAGTTAGGTCCATATATGCAGGTCGTTTATGTTGTTTGCAGCATAGAAGTCGATGGCAAATCCAATATGATGAACTCCAGGATATACTAAATCTGCCTACACATCCTATTCGCTGATTTTCATTTATTTCATATGTTTTGAAACGTTTGCATATGACAATAACTCTTAGATCTTTCACCCACCCGCAGTAATCGAAATCTGCTTTACGAGACATGATTTCTGTGACCATGAAACTTTGCCTTCAAATATGTAATTTTAATGTAATTGTGAAATGTTACAACACCTGATAATCTGTTGTTTCCTATGAGCATGTTTTGATCAATCGAGATCATATTTTCTTGCTTACATTTCCTTACAGAAGATGGGAAAATGTATCTAGTGATAACCGTTTTGGTTAATCTCAACCTAAAATTATTCAACAATAATCAAATCTAAGCGGGTTTAAAAATAAAAGCGCGAAAGAGGAACAGACTGGGAAATATAAAAGAGTTTAGTTCAAAACATACCCGATGTTTCCCTCAGAGTCCAGCCCGAAATGGACACAAGTAGGAAAAGAACGAAAGGATTCGGCATGGTTTCCAGCTTTAGTCTGAAACATTCAAATCTAAATTTGACAATGTCTTCAATATTTCATAAATTCCAATTTTATCTAAACATTCAATCACATTTAAGGGAAGTGAACAATTGTATAACCTGGAAATTTACTCATCTAATGGACTTTCTGGGCTCCTATGGAGCTACCCTTATTAAAACTTGAAAGTAGGATTGATTACACACCGTGGCTAACATACCATCAGACAGAGCTATACATTCCCCAGCTTGTTTACTATCGGCTGTTTCTCTGACGCGTCTGTATAGTCCATGTAAACTGCGTTAGTTTAAACGGACATGAAGAAATGTTGTGAATTTTTTTCTAACTAAACCTCTTTCTATTTTCCTTGCGATGAATCTAATATGTTAGTTATTTTCTTTAATAAAAGAGGATATACAGAAACAGACAGAGACAGAGACATAAATATTTGCAACCTATTTTTCTAAATCTTTATGCTGTCGTCAGTTAAACAGAAAATAGCTATACTTCTCTCCTCCAATAGTAGAATAGTATTAATAATAAATGTTTTATAAAAATATTCGTTTTTTTTACAAATACACATCCTGTAACAATCACCTACATAAAGAAAAATAAAAGAAACGGTATTAAATGGTATGCTCGGAGAGGACGTACCTTCACAATCGTTTCAAATGTTAAAGATCAGCAGCGTTCTTCCAGTCAATGAGGAAGCCTGGTCTAATAGTGGATTTTTATAGGGACAATTCGACATATCAACCGTCGACCCCGATGATGATAAATATGTTAGTTAAAGTGACTAATCAGGACTGGATTTGTTTACTGCCTGATCAAACAAAGATGCATGTGATAAGCAGCATCTGGTAAAAACATGTCAATACCCACTTGACCACTAACTCTATCGGTAAATTGTGAACAAAGTTCACTCATAAAGTTGTAGCAATATCTACTTTCACTGAGAGTCACTTCATCCTGCCCAGCAACACCATCACTATAGGTATCACGGTACCAATTGTTTTTCTATAGACCTCAATGCTAATATTTTGGAGAGATAAATATATTTTCTATCCTAATTTAGCATGCATCTCACACACTGTTATAGAGAACAATGTTAGATTGTCAATTTGATGATGACAAAATCGGGTTCTTATTGCTTTTAAGAGAGATAACTCTGATGGAACTAGACACGGGTATGAGTTATCTAGTCACAACATAGCTATTTTCAGTCATGTGTATTACATTTTCAAAAAATCATAAAAAATACAAAATATGATCTATATAGGAATTAGCATAAATTCACATGTTGCCAAGAGGCTAAACTTTTTTTAAGCCTAACCTTGATCTATGGTTGCTTTAAAAGAGATAGCCATTCCAGTATTATGTTTTCACTTTGTTCATTTCGAGATATATGTTTCTGAATCGAAGCTATACTTCATCAAGTGGTTTGGGCGAATAGTTCATTGCTGCAAAGCAAGATATGCAATTTAAATTGATCTGATATGACATGTACATACGGATAACAACATTGCAGTATACCAGAACTTGTTATATTCGTTAACTATGGCAAAGAAACGTAGGAACGTGATTTAGTTTTACAGAATAAGTCAAATACATTCAACACAAGCACATTGACATAAAGTTGCTCAGAGTCTTATGAAACTGAAGCCTAGTTGGAATATGTCAACGAGACATTGATTATCGGAAATGAATAGAAGTGAGGTCAAATATGTAAAATAAGGTCAAAATTACGGGGCACAAATAGTTCATACAAAGCATAATCCATATCACCAGTATCAATATAATCATAGTTACACTTGATCTCGGAATATAGGAGCAGGATGTGGACCTTTACGAAAACAAGTAGCAATCATAGCTTATTCAGATGAATGGTCAACTTTTTATAATTCTACAATAATGCAGGAAAGGTATGTTTAACACAATGGAGTGGTACATAACTGCATGACATTATAAAATCATATCAGGGCAGCCGATTTCGAGCGGAGAGGTTATATCATCGATTTACCTAAACGTTGGGATTATGAAGATTACGCTCACATACTTCCTAGTTTCTGTCGATAGACATACTTCAGCTTTGCTTTGATATAATAAAGTTAAGACATCATTTAAATAAAATTATTTGCTATCCGAATTTAGCAAAGATTAGCTACGTTCCGGGATCCTTAGGGCTCAGATTAAAGATTTGAAATGTAAATTTTGAAAACATGGCTAACCTTTGGCTAAGCCCAAAAAGCCGACTAGAGTTGGTTGATTTGACAAAAATTCAAAAACCTAAAATGAAAGCAAACGCTGATATTACTTTCGATCTTTCTAGCTTGTTGAATTCATATTCAAAGTAAGCGTGTTCTAATTCTGTCTAAAGTAGGCCTAATCAACCAAAGATAATTAATCCAAACCTAAACCCGTAAAATAATCCCTCGTGTCAGTCAATGTGTCAGTCGCTGCGTATGAACTTAGATTGACATTTAACGCAGAGACAGATCTAAGATTTGTGTCAGAACGGGAGAGTAAATGTTGTGTCTACTTGTGGAAATACGAGTCTTACTTATCCGATAGTATTGCTTCGATTTCTGAAGTTTGTTTTCAATGTCAGAATTAACCGAACTCGAATATTTTGCACTTGTGTCACCGGCATGCACTGATCCTAACAGATCGACTTCAATTGTATACTTTACATTACAAGAAAACAATCCCGCCTGAAAATCATTGTCAGTCTTAACGTCTTCTCGGGCATGCATCATCTACATATTACCAGGTGAAAAGACACTATGGTACGAACAGCTCTTTTTAAAGTTGTAATATAAGAATATACATGAAATTATACAAATTCATTTGTCATGGAAGTAGTAGATCTTGCCTTCCTAAAACATACCAGGCACCAACACGACTGAAAATGTAGGAAATTGTCTGCATGCTTTCTCTTGCTTTGTTTGAAAATGAAATAAGTTCTTAATATTGTTAACACGTGTCAGATTTCCATTTGGAATACGGTATTCAATGATAATCATTGAATCGCATGAAGCCAGACGAAATACAGAGAAAGACAACATTTTACTAATATGATGGACATTCTTCGTTGCTTAAAACACTGATAACCACTCAAGCATCTCTCATGTATTAGTAAAATCTTTGGTACTTGTTTAGCAAATGTACGATTAAAATATTAGTTGTTGTGGTAGTAGTGATAAGTTTAATTTGCATTTGATATTAAATATTAGTAGTGAATTATGAGCCATGTTTTCCAAATCGAATAAATATTCAAAGGAACATTGACATGTGTTTACATTCTCAGCTGTTGCTTATGCCCTGCTTCTTGTTTTGATCAGGTTTTGAAAGCATGTAGTCGCTGTAAATCAATTGTACTGACAGTTTGCCCATTAGCGGGGTTAAATAACAAACTTGGAATAAATGTGCATATTTATAAAAAGAAATAAAAATAATAACTGCAAGTAGAAAACTAGAAATTACTTAATTTTTCATGTATTCTATATATTATGCATTCAGCGGTTCAATGATAGAAACATTTCTTACTTGCTCTATTTCGAAACGCTGATTGTGTGACGTATATCACATTACAAACCACCTGTGTTGTGTTGCATCTAAATTATAATTTTTATTCTTTTTCCATTTTGTTAATAAACCCAATACGTGTATGCACCAATCATTGATAATACGCGATCAGAATGCTTAAGAATAAGGCTACATGATGTACGAGGTTTCCTTATTTCTATTTAAAAAAATGCGAGTAGCAAATGCTTTGCAAACTCAGCATTGTTAATGTTTCTGATACAATGAGAAACAGCATATGTCTTCCGGTATTCAAAATGTGCTGGATACTTTAAATGGATGCTAAACGTCCTCATCCATAATCTGCTTCTATATTGTAGCATTAGTGTACTTATTCTCATGCACATCCATCACAAAGCCAAGATGTCCATTTTATAGGTATAAATCGCATTGACAACGTCCTTCCTTCATGATATAAGTATATGTGTCACTATTTAAGCGGCAGTTTTTTCAATTTCTACAGATACGGTGTCGTATGCATTATTTAGGGCTAACATATTAAACATCCAATACATGTTGCAAGAAGAATGATACAGCCATTACACATTATGGTTTTCAAAATACAAAAGAAAATCAATATACTTTTCCATTGAACTACGGTGTCTTTTGAAATTTTAAAATAACTATGCAATGAGATTATCACGACTATTTGTGATATGAGAGGTTTCCTGCCTCTCAGAGAGACAGAATGACAGATCTACAGACATACATACAGACAGACAGTCTATCCTAGCAAAGGACAAATGTAGGACAGCCAATGAAAGGTAATGAAAGGCTTGTGTTTTATAGGTTCATTCCTTGAAAGATTAGGGCAATATTTTGTAAATATTCTTAGTATTGCATGCGAAATAAGATAATTAACTTCCAAAATAAAGTTATTTTCATTTGCGACCCTTTTGTTCTGGACATACAATTCCATTAACAGCATGAGCAACATATGTTTACAATCAAGTCTGTTGCTATGCAGATAGTGAGTTGCGGTCGACGAGTCATATGCAAAAAAGTCTTGGTGTCTGAAATAATTTTATTCGCATCGACAAACGTAAGCAAGGTGTTAAGTATTATAACATGAAATTTGACTATTGCAATAATTGTATAAACCAACCATTGGTCAAAAGGAGCTGTTTGTGTAAATATCTACAAACTACCAGCGTAACATACTATCTCTAGTATAGAATTGTTAACTTTACATTAATTTTAAGTCTTATAAATAAGCGTTCTTTACTATAAAACATATTTTGATTCTCTTAGGGATAATTTTCCCCCATAAAACGTATAAAGAACCGAACAAAAATGCTTGAATACTGATCACGCGTGTTTCAATTCACATATCTTGCTCGTATTCATTAGACTAACTTCATTATTTTCTGGACCACCATTAAATGTTGGCGTAATAACACACATAGTCGCGTTTGAAGATAACAGAGCCGTTTGAACATAAAAACAATTGGCTGATAAGTAAGTATCTTTGGAGTTTTACATTTCGGTCATATACGCGTTACTAACTGTACATTTTGGGATCAAGTTAGCCTTAAACTGTTCATCTTTATAAGATGGGGGTTTCCACTTCAATGCAATATGTTGCCTATTGAGTAAGCTTAAACAAAAAAATATCCCTACTTGACATGACCTGCAAAATGTACGAATATATAAATATTTCTTGGCGATTGCAATCAGCTAGTTTTCGTCCTACAGTAGCTTAAATTTGGCGAAACAGCGGAAAAACTACATTACTTTCCTAACGTATAGAAGTTTTCTAAGCGGATGCACTTTAAAACATTGCTGTTCAACTGTCGGAATATGCAACAAGCGGTAGGAAAGTTGAAGGGAACCTAGAATTATTATTAGAAAAAAATTACATATGTATGTAATGGCGTCTGTTATAATGTATGATCTTGAACGGTAATAACACCATGCTACCTTGCCGTCAAGTCAATTAGTTTCGACATCGTAAATATACATGTGTAGATAGACATGGACACTACAGCATTTTTAAACTACGGATATTAAGAGCTGCCTACAAAGAAAAGCATGCTCCAGTCTTCCATGTTTCATGTGTTCTTTTTATGAATATGTTAGTATCGAAAGTTACGCTTGTATTTTCTTTCACTTTATACGTAATGTTTTGGAAAGATTGTTTATTATATAAATCATGTTATATATCTTCTGAAGTGTTTTTATGTATTTGACATTGGCTGCTGTCAAAAGTTCTGAAGCCGTTGCAAATACTTTGTTTCTGATGCAGTGCGAAATGCATTGAAACCATCCGGATCCCAAAACGTTAAGAAGAAACAAATACCTTCAAAACACGCCAACACTTGTAGAATACTGATACAAGGAACACCGCACAAAACTGAGTAGTTGATAACGTGTTTCTTTGCAAATTCAATGAAAATGACTTGAATGGCTTTAGCAAGAAACTTTTGGCAAGTATAATTTCCATATTAAGTCCCTTAGGATATTATAGAGCATCTTCATAGAAATTTAGTTAACTTGTACGTAGAGACTAAGTTTCCCGAGTTACGTATAGTTTCCGTTCAGTTTCTAATATCCAGAAACTAATTTTTCATGAGTGGTTTATCATGAGCTATGTTTGCGTGGAAGGGGAGCTTATCATGTATCAGATAGTTTCGATAGCAGAGACTCAACACTTTATTAAACATTCACTTCCTTGGATTAAGTTGGAATTGCTGTAAAAGGTTTGCATTAGTTCAAGATTGGATCCATCCAAACAATTATTAGACAAACAAACGATCGATCTATTCTATTGCGTGTAGTCAGCCACGAGATCATTATCAATTTCATTTTCAATCCCCAATATTATTCTATAAACGAGCCCAAATTATATCAGGATAACTTGGAATTGCATTAAAACAAAGTAATTATGGGATTGATTGATGCACTTCCGAATAGTCTCTCCTGAAAAATGTAAAGCCCTAGCAAATGAAATTTATCAACTAATTCGTGTGGGGATATATCATAAATAAGTCAAAAGCAATCTATCAAATAATATCTCACCAGACACAACAAGATGTATTCAAAAGACAACTAATTTTAATCTTGCACCTCAGGTAGACTTGGGATGCCAAAATCATAGATGATATATAATGCTCAATTTAGCAAAGACGGAACTGAGGTAAAAGTGACAAAATTGTCTGAAGCTTGTGAACGTAAGAAAGATTGTATAAGACAATATCAGTTTACCTTAAGTGTACAAGAAAATTTGTAGACTCAAGCAAGCCAATACTACAAAACAAATCGATATGATCTATTGACCAAGAATTCAATCTGGAAACAGAAACATTAGTTTCGTTTTCTTGTACATAGACTCAAAGGATAGAGCAACAACAATTGGTATGCAGAAGTAGTATCGCTTTTTAAATTCTCATTTTAGGATTTGTTTATACAGGCATTCCCGTTCGATATGGCAGGTATTAAAATAGACTGTTAAGTTATGCACATTACGACCAAGCTAAATATTCTCTAATATGTATATCAAATGGGTTGTAACACCATTACACTAAGACTCTGGAGTATGAAAGCGTTATCAAGGTTTAACAATAATTCTTCACTATAATGTTTCCAAGGCATATCCAAAATTAGGCTTAAAGAAGCATCCTTATTCAGATAAACTCAAATTAAATCAGTGACTAAACTAGAGAAAGCTAAGTAAGTAGATAGATTGAACGTATACAGATTCACTTAAGTAATGTGGTATCTAGATTGATTCTTTAAGAGACGGATAATTGTAGGAAGCATAGTTGATAGTAAAGAAACGTCAAGAAATCAATTGAATTACTCCCAAATAAAACTGGCCTTGGCCAGGAAAACTGTGTATCTAGCCTTTGTCATACTTGTTTAGACAATTACGTTCTTACACGGATATTTATTTTATGAACGAGTATAGTCCAAGTAGTATTAGCCGTCTGTGCGTCTACAATCATGATACATACTGTCTTGTAGATTATTATACGACAGTATATCATGAAAAGACATTTGACTTTGAACTCTGAAATATATCGTAAATTGAATTCTGGATGTCATAACTGAATATCCGTGACCAGGAGATGTATGTAATTCGAGTGAGAGTAAACACGTGAATAAATGGACAATTAAAACTGCAAAAAACAATACATGGATGCATAAGACTTTATTCGAATCATCCGATAAACTGACAGTACGTTTCGACATTAGAAAAGAGATTTAAGCGACAAAGGAAATCTATAGTTTTAATGAACACATATCATTGGATTTTACTTCGTATTTGAGATTTCGTTTGTATCAGTTTCGTCGGTAGGATAATGTATCCGCAGCTCAACTGGAAGAAGGCGGCGTATCTCCATAACGTTTAGGTGTAAGTCCAGAAACAGGTGGATTCGAACCAGGTAAAGATGACGGTGTACTGGTAGGTGCTCGTGTAGATCCAGGTGCAGGTAAACATTTCGGATCTATTGTGGCTTTAAAACAAAAATAGGATAGTCTTCTAAACAAGATTTAAATATTGGAGGGATCAAGTGTAATACATGAATCCCTAAATAAGTAAAACATGTGTCTATTACACTATTGCGCCAATAGTCATAAGTGAACTTATCGATGTAGTTTATTGCTATAGTACGGAGAACAGAATTGTCAATTCAATATTAGACAAAAAGTACACAAAAACGAAATCATGTATGAGACAAATCAATTCCATATAGATGCAGTTACAGCATTATCGAATACGGTTGAATAATGTTACATATGCAATAGGTAGTATCGGACATGTTTGATGAGAATGTTCTCGATCTACATACTCCTATTATTATTATTATTATTTACAAATATTAATTCATGCAAAGAGGTAATGAACGATTTACAATTCAACATCATTCCTTACGCGTGTGAGATATATTGGTGCAAACCGAATTGAACATTGACATTGCATGGTAACTGATCCAAACCAAATGCAACGTTACAAATGTATCACATGGAGAAGGAGGTAGATTCAAAATATATGTAATAGTTTGCTTAAATTGGAAATTGCACATGAGAGAGAGAGGGAGGAAAACGAAACTTTTATATATAAATATTTTTGTTTGCAGATTAAAATAGCAAATATCTTTCTTGATGCGGCCCTATATTAAGGTGTACAGTATATGTTCTTCTGGAATTATGCTCAGGGAAAATATAAACAATGACAACTTTCACCTCACATTTCAAGTAAACATATCATTTTCAGAAGAAAAAGAAATCATTCTAGCCTTGATTGATATGAAATCTGGAGGCTGCAACGATCAGCGCTTAACTAAGAAAGTGTCTACGAATTACTGCGAATTGCTCATCATTAAATTGGAAATTGCACATGATCATCTACGTGCCGATGAAAAGAAAACATTTTTTTATGTATCTCCAGTAAAGTGATAACATTATTTACAACACGAACTAGCATAATATGAAACAAGTTTCTCTTTTTAAAATATTCCTTATATTTCGAATAGATTCATTTGAATTCCGTATTTGTTTGTTCATTAAAACACCATGCCATTTGATGCGATCGTACTTCAATAACCTAATTGTAGTTGATGCTGCGAGTAGATGCAAACAAGCAGAACCGCTAAAGACAAAATCAACTGAAGAGGCTTCTGCGTTTGAAATGATTTATCGTTGATGTCCTCTGCATTGGCCAAATCTATTACAAGTTGATCCTGGCAAAGAATTTCAGGGTGCGGTTCTATCAACAATGAAGCATCATAATGTCACCATCAGACGAGGACATGCTGCATTTCATCGCGATCAGGCAAATGTTGAACGATTTAATCGGATACTTGCTGAGCGGTTATTTGGATATCAATTCTCAAAGGAGTTTATTCAGGATAAACGATCCCGTGAATGGGTCAAGAGATTACCAGGCGTAATTACCGCGCTTAATAATGAGATTACTCGAACAATTAATATGAAACCTAACAACGCGATTGAAAAAGTATATACCTGTAAAACCGCAAAATGATTTTTCAAAGCAACCAATACTCGGCAATATCACTGTTAGATATTTATATGAACCAGGATCGCTCGAAGGTGGCAAAACAAGAGCTACTGATCCTACTTGGAGTGTTACTGCACATATAATATCTAGTATAACGAGATCTACGGGTAGACCGCCAGTCTATAGGTTGGATTCAACTGATCCTCAGCGAGGATTTACTAGTGAATAACTACAAGTGATACCCGAGGATACTCAATTACCGTCGCGTGGTCTTAACTGGCAACTCTGCGTCTGTTGCACTCAATACAAGTCAGCATCACATTATCTCTGTTATGACCAATGCTGCTATTCTTTCTGTCAACGGTGAATTGGCAGGGAACTTTATCCGACCAACACCAACGCATGATACAATTGCAACTCGCGCAGTGATTATTCTGTTGTCGTTTCAGTGTGATTATAAACTCGGCATCAATGTCAAATTTTCTGTTGTTTTTTTTTTGTCCAGTTGTTTATAACCAGAGAGTTTTTTCAGATTATATCATCGCCGACAATATCACTTATTGTAGTGTTATTATAATCTTAAACAACTCTTCGAAGTTGATTTATTCTTCGTACTCTGGACTCCGCAAGATAAACTAAATTCGAGCACTCGATGTGATTATCTATGATCCAAACAATTGTATCGGATATAGTCAACCCCTGCGAAGAATGTATCGTCGCTGCGTATCCTAGCTCCTATGGGGATTTATCAGCACGCAATGCATCATTGATATCAACTAACACAATATAATTTAACACTAAAATCTGCTTCTTTGTCCCTAACTCTGTCAAGCCTGGAATATCAACTTCGATATTTTGTCTTCTTGTATCCTTGGGTCTATAACACAGCGGCACTGGAAGTGTTGCAAATTTTTCTTTATGCATGCTAAATAACTTCATCTGAAGTGTGTCTCTGACTATCTTTCTACTTGCTGCTATTAAATCGTTTGGTCCCCACGCTTCCCAGAAATCATTTAATGGGGTTTCTGAAATTATTTCACACGCTATTTCACATTGGATTCTATCCGTTTGTAATCTGATTAGTTTCTTGAACTCGCGTAATTGTTAATCAAGTGCTCTATGATCAGTACTAATTTTTTAATAAAAGTCTTCAAAATTCTTCAGCCAATTATGTGGAGACAAACCTACAAATGGTGGTGGTTGACCATGATCGCCACACATTATCACTTTTGTATTCGCTAGCAATAACCACTCGAGAAACTTTTGTAATTTATCTAACGAAACCGTGCATATCCCATCCAAATAAATGATTTCAGGAACATATTTCTCGCCCATTCGATCAGTAGTCCAATTGTCACCTTTCCATCGAAAGAAACTGATAAGTGCAAGCATTAATTCCTCGTTGTTTCATCTCTATTGCAAGTCTGTGTGTTGGTGTTAGCACAATCATGTTTGATTTTCCTCGAAATAATTCAATCGCACGAGTCCTCTTCCCTGACCCACCACATCTGTTTAAGTAACTGGTTTTATATCTACATATTGAATCGGAACACGACGGTGCATTATATAGTTCTGATATCTGATTATTTTTCCAAGTAATTGTTTTCAATTGTAACATCTGTTGATTTAGAATAATCACGCAGTATTTCCTTTTTAATTCTCCATGATCCCCAACTCTCGTCGGAATTAATGAATTCAGCTACTGCTTCGCTATATTTTACGTCTATATAAAATGAATCAGTAGCGACTCTAACTGCGGATTCAGGAAATCTATTTATCATCGAAAGTAAATTAATAGAAGCATAAGTCAGCATAGACGACCTTAAGTACGTATATTGAGGATTTTCTCCATCTGTGTAAGTAACAATTGTACCTAATTTGGTTCCATCGGATAAGAAAGCCTCTTTACGATTTTATATTCGCAGATGTAACATCTAGGGGTATATTTGTAAATCGTAAAGACGAAACAACGTTCCAGTCTGGGGTACCGTCGTCTTTATTCTTATTTGCAAACACTAAAGAATTATTGGGTTGTTGACCACCAAATGATTTTGATCTGATATTAGGCCAACTGTGATGCACTCGTAATTTGCTAGCACGATTTCCTTCACGGGGACTGGGATAGGGAAATTCACACTGAATTCTGGATTCGTTGATGTTATTGAGATCATGCTTGTTTCTACTGGGTTTGTGTTCTCCACTATTCGTTGAAGTAATTCCTGCGTGTTGTCATTGTTATTATACTGTTGTTGTCGCTCTAATTTTGACATCGCAGAATCATAAATACTGACCATCGCTGAGAACTCACTATCTGATATAATTGTATCATCGAGCGATGACGATACAACATGAAATTTAATCACGTAGTCTTGCAGTTTACTCTGGCTGCATGATGATATTTTTTTTGTTACTATCGAAATTATTCCCGCGATTGTTGTTGCCGCGGATATGCAAATTGGAACAGCTATCGGGGCAATCATTGTTACCGAGGATAGTATAAAACCAGCTCCGGTGATTACACCTCTCACAGCGTACACGGTAACATCAACTGCTGTGATTCTTCGTTGGTATTTTTTAATTTTCAGTGAGAGTTTTGAGTTTCATTGAAAACTCTCTAGCCTGATCATAGCGATATTGCGATGATGAAATCATTTTATTTCCAAATCAGTTTACGATTTCAATTGAAACCGTTATTTACTTAAATCCGCTACGAATTCCAAATACCACGTTGTTGAAACCCTAACCAAATTTTTATCAGTAGATGTTATCGTGAACTTTTCAGTTGTATCCTTGTCGATGATCATTGAAATCGTATTGTTGACCCCAGATTAACTCGACGATGAAATATTAAATTGAGTCGTTGTCACTAGTGTTAATCGATAAATACCCTTAACGGTTGCAGTGATATCTAATTTGTTGTTTGTAGGTGTCCACGCAAATGATCCGTGTTGGATCGTGTATACTACGTAGTTGGTTTTCTCATGCGGAATTTTTGTTTTTTCAATGATTGTTATCATCCTCGTTGCATCACCTTTGATTGCTTCGATGAAGTTTTTCGTCTCATCGATGGTTTTTTAATATCAGGGAGTTTTATTTCAATTTTATCCAACGGGGTTCTAATAAATTTATCTACGATGTTTCTACGAAAATTTGAAAACTGTTTTCCGTGTTCTTCAGTTTTAGATTGAAGTGTTGCTAGTTGCAACACAGAATTTTTTAACTCATCGTTGAGAGTTTTTAATCTATCTGTAATAGTCGAAAAAAGTACACCCGGTTTGAGTTTACCCTGATCGGAAAATAACGCGATAGTATCCTCGATTGCGTTTCGTTGTTTAACCAAAATATCATCCAACGACACATTACTGGTTTTCAATTTACCCTGATGATCTTGAAATACAACTATTTCATTAGGATCAACACTTGCTAAGTTCAACGTCTCAGCTATTTCATCTTCGATTATTTTTTTAATATCACCGGTTGCAGTACCGTCGGCACCGGGTTTCTTCATCGCTGATAAAGATCTCCCCCAAATATCAATCATTTTATTTTATACATCTCTCTCTAAAAAGCGATTACTGGTGTATTTATTTACGACAACATGTGGTGGTTTTCCCCTTGGGTTACCCAAGGAGTTAGAAATAGCATCAAGAACATTTAATACTTCGCTGCCGCATATTGGTGGATCATTCATTTGTTGTGTTGGTAGCGTAGAATACCAAGTCTTCATTGGAAAAGTCTTTAAGCGATTTATATAACGCATAAATTCCTTCGGCGGTGCTAATCCATATGAATCGAAATAAACAATCCCACGTGGATCAATAGCGTATGCAACCCAGCGAGTTCCAGGTCCGGTGCTGTTATCGAGATTAATAATACCGGTTTCAACGCTGTTGGGTTGTGCCGGCAATTGATCTTTCATAAAGACACCTCTGAAATTTTTAATCGCCAATTTTTTAGCAGCATCGAGTAAATCAAAATTGGACATTGGAGTCAAAGACTCTTCAACTAGTAAACCGGTCCTAGTCTTAGACCCTTTCCGCTGTACCATGAATACGGGGTTCCTGGTAGTCTTAGATCCTTTCCCTTTTTTTATACCCTCGTCCCTTCTTCTTCGGTTCATATGATTCAGCAATGCCTTGTACCGCTTTTGCTCCCAAGCCTCCAGCTGTCCCCATTGCGACAGCTTTTGCAACTGCTGGTGAGGCCGCTGCAATTAATCCTGGTAACGCAGCAAATAACGGAAATATACCGCCTGTTTTAATCATATTTTTGATAGCAGCCGCAGAAATAGTAATCTGAACACCCTTTTTTGCTACAAGTGCATCATTGAAATGTTTCACTTGACGAGTTGTCAGCGATAATTTATTCGCCCCGCCAGTCATTTGATTAGGTTTCAGCATGATAGTGGTTCCACATTTTTTAGCTGATTCTGATTGCAATTGATTTGACCGGGGGTTAACGCAACACTAATAACACTGTATGACATTATACAATAACATATTGATTCTAAATCGTAAATTGTAAAGCAATTTCATCGAGAAAATCGTTTACAATTTCAACAAGGATTTTCTGAATCTGAAATCAAAGATTCCAATCATAGATTTTCTACTGGCGCATCTACCACTCTCATTCTTCCACCAACACCTTCGAGTAGCATTGATTTATCGCTGAGAATGACAGCAACTGCTCTATAATTATCAATAACACCACGAAGCACAGTAGCTCTAAAATGTATATCAACAACGGACTGTCTTGTTAAATCAAGATGTTCCAACGAAAAATAATAGATCGGATATAAATTCTTAAAATCATATTGTGATATTTGCAGACCAGTATCGACATTTTGATCGCGTGCCATAAATGACAACAACCGGTGATACACGCGAGCAATATGATTTTGACCGTAATCAAGTTGTATATCCTCAGATGGTTCCTGCTGGCCGTTTATTCTCAGTGAGACGTCTTTAACACCTAATGGATCAAATATCATATGGCTGAAACGTTGATCGCCAACTCGTGTGTTATCCTGTAACGCAATAAATATATGACGTGGCGCAGCAGTGCCTTGTTTTGAAGCTATGTTCCACGTGAATAACCCGTTAATATTTAATTGTTTAACATCTGTACTTACCGTTAGCCAACTTAGTAATGATTTTCCTCCTTGGTCCATAAATGATAGTAATCGAGCTTCTGCGGTGATTAATGGAGTCAACACTTGCATCCACAATGATATTTTTGTTAAAATGACTTTACCGGCATCAGCATTTGGATTTGCATTGTCTACGGGAATCCTCCAAATTGCGTCATTATCATCACTCTTTCGCACGAGTGTTACCATATGCTTCTCCCCGTAGATAACTTTTCGTACATTTCTATAGAATCCAAATATATGATGTAGTGGAATCGCGCATGAAAATAATTTACGCCGCCCCTCCAACATTGATATACGTGTTGCAGCTCCTAGATTGAAATTAGGATCGTTGTTTATAATCATATTTTCAACATCAACATCAGCAGCACCAGCATTATTCTTTGGTCGTCTTACAACAAATTGATTTCCTCCAGCGGTATTTTTAACATCCTTTGCAAACATCATAGAAGGTCCTGCTGATCTTGTATAATCATCAGAATATCTCGCTAACCCGATTATTGTTGTAGCCACATCAACATCGCGATCTATCGACTCAATTTCTTTTCCATCAATGAGGTATCTTGCACTCTCAAATACCGCCATGATACCATTATTGACAAACCCGACTTGAGTACCAACTGGATACGGTGCTGGTACAGCAGGAGTATCAGCAGCTGTTACAAGTTCTCCTTCTACTTCAATAAACGCTTCAGCGGGTAGAAATTATTTACTGGTATCATGGACTTGAAGTTCAATTCTTGATCGACTATTTGAGTCTATTGCATGATAGGCGTAATATTGATAATCGCGTACAGAATCATCCTTGGGGACTGGGGCGTCTATATCAAACGCTGGATCAGGTGACCCTTTGAACATTTTATTATACATCCATTGATCTAAATTGCGATTTTCACCGTCGTGGTTGTAAGCCACTTCCTGCTATTATATTTGCGATGTTGCTTTGGTCGGGAGTCACCAGCGACGCTAGTTTTTTTTTATCTACTGCGTTATTTATAATTTTACTAACACTCGCAGGCATCTCTGCTGTAGATGGTAGTGGTACCGGTTTCTTTCTTCGTGATTTCACTAACGCTGTTAATTTATTCTTCGCGGCTGGAAACGCTTTCCCGGCAAGATCTCCAACAGCACTAATATCCTTATCACGAATAACATCAATGGCTTTCATTCCTAATTGTTTAGCTAACGGCATCACTTTTGGGGCCATTCTTCCAAATAACCCCGCAATGATATCACCGAAACCATCACCATAGTACGCGCTATAAACCGGAAATCGTGAATTAACCACATAGACGCTTGTTGGTTTATCATGATTGTAGTGTATGATCATTCTTATTGTGAAATTGCTTAGCAATTTCTAAATACTAGTGTTTTCAATTGCTAGTGTTTTCAGTCACTATGATACCCACTTTCCACTAACTCGCCAATGAAATCTCGATATATTTTGATATCCATGATACCACCTTGAAATAACCGTCTACAGATATCAGCTGCTTCATTAATTATTTCCGGTGATTTATTTCCAGCTCGGAACCCTCCGATAAGAACATCTAATCGTGATATATCACTGATAACACTACCAGGACAGTTTCCAACTAGACCACTCCCCAGAAATTCCTTCTTATCTGGAGCTGTCTTATTTGGAGTTGAAATTTTCTCTTAAAGTCTCTGTATTCCTTCGTCCTTCTATGTAAACTCCCAGTATTTATTTCATACACTATATCAGCCCATTCATTATGTGACATTCTATAATCCGTATAATTGTCAGCAAATTCACCTAAATTGTCTATATCCTCATTGAGAATTAGTTGTTTAGCTTTATCGGTAAATAGATCCGCTAATTTCTTTGATTTAGGTAGTCCACTAACTAGTTGTTGTCGTTCTATATCCTGAGGAAGTGTTTTTAATGATTTTTTTTTGTTTAGTTCTTTTTGCTATTTTTTCTAACACAGGGGGAAAAGACTTTTCTTGTTTAGAAATTACTGATGTTGCATCCTCAGTTGCGCTAATTATCGGTTTAAATAACTGTTGTGTATCAGTAGAAAAGTCAATCTGAAGACTCTGTCGTTGTTGCAGTTTATTCCTTAAAGAGTCGCGAATTGGTATAAATCTCTTAATTGCATTTAGTCTCTCACGAGCCAATCTAGTTGTTAATGATTCATTGACCATTATTTCAAATTGCAAACAATTTTTCTATTGTAAAGCAATTTTCCCGAACCCGACCTAACAGACACAGTTAACGGTCTATCGATTTTTTATTCAGTGTGTGAAATATTTTTATTCACTGTGAAATTATCGATTTTTTATTCAGTGTGTGAAATATTTTTAATTGCTGTGAAATATTTTTATTTTTTATTCAGTGTGAAATATTTTTTATTCAGTGTGAAATATTTTTATTTTTTATTCAGTGTAAAATATTTTTTATTACAGTGAAATATTTTTATTTTTTATTGTGTGAAGTATTTTTATTTTTTATTTAGTGCGAAATATTTTGTATTGCTGTGAAATATTTTTATTTTTTATTCAGTAAAATATTTTTTATTGCTGTGTGAAATATTTTATTTTTTATTGCTGTGTGAAATATTTTTCATTCATTGTGAAATATTTTTATTCAGTGTGTGAAATATTTTTTATTGCTGTGAAAAAAAAATTTTATTCAGTGTGAAATATTTTTTATTCAGTGTGAAATGTTTTTATTTTTTATTCAGTGAAATATTTTTTATTGCTGTGAAATATTTTTATTTTTTATTCAGTGAAATATTTTTTATTGCTGTGAAATATTTTTATTTTTTATTCAGTGTGAAATATTTTTTATTGCTGTAAAATATTTTTATTTTTTATTCAGTGTGAAATATTTTTTTGCTGCTGTGAAATATTTTTATTTTTTATTCAGTGTGAAATATTTTTGATTGCTGTGAAATATTTTTATTTTTTATTCAGTGTGAAATATTTTTGATTGCTGTGAAATATTTTTATTTTTTATTGTGTGAAATATTTTTATTGCTGTGAAATATTTTTATTTTTTTATTCAGTGTGAAATATTTTTTATTGTGCGAAATATTTTTTATTTAGTGTGAAATATTTTTTATTGCTGTGAAATATTTTTTTTTTTTATTCAGTGTGAAATATTTTTTATTGCTGTGAAATATTTTTATTTTTTATTCAATGTGAAATATTTTAATTGCTGTGAAATATTTTTATTTTTTATTCAGTGTGAAATATTTTTTATTCAGTGTGAAATATTTTTATTGCTGTTTGAAATTTTTTATTCAGTGTGTGAAATATTTTTTATTCAGTGTGAAATATTTTTTATTGCTGTGTGAAATATTTTTTTTGCTGTGAAATGTGAAATATTTTTTATTCAGTGTGAAATATTTTTTATTGCTGTGAAATTATCGATTTTTTATTCAGTGTGTGAAATATTTTTTATTCAGTGTGTGAAATATTTTTTATTCACTGTGTGAAATATTTTTATTGCTGTGTGAAATATTTTTTATTGCTGTGTGAAATATTTTTATTCAGTGTGAAATATTTTTTTTAATCAGTGTTTTTAATGCATTTTCACTGATTTTATGACAGTTTTGGTGGTTTTCAGTCGGGTAAAGTAGTCGATTTTGCATGAAAATTCTCGTACAGAAAAGCTGTTAGGATTCATTTTTGATGATTTTTGACCAAAAAATCGATAATTTCAATCAAATAATGCTTAAAAAAAAATGACAAAAACAATTAAAAATCATCAAAAATTTCAGTCGGGTAAAGTAGTCGATTTTGCATGAAAATTCTAGTAGACAATTTCGATTAGAATTCAATTTCGACTGTTTGTCAAAATCGTTCATTTTCTTGAATTAACGCTCGTATATTTCTAATCTTCGAATTAACCTCCTTTATCAATTCATATTCCCTACCCAATTCTTTTCGTATTCCCTCTACGATAGTTAATAACGGGACAAACACACTTACGTCACTGGAAAATGAAAGAGAGTCCCGAATAGAATTCTGAATTTTTTTTTATCAGTGCATACTTCTTTGGTAACATATACTTGTTATTGTTAACTCCGTATTCTATATCCTGAAAGTCAGACATAATTTGATCAGGATTTAAACCATCTGATAGTTTAATATCCTGACTTTTCAATTCTGAAATTTCAGCAATAATGATATTCATTTTTTCAGAATTCATATTCTATAACAATTATATACTTCTAAATGAAAAATATGAATGCATCAGGCATAAATGAATTGAATTTTTTGTTCGGTCTTTTTTGAAATATCAGATCGATAAATTCCTTCTGCAACATTGTAACAGCTTGCAGATTTGATAAAAAAATTGTTCTTTGGATTAGAATCAATGTGATCAATAACAAAACCATCTTCGATCAATCCATTGTGACATTCAAATACTATTCTATGATTGAGATAAATTTTCTTTCCAGCGCCAAACATCAAATATCCTTGATTACTCACAAAACCGACCGGTTTCTTCAGTCTACGGTTTCTGACAGTACCATCACTGGATGCTTCATAATTTGTAATCAGAGGGTGTGGTCTGAATTCTTGGTTCATTTGTATACAAATACTATTTGTCTAATTCAGTGTTTGGTCTAATAATAAATTTTTCGATGTAGTCTCGAAGAGTTCTTATGATTTTATCCTTGTCAGGCGCGGAGTCAGTGTCAGAATTTTTTTATGGAATTTTTGATTCTTTTGTCATAATAACGCTTCAACTCTCTGTATCGCTTACCACCACAATTCAGACACAACTGTGATTTTCCCCTAACCCCAACCCCACATCGAATACAAGGTAACGGACCAAGGCTTCCACGTCAAAAACTTTGCATATGATACCCACAGAATTAATTTCTGCATGATTTGTTACAAGGAGTCACTGATCCAATCATGAGCCATTTGCAATGATTCATTATACATAAATCTTTCATTTAAATGCTTGTTTTAATTATAGTATGAAGGAGTTTGAGAGATTATCGAAAATTACGCCTTGGAAAAATGCTAAATTCAATCTTGATAGAGTTTCTGATACACCAAAGAATAAAATTCTTGATAGAACCATGATTAGTAAAATCAGAGAGTGTTTTAATGAATTCAAGCGTGATGGGGCAGCTCATTGTTGGTCAACATTTCGAATTGTACCTAATATCGATGCTACCATGAATGATGAAAAAGCAGCAGTGATAATCTCACATCTTGGGCGAAAAAGATATTTTTTTAGAATAAAATTCATTATCCGTGACGACACTGGAAATTGGATCATCAGGGATAAATACGAACCAATTCTCAAGGATAACAAAGCTATCACTGTGAATCAAGATTCCAAACCAGGAATTTTGACTGGAATTGACAAACCATACTACGAGAGATCTTATCCTGTAACAGCAGTTGTTTATGGAATATATCCGTTAAATGACAAACCTGATATTGCAAAACTAGCTCCCATGAAATATTCGTCATCAGTCGCTTTGCCACTCAATTGTGTAGCAGAACGAATAATAGAACACTTCACAAATGCATCCCGGGGGAATAAATTGACTGATCTAAGACGCAAAAAAATAACCGAATGGGAATTAACGGTGAAACAGCATGGGGCAACAATTCAGGATATAGCTAAGTTAGAAAAATCATTAAGATTTCCAATATCAGTAACGACAATAACCGGAGAAGTATTATACGAATCGAAATATAAATCACAAGGAATTCCAATACAAATTATTGATCATAATGAACACGCGTGGTCATCTGCAGTAACAATATTCCCACGGGATAGAACTGTAAAATATATACCCCAAACCGGAGAGTGTTTTTCCAAGCAGAAATTATTTGATGCTATTTACATTTTGAGTAAAAACGATCCTGTGTCGATGTGGCTATTTCAAAGTGCTGCAGATGATGAATGTGGATTCGATCAGTTTGTAAGACCCAACGGAGAATTGTACCTTACTGAAGAGCTGCATAATCAAATGAAAAAACTAGCTAGTGAGATTTTCTCTCCAGAGAGTTCTCTGGGGGAAATCGAAGATCAATTATTTACAAACTGTTTTACACTTCCCTCGGTTGCAGCACATTTTTCTAGGAAGAAGAACGCGTGGAAACCAACGCGAATTGAGTTTCTATCAGATGTCAGATTGAGCTGTCTTGAATACAGTCATGGTGGATTGTGGAATACAAAATATGACACTGAAACCGTTATTTCCGTTGATATGATTGCGTGTTATCCAGGGAGTTTTCTCGGGTATGGAGAGTGTTCTGAGTACTTCAAACGATTTGGACACCCCACACACGAAATGACTCGTGTTGCGATTAATGGACCACTGCCTGATTTTGATTTAACCGGATTCGCTCGTGTAGTATCATTTGAATTGGCTACAGGACTTCATCCGTGTAGTTATCTTTGGATTGGTAGACACATGTCTGAAAAACACTGAATGCCAATAGTGCTATTGAGATATATGATTGATTGTGGGATGTTACAATCGTTAATTGTCAGTGAAGCGATTATATCCTATCGAGCACAGAAATCAGTCTGGTTACCACAACCTGATATAGAAAAAATAATTAGCGAACAGCGAAAACTGTTTCCAAATTTCAACGAAGAAGAAATTGTAAATTGGTCCAAACAGTTATTTGAAATCAGAAACAGAGAAGCAAAAGATCTCAGTAGAAGAATAATTTGTAAATTTACTCAGGGTGGCAAATACGACAATACAAGATATTCTTCACGGTTGATTATAGACAACGCTGAATACGACTTTGTAATCTCGGATCTAACGAATAAAGGCATATATGTCAATCGTAAAGACGCATTTCTGTCCGATGGAACCAAAATGGGTACAATTGTTACCTACAACGATGGATACAATCCGCAGTATACACATTTGAGAGCTTCTATGCTCGCATATGCTTCTATCAATTTATTTTCCATGATAAATAGATTTCCTGACACCGCAGTTAGAGACGCCACTGACTCATTTTACATAAACAGCGATGTGGCTGAATTCATAAATTCTAACGAGAGTTGGGGATCATGGAGAATTAAGCGGGAAATGCTTCATGATTATATTCAATCAGCAGATGTTACGATTGAAAATAATTATCGGAATCTCTTTGAGATTCAATCAGAATTTTCTAATGCACCATCGATATCTGATCCAATCTGTAGATTTAAAACAGTTTATTTAAACGGCTGTGGTGGATCAGGAAAGACAACTCGTGCAATTGAATTATTCCGTGGGGAAAATCCAAACATGATTGTGTTAACACCAACTCACAGACTTGCAAGAGAGATGATACAGCGAGGGGTAAATGCCTGTACTTATCACAGTTTGTTTCGATGGAAAGGAGATAATTGGACTCCTGAGCGTATGGGCGAGAAATTTATTCCTGAAATCATCATTTGGGATGAAATATGCACAGTGTCGTTAGATGTATTACAAACATTTCTCGAGTGGTTGTTATTGAAAAATACAAAAGTCGTCATGTACGGTGATCACGGCCAACCACCACCATTTGTCGGTGCATCCCCACATGAATGGCTAAAGGGTTTTGTAGACTATTATGAAGAAATTAACGCTGATTATAGATCACTTGATGAACAATTACGAGAATTCAAAGCGCTAATTAGATTACAACCGGATATAATCCAATGTGAAATAGCGCGTGAAATAATTTCAAAACTCCAATGAATGATTTCTGGGAAATGTGGAAACCGAACGATTTGATAATTGCAAGTAGAAAAATAGTCAGAGACACACTTCAGATGAAGTTATTTGAATTGCATAAAGAAAAATTTACAACACTTCCAGTACCGTTATGTTATAGGCCTTCGGATACACGAAAACAGAATATTGAAGTTGATATTCCAGGAGGATTTCAAAGACAGAATTTAGTGTTAAATGATATTGTGCTGGTTGATATCAGGGTCGTCGAAGATGCATTGCATGCTAATAAATCCCCATGGACGCTAGGATACGCAGCGACGATACATTCTTCACAGGGATTGACTATATCGGATACAATTGTTTGGATAGTGGATAATCACATCGAATGGTCAAATTTAGTCTATCTTGCAGTATCCAGAGTACGAAGAATAAATCAGCTTCGAAGAGTTGTCCTTGAAAATCCTTCGGATTTTGGCTAGTTAAGTCCCCGCGGTGGTAATTGAGTATCCTCGGGTATCACTTGCAGTTGTTGTCGAGTAAATCCTCGTTGAGTGGCAGTTGAATCCAGTCTATAGATTGCTGGTCTAGAAACGCTAGCGTTTCCACCAAGTAGATCGTGTTATACTAGATATCTTGTGTGCAGTAACACTCCAAATAGGATCAGTAGCCCTTTTTCTGCCACCTTCAAGCTCTCCTGGTTCGTATAAATACCTAACAGTGATATTACTACCAAGAATTGGTTGGAAAACTCTAGAATCCTCTTGTGAGAGTTTTAGTATAGACTTCTTTTTAATCGCGTTGATAGGTTTCATGTTGATTGTTCTAGTAATCTCATTATTCAGTGCGGTAATCACAGCTGGTAATCTCTTGACCCATTCACGGGATCTTTTTTCTTGGATGAATTCTTTTGCGTATTGATATCCAAATAACCGCTCAGCAAGAGTCCGATTAAATCGTTCTACAATTGCCTGATCACGATGTAGCGCAGTATGCCCCCGTCTGATGGTGACATTGTGATTCTTCATTGTAAATGCAACCACACCCTGAAATTCCTTGCCAGGATCAACTTGTAACAGATTTGGCCAGTGCAGAGGACCCTTTCGATAAATCCTTTCAAATGCAGAAGCTACTTCAGGTGATGATTTTGTTTTTAGCGGCTCTGCTTGTTTTTATCGACTTGCAACATCAACTACGGTTAGCGCGTATTTGTAACCACCATCATGTGGCAGAAATAGTATATCAGCTTGATGAACTTCATTAGGAACGGTCACATCAAAATGCGAGTAGTGAATTTGTTTAGGCGGTGGTAGATAAATTTGCCATATCGCCTGTTTGGATAACCAGTGAGCCGCAGTGGGTTTTTTTCACTTTTGCAACGCTAGCGAGTTTATTGAATGCTGCCTTGCCTCTCCAGTATCCACTCGGAGAATAATAAATAGATTCCATGTTGTTATTAATTACCAGCACCTAACATCAATTTACTTTCATTGCCGTTTTTATCAAAAATGAAGCCAATTTTTCTTTGAAAGATTTATCAGGAATAGCATTTAACGCATGAATTAATTTCACATCTGCTAGATGTCTATGCTGCAAATTGCTGCTTTTATAAGCAACATCATGAACGTGACACGCCTTATCAATGGCGTTTATTGGTTCTTCACCGGGTTTGGGTTGATTATGATTATTGAGTCTGATATCAAGTCTTGTTCCCGGTCCACAATAACTATACGCTGGAAGGTGTTTTTCTCCTGGATACTTTGCCCATGGGGTTCCAGGGAGTTTAGTTAGCTTGGCTGCGATATCACCTCCTCGTTTTTTTTTAAAGGTTCCTTTGGTTTACCAAGGGAAACAAATCTAAATTTCTTTGTACTACATTGTACGCATTTACCAGAAAGCGCTGATCGGTTATTTTTAGTTGTAATCGTCGTCAAGTCATCTGTGCCAGTACGCGCCCTACATTTCACACAATATAGATCCATAATTTATATATAACAGCATGAATGTAATTGATTATTCAGCTACCCGACGACGGGAACCTATTAAACACCATGAAATGTTGCCGAATTCAATTAGAATGATTATAATCGGACCATCTGGAAGCGGCAAGACACAACTGCTACTTAATTTGATAACGAGATGGATGAAATGGAACAAATTGTATTTAATAGCCCGAGTGTAGACGATCAGCGATGCTATGAAGTGCTAAAGGATTTTAACGAGAAAGCAAAAGAATTTCAAATCGATGATGATTTTATTGAATTTATTACAGATATCAACGATACACCGAGTATTGATTCCATCGACGGAAGTATTAACAATTTAGTCGTATATGACGATATCATGTTAGACAATCAAAAGAATCCTGCTAGGATATTTTCCAGAGGCAGGCATAAAAGCACTGATGTGATATATGTCACTCAACGATACACACAAATTCCAAAAGTGATTCGCGATAATTGCAATCTGCTGTGTGTGTTTAACGGAGTTGATACTCATACACTACGAAATATTCATCAGACCTGGTGCAGCGGTGATATGAATCATAATCAATTTAGAAATTTCTTTAGTCACACTCAGTCAATACGGTGAATACCACACGGATTTGTGACGATAAATTTAGCAGACCCTCGGACGCGATATTGTGTCGGACTTGATAAAATATTCCGTTGAAATCATAGAGGTGAGTGTCCATCGTGTTTTTTTACTCATTTTGAAGCCTTCTGCAAGATCGTGTTTCAGACAAAATCACTAAGTCTCTGTTTGGCAAATGGAGACTTTATTTTTTTTTTGGTTAAAACATGAAAATTCGTAGGAAGGGTCTATTTGTTGTTTTGACGGTTAAAATCGATTTTTGTTTGAAAAGTTGTCTGATTCACCCTCTCTGCTGCTTGCCTCTTCCTCGTCTGCAGTGTCTGATGAAGATGGATCCTGCTCTTCTGTAGTAATCTACTGAACCATTTTAAGGTCCAAAAGTTACAAATGTTTTTGACGTAGTGAGTCATGAAATGGTCTGAAAAATATTATAAATGTCATTTGGCTAATGTTTCCCTCTGAATGCCAGATAATTGCTTTTCACTTGGAAATTACTAAACTTGTTGACAACTTTGAATGTTATGGGGGTAATTTAAGGTATTTTTTTTATCACTCTGCATGATTTTTTCCCTTTATTGTCTTTTTTATTTCACATCAAGATCGCGTCCAGCACCTGTGTCTGTGACATCATCAAGCCATTGTGTAAAAATGTTTTTTTTATCAATAAAACAACAGATGCATACTTCCATCATTAACACATAAAAATGAACATTAATCGTGATCCACAGTTTTATTTTTTCTCACCAAGTGTCGATTGTTTTCACTGGTCATTTGTCAATTTTACTAATTCACCGCGCATTGTATTAGTCTATCCTAAAAGTAGCTTAGCACCGGTTACGCCATTACTGCCATAGTCTGCTATCGCAAGATTTCAAGCTACAGATTGAAATGATAATAATAAATTATGGTACCAGACTATGTCGGCCATGGAGCTAGACCGTGTGAAAGTGATACAATTTTCAATAAACTTCATACATTCTTGCAGGTGAGACATATCGAGATTGTTTATTTAGTCGTCCAAGTTGTTTGTCGCATGTTATATACTTATCGAAATTACGGTTTTATTTATTGTTAAGGCTCTGTTGAGTACACGAAATATATTCTTATTCTTCTCCGCATCGTGTTCGGTAGAAAAATCACCGGAGTAACAGTTATACCGTATTTCATGTTGGTTACATTTGATATTTTCCACGGATATATTCCACTCTATTTAATAGCCCAATACATTTGACTGGCGTTCAGACTGGATGTGTTAGTTTGGCCAAAGTATAAGACCAAAAGTGTCGACGTGGTCATGTAGGAGCATTTATTGATTTTAAATACAATATTAGTTGTCATTCTAAAGTTTATTACTATTATACTTTTACCAAAGTTATATTCAATAATTGAGTGATCTGCATCGTAGTCGTAATTGACAAACTTAAAAATGATTGTAAATTAGACTATTACTAGTGCACTGCGTACCAAAGTAGGTCAAGAAAAGAGGATATCGGGTCAGATTATTATCAGCTCAGATAAGTACGTTATGTCCAATATTTGTTTTCCAATATGCAATTTTTCCATTATGAGGTTATAGTGCAAGATTCAATTACATTTACGCTGGATCACACGTCTTGGTTACACCAACATTTTTTTCTCTGCCATATTTTTTTTTTAAAAATTGCGATATGACTGGCACAAACAGTTATGTCAAAAACCAACATAAGAAAAAGAGAAAAAAATGTTGAGAACAAATTGTTGGTTGTTGGCTTTCTTTCAAAATGGCATTTACTATAACCCAGATCTTGTCGCATGTATTTCCAGGGATGGTTATTTGTTATTATAAGTATCTTGCAATGAAGATTGTTTGGAAAGCAAATAAAATAAACCGAATAATTACTATCTAAAGGTTAGTGTAATCAATTTGCAGTTGTTATGATATACCTACCTGACCAGTATTAACTTGTACTTTACTTTCGCATATTTTCATAGGTTCCCTAATCTGGCAGAAGTATACCAATCAAAAGCTAATAACGACCCCGGACTCCAAATTCCACATGCCCCAAATTCCCCCTTTTTTAAAATTGTCACACAACATTGCAGTTAGGGCTGTCAATAACCACGGAAAACTTACCCGTTGCGCCGTTTAACGGGTACCCGGGTACTCGTTAGAACATAAAAGACATGTTTAACCCTTTAGCAACATATTTTTTCCCGCTAACTTATGCGTTACGCGTAAACGTATATGGTTTATGCTTTTTCGGTATATCCACCTTCCAAAAATCTCGTTTATATTAACATTCAATTAATCCCACAGACCGTATTTTAGAAAAGACCGCTTTACATAACTACAATATATGAGTACGTTTGTCCATGGACTTGTACTTTCCAACAGGAACATGTGCTATTTATAGCAAACCTTGTTCTACTTTCCCCTCGATTTCTATTTATAGCATCTGTATGGCTTAGTGAGGAGAGAACAGACTATATTTATTTATGTGGCTAGTATATAACATGTCCAAATTATATGTACAACAACTTTTGGAAATTTGCTTATTGTCAATATCACCTGACTGACCAAGGTTGCGAGATTTGTGTAGTCCCGTGACTAGGAATGCAAATAGCCAGATCCAGGACAAATTTCAGGAATGATGTACTTTCGTCTCGTCTGTCAGCAGATTAAAGGCATAACAAATGCTATGCTCACGATTTTTGAGAAAATAAATCATATTCCTATCGATTTCATGATGGTATATCTGGATGAATGATTGTTCAAGTTTGCTGGGCCGGCATGTAAGCTGCTAATCATGTTGACATCAAATGGTGTCGGCGAATTCCAACTTTTTGATAGGAAATGTACTCTGACCCTACACCCCAATATGAATGTCCAACTATGAAAATGGGGTGGCAAGGGTCAGAGGAAACTTGGACTACTCAGACCAGTGTGCTGCTGATGATATATGATATTTTGATAGTGTTGTCAACAACTTAATTTTGTGAACGGGTACTCGTCATTATGTTTTCAATACCCGGGTTTTTCGCTACGGTCGAGTATCCAGGTATCCATTGACAGCTCTAATTGCTGTACATATGATTCAAATATAAATTCAATAGGAATCAAATTGGTTTGAAGGTAATGCAAATGTTATTTGTAGCAGTCATGAATTTTCTCCGTTTTAAAACGGAATTCCTCTTTTCTCCTGACTTGAATCCGATTTTTCTTTATATAGTCTATTTTTTAAAAATAGTGTCCGGTCCGTTTTTTTCTCCGGTTTTTAACCATTCTTTTCAGTCCCATTCCGCAACAACCCTTGTAATGCATTCGCTCCATATTTTAGTTAACCCACGACTGTCGTAAACAGTATTCTGATTGGTCAAAAGTTTAAATTCCTCCAATGAATCTTCGTGTAAAGGAAACTGATGGCAATGGAAAGAAGAAGTGGGCTTGCCAAAAAAATGGCGTCCCTAGTTGTTGAGAGAGACAATGACACGAAAAGTTTAAATAAAGGTTTTTAAAAAACTGGAAGGGAATGGCTGGAACGAATTGTTGACGGAAATTTAGTTGGTCAGTTTGTAAGAAAACTGAACGCTTGAGGACTGGCATTTTGTGCCCTCTGCAATATAAACATTACAGAAGTCGTGGTTGATAGAGTCTGGAACCGCACCTAGAAATGAAGATGCATACAGAAAAAATGAAGCCCTTTGTCAGAATATGTGCACTGCATGTCAAAAATACAAGCTGGAGCTGGAAAGGAAAAAGGCTCTCATTGAGAAAGAAAAAAAACGATTGCACATTGAGTCAGCAAAATCATTTGTGACAAAAAGGACTAAATTCTAAAGAAATCTTTTTTAAAGCCGCAAAAAGAGCTCAACTGGCATATCAAAGGTTGTGTTCAGTGGACTAAAAGACAAGTGAATATATGGGATTAGTTGTATATAGATGATGTATTTGGCTGTTTATTTTACATATTTGTTATGAAAAGATAGAAGTATAATATGTTGGAAGCCAAAATGTTTAATTATTGACTTAATTACAATGTGAACACTGACATGCACATGAAATAACTTAAGTACCAATAGTATTGGAGAACAAATACATGTGACAATAAATATTGTAAAATTATTCAAATTTTTGGTAAGTTTGTTAGTTTTTCAAATGATTATTTTGTTAAATATTATGGTCACAAGTTGCACCAGGAGCAGATTTTCATGTGTGTAAAATGCATTTTTAGTCCATTGGTCAAACGATCTGATAGCCCAATGCCCAGGGCCCCTCTGTTTTTAATTTGGGCCCAGCCTTTATTAAAAGTGAGGTGCCATCTGGCTTCCATCAGTAAAGTTTGATCGTGCTGATGAAATGAGTAAATGTACCTTTCAATATGCTGACATGCATATGAAATTCAGATATGATTTTAATCAAACGGTGGATTCTAGGGTTGTTATCACCAGGGTGGATGTGTGAGATAAGCACCCACTTTGTTTGGAAAAATCCCATTCGCTTGAATCCAATAGAACCTCTGACAATCATGTCCAGCTCCTTTAAGAGTGGCTTAACTGAGCCCAGCGGAACCTGTTTAAATTGACTGGAGGAGGTATGACGAGAGTTTCTGGTGCCTCAAAACCAGATGCCATAGGCAGATGGTGCTTGTTGACCTTGGCTGGTGGCCCATCGTAAACTCTTGACTTCAAACCTCTGCTGCTTCCCTCTTATGGGAAAGGCTAATGGAGTAAACCTTAACAGAAAATCCTTAAGGCGACTTGGCATTGCTTTCAGTATCATCTCGGCAACACCATCACATATCAGCTTGTCTTTCCCTTAGATCAACCAGCTGCATGGAAAGGGGAAATCGGCTGCATGGGCAACAACTGATTCTCCATATCACCCTGCCCAGGCTTGAGCCCTGAAGAGAACACTCTAGCCCAGCTTCAGTATTGACACAACATAGATAGCAGCAGTTGAACGGTTACAATTCATCACTCAATTTGTGTAGAGTCATATGCCAGGGGTTGCTTTAGACAGTGGAAGAGACCAACAGGTCTCAGTGGACAGCTACTACCTGCCTCAAGCTGGGCAGCCCCTAGAGAATAAGGTGCTATCCCACCACAGTTTGTCTGCATGTGTGCATAGGGTTTAATGTACGTGAGTACCTGACAAAACCAACTACATGTACAACTATTGCACCAGGAAACAAAATCAAATGGAAACTTTCCTTAAAATATGATTTTGTACTCCCAACTGTCCTGACTTGTAATGTTTTGATAAGACACAATTTTCAGTATAATAAAAAACCAGTCTATCCCAGTTACATGTGTAGTATGTATAAACAGTAATCAGTAATGATTGGAACTGATATAATACTAGTCCTTGGGCAGTTTTAGATAGCGACAATTAAAGAATAGAAGTCGGGTATAAAATCAAAGTTACACATTTACTGGATGAAAATAGCTAGTGGCTTGTCTTGAAGGTTTAAGATAAGTGCCAAGCAAGGCAGCTTTCAGTACAATTGTAACAGTTAGTACCAGTTAGTACCAGCTGTAAATACCATTTTTATGTCTTTGGTATGACTCGTCCAGGGATTGAAACCTCAACCTCCAGCATCTGAGGCGGATGCTCTAACCACCAGGTCACTGAATTGGTCTCATAAGTTAGTCAAACTGGTATATACATTCAGAACAGTAATAATCTTAAATAATTTCAGAGCTGAACAAATGGGATAGCCTGACACTGAGGGCCCTTCTAATCTTTGCCTTTGATTGTTGCTATTTAAACTGCCCAAAGGATAGTTTTACATCAGCTCTGATCATGACTGTTTACTACTTAAACATTCAGCATGTAATGGCTTGAAGATTACTTATTGGTACCTCACTGAGAATACAGTAGGGTCACAATCTAACATTAGAGAGACTCCGGGTATCAGGCTATCAGATTTTTTTAGCACTGTTGTTACAAGTGTTACTACTTCAAAGCTAGTTGTTCATTTTTCCTTACCAGAAATCATTCTCGTGGAAAACTTTGGTATTGCTTTAAATTGCGATTATTCATATATTTTAGGATCCAAGCTGTACGCTAATATACGGACAAAATAATTTGTCCAGACAGAATAGACAAGAGTCAGCAAAAGTAGGGTTAAATGGATCTTGACAGTTAAAAATAATGACTTTTTAAAGTTACATTTTTACACAATTTTATGTCAGACAATTAAATTGATGAAAATTTATGAAGATATTGAAACTTGCCTTATCTTACTTTGCCACAGTTATTGTATAACATAAAACAGCAGCCTTGGAAATATGTTATAGTTGAAAATTGACAATATTTTCCATTGTAGAAGTTCTGAAATATTGGATAAAATGACTCATTTTATTATTAGTGTACTGAGATGTCCACTGATCAGATTATGCAGCTAAATTCAATTTTTCACTTGTATTTCAATGTTTTTGTTAGAACTTTGGCTGGTATTCTGTACATAACAATGTAAGTTTTGGTATTTACATGTTTGTTCATTAAATTAACACCAAACTTGACTTGTGTCTGATTGGTAAATATGCTGCAAAGATTCCTGTCAGTGCTAAGACAAATCTAATTGGCCGATGCCTGGGGCCTCTTTAATTTTAGATTGGGCCCATCCTGTATTCTAAGAGATGCATAATGCAGCATGTCAGGCTTGTCCAAATAAAAAAGTCAAATTTGCCAGAGAAAACTTTTGATTGCACTGATGAAATACAGAAATGTATTTTTAAGATGTTGACATACCTGCCATATCAATGGCTAAGCGTGATTAAAAACAGGTCACCGCTATCCTACATATAGTGTAGACATGTTTTTGTATTCTTGTACCCCCTAAAAATAAAGGTAATTAATGCAAAACAATCCCCTGAAAATAAACAACTTCATTAGATAAATCTCTTTGTTGACTATAAAATTAGTAGTCATTAAATAGACCCACCTCCATTACTCAGTTGGTGGTGTCCAGTTTGGATGGCATCCATTAGTAATGTTTTGAGGTTGTGTGGTAACTTTTGTCCACAAGATCTCTTTTTTTTTTTTTTACCCTTTTGTAAGGGAGAGGTGCATTGTATTTTTCCTGGAATTTTAAGGTCTTTGTAAACAGTCCTGGAGTCTTATTACCTACAACAGATGTTTTTAATATATCCCAATACCATATATTTATGAAGTCTACAATACTTTTGTTCTGCAGGTGACAAGGTGAAGAAAGTTTTATCAAGTTCTTCATAGTAACATATCATTGATTAAAATGAGTAAAGCAACAGATATAGATTCTATTCCACTGCCAGAACCAGAACCTAAAGCGGTAGTGTCTTTACCCCCAGGTAAGTACAAAACAGTTGGTCTTGTGTGTTATGAGGGTGAGAAAGATGTTAAACAACCAGTGGTCAGACAGGAGGGAGACATCCAATCGGATGCCAAAAGTGATGAAAATAAAAGTAGCAGACTGGATGCAAGGCCTCTGGAAGATATTAATTTATTTAAGAGGGCAATTACTGAAGCAACCAAAGACTCAGTGGCAAGGGACAAGTATGGGAAACTGTCTCAGTCGATTGTTGATGACATGTTCAAGGACTTCTTAACAGCCAAAATGCACCAGATTGAATCTGAGTATAAATCAAAGAAAGAACCAGGGGGTATAAGAGCAGGGAATGCCACTGAAGAAGATATTGCAACTTCTGTTGAAGAAATGAGCAAGTTGTTAGATGCAGAAATTAACCAGTTGAATGCAGGTCAAGGTGAAAGTAGTTTGGGCAGGACTCCCGGTGTTACTACAATAGATATTGATGGGACTGAAGGGGTACAGAACATAAAAATGGAAGTGTCAACAGATTCAGTGGTAAAAGACAACTCCAATTCTAACCCTGGTAAAGCTCCTTCAGCTGGTTCCAAGAAGTTAGGGTTCATGAATTTTGGTATCAAGCTAAGTGCTGCCAGTGCAGAACTGATATCTTCAGGGGAGAGACATGATACGACAGGAAGAAGACTGGAAGAAGGTATTCAGGCTTTCATTTAATTAGTAATTTAGTTAATCTACAGTCTATTTATTCCGAACATTTTAATTTAAAAAAGGACATTGTAAAATGCTGATATTTTGAAGTTTTTAAAGATATTTATCATTCTGTCTTTCACAGCAGTGGTGTAGCAAGAAATTCTGGGGACATTTCGTAATAAAAGAGTTGTATTTTAAGGAATGTTTGGCCCCCACTAGGCTTGACCCTGCTTCTTTTTATTGATGAAACTAATTTTAATATGCATGGTTACTTGTCCATCACTATTTGTGAATGCCCTCCTCCCACTCTGATTTGATTTTCTGGCTTAATTGTTAATTATTTACAGATAGAGATACAAGGCGCATGAGTTGACTGTGTTATTGACATTTCTTCACTCTGGGTGAGGATGTATACACATCAAGCAAATTAGATTTTCATCATGAAAAAGTAAAACTTATTCAATGGCAATGGGAACGTATTCTTAATTAAAACTAGTTTTACATTCCCCCATACACTAATAATGGTGACTAGATATAGAACCTCATCCAATATATTAGACACAAAGACACGGTGATCCCTTTCAAGAGTGCTCTTAAAACTCACCTTTTTCGACTGCAAGAACAAACTTTTAGTCCTAATAATGTTCGTACCTTAAATATTTTCAGCATTTTTAAAAATGTTTTCTAATTTCATGGTTTTATTGTTTTTTTTGTTTGTTTGTTGTGATATCATTATATCTGTTGTAAAGTGCTTAGAGCTTCTGAAGATTCGGCGCTATACAAAGAACTCATTGTTAATATTATATCATATGCATTAGTTCATATGTCGTTTTATGGGAAAAATTAGAGCTTCTAAAGATTATGCGCTTTACAAAGTCCTCATTATTATAATTATATCATATATATTAGTTCATATGTCGTATTAAGGGAAAAATTACAGCTTCTAAAGATTAGACGCTGTACAAATGTATATGCATGTATCATGAAAATAGGAGTACGTAGTTACTTGTCTTCAGCAGTCATACAAAGCCTTGCATTCTCTCTCTATCTCTCTCTCTCTCTCCTCTCTCTCTCTCTCTTTCACACAATATAATTCAGTGATTGTACATTTAGCAGATAAATATAATTTCTAGTTGATGATATTTAGTTTTTGTCATGTTGAGACAATGTGGAAATACTCACTTTGCAGAGATCTTGAATTGTTTTAACTGTTAAGTAGTTTTTGGCAGCTAGTCACAATCTACTCTTTTCATCCTCTCCCTTTTTATGCATTTAATTTATTATCAAGAGAATGCTTGTAGATTCTTATTATACTGAACTAACATGGTATAATGTGGTTGGTGAATATGGACTCCAATACGATATTAAAGTGAGGTAGAGTTATACTTTCATCATCTGTTTGTTTTGCAGAATTTTTCCCATTACTAGCTACGCATGGTTTTGCTAACTTTTGCATGGAATTATTTTAGTAGGGGTGAAATGATTAATTGATATTTTCAGTATCAATACCCGTATTCATACAAGCATCATTATAAAATATGCTCTTTACATGTGCAAGTTATTAATGTTCAGCAGTAATGGATAATTATTAGAAAAAATTTTTTTTCCTTTAATTCATGAGAGAGAGAGAGAGAGAGAGAGAGAGAGAGAGAGAGAGAGAGATCACTTGTTTCTCTAAGCAAAAAATAAAAGCTACTGACCAGACCTATTCTCCTTCTAAAATTAACACAAGGTGACTAACTTACACCCTTTGAAATCTGCCTCCCCATGCTTTGCCTACTCCATGCTAATTATTTTATCCTGAGAGCATTTAACACATTAACCCCTGGAGGTTGTGTTGCTGTTTTCGCATGCAATGCAAGTAGGAAACACATTTTTGGGACTACATGTATTTCTGAATACATCCTAATACATCGACTTCCAATCACTTTTCCATTAGCCCAATGCCTACCGGTAGTTGTACTAAAAACATTTGCCATTGATTACTTTGCTCGTGCATGAGCAGAAGGTGACATTTTTTAAATATATTTTTGTGTGCTTATTTTCGTATGGAGAAGTCTATTAAAAATGTCCACCTTTTCCTACGTTTTGCACAGGTTCACCTGTCAGTATGCACTTCAGACCGGTCTGCCCTAGATCTGAGGCCACAAAGTCTAAAATCTGGACACAAACTCGAATTCAGACCACAGGCGAATTTTGGGTGGAGAAAAAACATGTCTAAAAACTTGGGTTTTTCTCTCTATATATTTTTTAGTGCAACTAAAATGTCCAGATTATTGGGTATCATTGTAGAGCTAAATCTGTCTACCTTTCTGTAATACCACCCACTTTAGCTTATCGCGCTACAGACCTTGACGCTACAGAGCTTGGTAGTAGGCTAGTACATCCTCCCCCATAAACACTGCACTAGGGGTGTTAAAGACACTGATAACATATATATATATATATATATATATATATATATATATATATATATATATATATATATATATATATATATATACATATATATATATATATATATATATATATATATATATATATATATATATATATATATACACACACACAGACACACACATCAGGAAGACATTCCAGAGTTGTTCTCTATGCATGATTGAATTACTGTACTGATAATCAAATTAAACCTTTTTCTGTTCCTAATCTTGTCTATTTGGATCGAATTTGAAGTCTATGCTTTCTTTATTTCATGCAGTAAAAATGTTACATTCAGTTCTTATTGGTTGTTATTGTTTGTTAAAGTCCAGGGTAAAACCATAACCAGCAGTCAGAACTAACTGTAACTTACAACTGAAAAGGTTGCTTCCTTGCTCTGGATAATCCAAGATTGTTAGAATGTTCCCTATCTCAGAGCATAACTATCTTGGAGTTCGAAATTTTTGCTATTATCACACTGTCTATATGTTTTACTGCTGTTGATCTTGTGATTTTTAATGGTCACGTGTTATGAGAAGACTGGTGTTAATTGGTGGTAATTCATCCCCAGTCTCTCCATATCATGTTTATGACTAACAATTGTTTCTGATGAAGGTAGTGTGATATTGCTGAAATGAGCACTTAAATAAATAATGCTCTGAGTAAAGTAAAATTATAATAATCATAACTGTATCTTGTTCACTGCACGACACACTGTACAAGTATTGGCATCTTCCAAGCAACAGTGAAACCTCACTGATCAAAAAACTACTTGTACAAGAGAAACAGACTTAGAATGTCTCCTTTTAAGCTATGTGTAATCAGTGACTGAACATACAGACTGGATTTAAAAAAGAATATCATACAGTCTGCATGGCGGCAGATTCCAAATGCACGAGTTATAACTACCGTGTTAATCTGTTGAAATAATGAACTCATGAATGGGAGTGGATGTTGTCAGTAATTTTCTTTTTTAATGACAGAAAAAGATTGACTGTGGTCACAACAATTGTTTTGCATCTGCAGTAAGTACAGTGATTGGTTTGGTTTTTAGTCATCTACTCTCACACTTAGACTTGTTTTATATAAGATTTTCATATACATAATGCACTTATGCTATAAAAGTGAAAACATCTTGTTTTGATAGTTTTGCCAATTTACACTGTACTACTTTATTGTATTTTCCTTGAACACTTGAGGTCTTGCATCATTGCTATAAAGTTTTTTCATGTGTTCATAGAACTCTTAAAAACATTAACATGTCTGACCAGAAATGAGGTGTACCATGGCATTTGCCATTCCAGATCTTGCTGTAATTTAACTTAAGTGGACACTCATTATCTACCGTTATTTATTATAATAAATACATTTTTTCTGGATAATATTTCCTTCCAAACTAACATCAATAATTAAATGACAAATTGTGAATTTGCATAAATTTAGTCTCTTTTGTCATTATTTCATACTTGAGATAAAGTACATGTACATTTTCCTTTCCAATGAGATGATTTTTACCTTGAAAATATGTTACACTAATTGGCATTAAGCACTTGACATGGCAGTTCTGCTGAATACATATACCACAAACTTTAAATGTTTTCCTTGCCAGATACATTGTTATAAAATAGATATTCATTGTCATCTTATTACTTTTTGTGGCAAATACCAGAGGAAAAAAATAAGTGGACATCTACTGATGAAAAGTGTATTTGAAAAAAAAAATCTGCCATAAAATGATAAAAGCTTATCATTGGGAGTTTACAAAAGATTTGGGAGAAATAGGACATACAATTGCGTGAATCCTGTGAGCAGAGTGCAGTACTGAATATGGGCAATGCAAAGATGTTTAAACTGGCAACTTATTTCATCATTTGTTTATATCATTAATAATAAATACTTTTTATTTTAGTCAAGTTGCAGAGTAGAGAAATTATCAGAGTGGTTGATGCATGAACTTTAAAACCCATAGTGTTTCATTTTGTATGCACCCAAATAGTTTCAGGAATAAAATCCTTGATACTGTTGTACTTCATATTGATTTTCTTCTTTCATTTTTCATCTTTTCTCAGCAGAAGATACATGTGGCAGTAATGCTTTAAAAGGTAATTGAATACGGCTACAGATAGGCATTTATTACTGTGACTATAGATGGTACACATTTCTTAATTTTTCCATGCTTTATATTCTTCTTTCATGAGCCCATTTTCATTTTGTGGAAGAAATATTATTTTGTATAAAGTGCAGGATCAGGTGCTTACTTAGTCATTAAATGTGCCTTTTTAAAAGAAATACCATAACCAGTCACAATAACCTAAGCTTTGAGTATGGAAATATTGCTGTTTAAGATCAAAAAAGGTAAGTTAAGTGCACAAGTGACTGGTTTTTGTCAGTGAGACAACAAGAAGTTGCTGGAAAAAAATACCTAGCAGGATGTTAAATAGAGCATCAAAAATAAAATAAATTACATCACAAGGAAAGGAAATTGCATAGTGTGACATCAGCCTAAAATGGTCTGTTGGAAATAGTACTAGTATGGTCCCTGATGCACTATGGGTATTTTGGGTTTCTAAAACGTTATTACATAACCTAGACTGATATATCAGCCCCACACCTTTAAGGGAAGATCTCACCTATTCATTAAAACAAATATTTGCAGACATTTTCACCTGAACACATTGGTGTACATTTTGTATACTTACTGGTATTTCACATGGCTTTTGATTAACTGTCCATTGAATTTTTCTTTTGCGAATATTTATATAATATTTCTTGATCAAATTTGATATCTGATGACATGTAAAGCCACGTGGAAGAGCACGACCCTATTTCATGTGGTAATTTTGGATTTCACACTAAATATGACTGTTAGTGTTACCAAATATCAGTAAGTGTCTAAACTGTATGCAGTACCAAATATCAGTAAGTGTCTAAACTGTATGCAGTACCAAATATCAGTAAGTGTCTAAACTGTATGCAGTACCAAATATCAGTAAGTGTCTAAACTGTATGCAGTACCAAATATCAGTAAGTGTCTAAACTGTATGCAGTACCAAATATCAGTAAGTGTCTAAACTGTATGCAGTACCAAATATCAGTAAGTGTCTAAACTGTATGCAGTACCAAATATCAGTAAGTGTCTAAACTGTATGCAGTACCAAATATCAGTAAGTGTCTAAACTGTATGCAGTACCAAATATCAGTAAGTGTCTAAACTGTATGCAGTACCAAATATCAGTAAGTGTCTAAACTGTATGCAGTACCAAATATCAGTAAGTGTCTAAACTGTATGCAGTACCAAATATCAGTAAGTATCTAAACTGTATGCAGGTGTGTTCTGGAAAGATTTGCATGCAATAGAAAATTGCACATTATACCCACAAATCATTCATTGGTATCAACACAGATTTTGGGTTTTTATTTTTGGATTATATGTAACTTTACCTTTGATGTACAACTTAACCTGTGATGTACCCCAGTTTAAGCTGGCTTTGTCAATAACATGGAACTTTTTTATGATTTACTTGAACTGTAGGGTATAGGGTGCCTCTATATGTTATATAGCATATTAGGGCTCAGCAGCATGGAATGAAGTACCCAGTTAATTTAGACACAAATACACAGTGATCCCTTTCAAGACTGATCTTAAAACTCACCTTTTCAACTGCAAGAACAAACTTAAAGACCTAATATTATTTCCTACCTTAAATATTTTTAGCATGTTTTATGTTTTCTAATTTCATGGTGGGTTTTTTTGGTAGTCAAATTGTTATAGATGTTGTAAAGTGCTCAGAGCTTCTAAAGATTAGGCGCTATTCAAAGTCCTCATTATTATTATTATTATTATTATTATTATATTGGGTGCCACTATGTTATATCTCTAATATCTTCTTTCAGGAGAGATGTCTTCTTACTCAGGATCCAGTGTCAGTGGATCAGGAGACGATGATGATAATGGAGATGTGTCAGGTACAGGCTCACTAAGTGACTCTGATAAAGATGGTAAAAGTTCCAAGTCAAAGAAGAAAAGGAAAAGAAAACACAAACACAAGCACAAGAAAAAGCAAAAGAATTCTAAAGAGAAAGATAAATCAGATGGCTTTGATGAAAAGGAGAAAGATAGAGAAAGAAGCACCACTAGTAAAAGAAAACTTTCACATCGTTCCAAATCCAGGTACAATATTTTGCTTAAGGACAGAAAATGCATTTTCCCTTTTGGAATAGTGAATGGTCTTGTAGCTACAAGTACAAACTGAATTTGGTCCATGATTCTATTTTGTCCAACCATAAGATATTAATATTGATTATTAATATGATAAAGAACTTGAGTAAGATTGAGCTTTGCTGCATCTTGTTATATTTATATAGTATTCCTCTTATGATGGGGGATCTAATATAGCATGTGTGTTGTAAGCTAGATCACTTTATTTTCTTTTTTTTAATTTTTTTTTATAATGGCGCTTTTAACACAGAATCATGCCTTGTCTAAGGACATGCCTAAGTTGCAGAACTTGCCTGGCCTGTGTGGCTAATGGTTAGAGATATGGAGTTAAAGGTTCAGTCCAGTGTGTTACGTGCTTAGGCTCAAATAAAAAGTAACATAGAAAGAGTGAAAATAACAAGCTTGTAAAAACTTAATAAACAATTTATTGAGCACAAATATTTTCCAGAAAAGAAAAAATAAACTTATGGTTTTAAGAATCAATCCCCAAAATTAATCCAAAAATAGCTCAAAATATAATCCACTAGTGAAATTGCAAAAGTCCTGGTAATAAAATGTCCTAATAATTCCAAGTTCGAATCTTATTGAAGCATCCAAGATGGAAGACGATGTCACGTCATGAAGTCAGTTCTGGTCTTATGAAATTCAATGAGCACAATTATTTTCCAGATAAATAACAAAATAAATCCTCTTGATCCAAACGAATTGAAATGATTTCCAGTACAAGGTAATTTAAAATAACACAAAACAATACAACTTAATATTGTAACAGCCCAACTTCTACTAAATAGTTCACTCTGAAACATCATTTATATACCTGTTTTTACGTAAACAAGGAAGGAGTCACATGATCTTCTAGAATCTTTAGAACAAATTTACGTTCAAAAAATCTCGTACACTGTATGACCCAGATGAGAATCATTTATTTTTACTCTCAAGAACTAAAAATAGAAAGATTTTTATAACAAAGCTCCATAATGTCCTTGGAATCAACCAATCATTTACAACTCTGAAGCCAGGTCAGAAATGAGGTCAACATCTGGTGTTTATTCGTAGAGTACAGGTCATCCCACTTTCTAAAAAAATATCTTCCAATGAATGATCTTAAACTTAAAATGTCAAATTTGAATCTGACAAACAAACAATTAAAACAAACATAAATGACTTAAATCAAATATATGTAACAAGTGAGGGAATGTGTTTTATTTAGATGCTTAATCAGAGGGACAAGGGTGGTGGTTGATGAGGTTGCTGATGTTTATGTGGTGGTGTCTCTAGGAACGTGATAAAAGGGCATAAGAAAAAATGTATTGCCATCACAGAGGTCTTGATAGAATTTTAAAACTAGGAGTTCAGGACTCCTTTTCTGAGTAAAACGGGAGTCCTACTAGCAAAAGTTGCAGTCCCCCACCAGAAGCAAATTGGGCATACCTGAAATGGCTACATTTCCAGATAAGTACAAGCAGTGGTTGCCATCGAGTTTAATTTTCTAACTTATTTACATCACTGCCCTTGTTTGTCTATTTGAGTGAATGAATTATGTCATGCCAAAGAAGGGTCTTATTTCAAGCACCAAGTTAGGCATCACAGATAGTGTTCCACGTGAAATGTCAGTTCTAGCAACTTCTAGCACTCGGTTGAATTTCATTACAATCTTTGTCAATTTACCGTTTAACCCCAAAATTCTTATCCAAATTTGCAAACAGCATTTTGTCTAACTCTCAATGTGTCTTTATTTTAAGTACATCAATGGGTCATTCTGCCTCTGAAATTAGTCATTGTAAATATCTGCACATGTTCTCACCACTCCTCTGCAGCTTGTCAAGTCTTTGAACTTGCCGCCAAACTTTTGGGTCATATTCTTCGGATGCACTCTTACAATGACAACCTGTACATCTGGGGGTCTTTCAGCCACTGAATTTTCTTATTGTAAATATCAACACAGCTAAAATGATCAATTGATAACACATTTTTTGAATCCACTTTGGTTGAAGCAGGACTAGCAGGCCCATGAATTTGCCATCCACCAATTTGGTGCGTACGGAGGACTCCTGTATAAGTGTTTTTCTACGTCCCAGATTAAAACATTGCATCCAAATATGTGTGATTAAGCATTTCTGAGACCTCTGCATCATACAGACTCAGTGCTATGACTTCAGTTTTCCAAGATCAACACTCTAAATCTATCAGAAGCATAGAACAATTATACTTTTTCACCAGAATTAAACTCGAAAAAATTATCTATGTCTTATCAAATGAATTGTTATGCCGTCTATATTATATCTATCTGTAAATGTATTTTAGATCCAGGAGTCCCAGGAGGAGTAGAAGATCTAGGTCCAGATCAGGATCCAGATCCAGATTCAGAGATGAAAGAAGATCTCGAACCAGATCCAGATCTGGAGAACGTGAATTACCTCGGAGTAACAGATTTGGAGAGTTTGATGCCCATGTATATAGGTAGGATGGTTCTATTTGTGCAATTTCTTCTCCTATATAAAGAAAAAAATAAAGATATAAATAGTTATTGAGTCCGTAATTAAATAAATAAATATAAAATTATTAAATGAAGATACAAATGAAAAATTTGACACATTAATAAATCAGTGAATCATTACCAGAGTTTTTCTTTCAGTATAAAATATAACAATTTCCTTATCATCTTTCAAAATGAATTACAAAGAGACAAGAATAATGAATGCTAAATTTTAGTGGTATGGATGTAATAAAAATGAGGATAGCTTGCAAAAGTTTTGTGAGTGTAGAGGTAAAAAAAATTTTTAATGGATTTGGTTTTAATGGTGTTTGCATGACAATTTTTTTAAGGAATTATCGGAGAAATTTGGCAGACAACGACAGATTTAGGGAACGTCGTGGAGGTAGATCCCACAGTAACTTAGTATCTAAAGAAAAGCGGAGTAGATCAAGATCTCAAGAGAGAAAAGTTGAAGATTTGCGGCCTAAGATTGACAAAGATAAATTGAGGGAAATTGCAATGTAAGTAGACCCTTATGATAAAACACATGAGCACATCAGTTATCCAGACTTTCCTATCCATTAATTATGTCTGTGGAGAAAAAAATAGCTATTCACTTATTAAAGTTTCAAGATGGTAATGTATTTGGTCAAATTATATTGATCAAAACTGTTTCGAATAAAAAGACACCATAATAGTTCATAATAATACAAGTTTTGGTCTCTCATCCATATTTTTTGACAATTGAGAAAGCAAATGTGCTTATGATTTCCAAGTCTTTCATATATAGCAAAATATTATGAGATTTTGAGATATTTTTAAAATAAATTTAAATAATTATTATCGAGTTGTTCATTATATGCAGATCTGAAATGCTAATGTGTGGTTATTGAGGCTATGCCTTACAAGATATTAGTAAGTTAAAGATTGCATATTGTTTGCAATTATTATATCTATAGATCACTTAAGCATTTCAAGCTGCAGCATGTCAATTAGTTTTAATTAATTAGCTTGTTAATTAAATTTCCATTACAGTGTTTATAGCTAGATGGGTGCAGCGATTTGCTCTAGACTGCTTCTGATCATAGTTCTGGTCTTTTATAAAACTGCCCTTATTTCATTAGTCAGATTGCTCTATGTTTTTGCCATTGCCAGGATCAGCATGTTATCTCGGTACCATAAATTCCTGTCCAACGCATCCAGGTCAGCGGAATTATCGTATAAAACAAAAGTGATAACTGTACCAATTTTACACCCAATATGGCTGGTAGAATTGCCGGCTTCCAATCATACACCCATTATGGCTGGTACAATTGACAGCTTCCAATCATACACCCAATATGGCTGGTACAATCACCAGCTTGAAAATCTTGGTATTTCTACTCTAAATAGATGGTCATATTGATATGAGCTTTTCACCAAAGACTTTTAATGATCTCTAGTTGGTCCATATTGAGAATGGTGCTGATGCCAATATGGTTGCCACAGTAGTCATTTTGCAGTCGTAATGGTTAAAGAGTATTGTAGTCAGTTCAATGCTCAACTATTACACTGTCTGATTCTTTGATTGACTGTCGTTGTTAGAGATATTGTCCATTTTGTCCTGCAGCTGAATGAAGTACAAAACAATTTTGTGAATGCATTGCTTGTAACTTTACAAATCGCTTTGAAACTTGATACATGTTATGGTCATAATTAAAAGATACGCATTTTGAGAATTTTCTTGCTTCTACGAGATATGTAAGAGCTGATGCCACATTTATTGAACTTACAGTTGGATTCATTATATGACATAATATGGTGAACCCAACTGCTCTTGTGATGTTAAATGAATTGTTGTAAAACCTTGCTCACATTATGGTAGTCATCAAGAAGATATGCACATTGACCAGTGATTATACTAGCACTTTCTTTAGAGAAGTTATGCCCATTGCAATGACTTTAGGTTCATCTCCTTCATTTGGGTTGGGGTGGTGTGCATAGTATATTTATGTGAGGAAAATTCTATTCCTTCTGTTATATTCCTTCTGTTTTATTTGACAAATGGTAAGAGCACCCCATTCAATTTCACAAGTGTTTTATGATACATTGGGTCATGAACAAGTTTGGTTTCGGGGCCCTGAGTGGTCTAAAGTGCTCTCCGTTATGATCACTGCCAGCTCACCTCAGTCTGTGTGTGTTCAAGTCTCAAATTCGGCCAATTTGGGTATGTGAGAAAGTTTGCCAGTAGCTTTTCATGGGTCGGTGGTTTTTTACTGGGTTCTTTCTCCATCGTTAATACTGGCTGCCATGTATAACCTATCGTGTGCTGCGAAATGGCATTAAACCCTACAAGTTTTGTTTCCTTAAGAAGAAGCAAAACATGGTAAGCTAGTTGCAGTGTGAGAGAAACCTTACCTGAAGCAAAAAATTGAATCTTACACTGGTGAAAAGAAAATTTCAAGAGAAAATAATAATAATAATAACAATGACAATAATTGTTATGCTCCTATCAATAGTAGTGACTTCTACCTGAAATCCTTATACCTAAAAAGTCGACACCTTATAATACACAGATAATCAGAATTGCTCTCTTGCCATCTAATATAGACGTAATAATAACACATTATGCTTATGACGAATGAAGTGTTCTGTAAAATTTAAGTTTCATAATTCATTGCTATATGATTGTGCTATAAGTTGATATCTTGTTTACAGAATTATAAATTTATCAAAAAGTAGTGGGTGCTCATACGAGGCAACAATGTACTTTGTAAATATTAGCCAAATATTTTGTCAAAATACTAGTGGGCTTCACATTAAGAATTGGTATATCAGTGGATAAATGCACAAAGTTGCATGTCAGGACAGATGCTTGTAGCTACTCTTTAATTTGAGTTAGGGTTTTGAGGGGTTCTTTTAGTTTTAGAAATTGGAAATGTCTGTGTTCATAATGTAAAACACAGGTGTCAGAAGAATGAAATAATTACATGTTGTTATTTTCAAAGTTTGAGTTATCAGTGATTTACTGTTGTACTTGCAGTAAAAATGCCCTTGCAAATGCCCAGACTGGTCAGGGACCAAAAATTGATGTCACATTGAAAGCTGGGGGCAAATCAGTGGAGGAACTTACAAGTTAGTATACCTAGAGCAAGTCTTGAATTTAACACTTGCCCAACTGCCCAAGACAAGTAAATGTGAAGTCTGGACTATTGAATGCTAATGGTTTTTTCCAACAAAGCAAGTATTTTGGGTATTACATTTAAGTAAAGGAAAAAAGAAAAGTGCCATCAATAATTGTAAAATAATTGAAAAAAAATGTGATAATTTGATCATATTCACTCTGAACAATTTAAAAAACATTTATTATTTCAAAGGGCTAAACTTTTTATTTGGGGTGAAATGAATAATCAGTATATTGATGCATCAATACTTTTTCCATATCAATACCCATATCCATACAAGAGGTGAAGAATCAAGACAAAACTATACCAGTTATTTTAATCTTCAACAGCTATGTAAAACTATTTGTTGTTTGCCTATTTATTCTTTACATAGAAAATTCATCTGTGACAGCTGTCATAGGAAAGTACACTCATTTCTGTCAGCTTAATGGGAAAAAAAACTTGATAACACTCAGTAGCCTTCTACAAATTAATACACGATTGAACTAGTGTGGTTTGAAATGTCCGTGCTCCTACCACTTCCATTCTAATTATTTTATTTTTGTCAGTGTGTTTAGCCACTGATTGAATACATCAACTTAAATATTCCAGACTTGTTCTTCATGTAGGATCTATATCCATTACTGATCATTTTTTAATAATCACTTTTATGTGACACTTCTCTTTTGCTTCGTATCTTGTCTAAATTTGATGGCTACACTTCTGGTGTGTCATACAGTAAAAAATGTTACATTCAGTTATGATTGGTGGTTATTGTTTGCTCAAGTTCAGGGTAAAACAAGAACAAACAATCAGAACCAATTGGCTTATTCATTGCATGACATAGCATATACATTGCCTGAAAACTCATTCAAAGAGATACAAAGCAATAGATAAGATTCTCACAAAATTGGCTATTAAATGATCCATTAAATTACATTGGAATGTTTGGAATATCTCCTTGAAATACTTTGTTCAACAATTAGTTGATCATGCTGCCAGGCTTTAATTTTCCCGCCTAATCATTCATCTCGACCAGCTGCTAGTTCTGATGCATACTTTGTTCAAAAATTAGTTAATCTTGTGGCCAGGCTTTAATTTTCCAGCCTAATCATTTATGGCGGCAAGCAGCCATTTCCAACCTGGATTTTATTCAACAGTTAGTTGATCTTGCCGACAGGCTTTAATGTTGCGGTCAGATTAAAAAAACAAGAACAGGCTTTTGTTTGGTCCCATTAAGTTGGCCTCTCAAGGCGACTTAAATAAAAGCAATTAAATCTGATTGATTCTTGCATTTTCCAAAGTGATCAGTGATTTAAAAAAAAGATTATTGTGCTGTGAATGTTTCTTTTTTAACTTTATTTATATTTATGATGGCTACCAACAGCAGTGTAAAACGAAGATTAAATTTACAGTCTTTGGAAACTAAATATCTGGCTGTTATGGAAGTTGGGAGCAGAGCATCTCACAAAAATGTCTGTGAACATATTTCGCTTAAGCACAAGACCCTGTTCAGGATGGATGAAAGCTGCTAAGTCTATAAAGAAAGACTATGTTTAAGGTAACTGCGTTCCCCAAAGGAAGAAGCAGAAGTCTGCTAAATTTGAAGATGTGGAGGAAGCCACAGCAAAATGGTTCAATGAAACCTGCATTGCACATTCCACCTTATCCATAGATCAAGACATGATCATTAGTGTTGTTCTGAGTATCGATTATAATCGATCATCAATTGGTTGAGTAGATAATCGATTGTGAACTCCATAATCGATTGTGTGTAAAGGGAGACTACTTTTTAGATGTATGCAAAGCAAAAAGGTTAGTAAAACACCCAGCCACTAAAGTTGATTTTAAATTTATTAATTCCCATCACAACTACAAATATGAAACCTTATGATGCATAATTAGGAACATATAGCCATTATTACATGGTCAAGTTGTTAAAGTGTTGAGTTAATACATTTAAACACATTTTGTCGATTTGTTTGAGTCAAATTGCAACATCTTTTGTAGTATTTATAAACAATGACAAACAAGAAAAACATGTCCTTCTAAACTTCAAATTATAGACACATCACATGTGAACGAAAGAATTTCGGGGGATTGTAGCAGTATTTCAGTTACATATGACTGATCAACCATAAAAAGTTGCTTTCATTTTACAAAGTTGTAGAACAAAAGTAACACATAATGTAATATTATTGTCAGGTTAAAGTATACATGTCATTAAAAGAGATTACTCCTGTCCATTTGTAAATATATTGAACTCTTGATCAAAGATATAATTGTTTAACAAAAATTTAAATTTGCTCTTAGTAACCGATTATAATCGATGATCAGTTGCTTAAGGGGAAACGATTATCGATTTTGAATTTCTGACCGATTCCCATCACTAATGATCATCATAAAAGCGAAAGAATTTGTGAAATAAACTTAGTGTAGAGAACTTCGCTGCAACAAGTGGTTAGTTCAGTTGTTTTAAAGTTCATCATAACTTTGGATACAAAAGGATTTGTGGAGAAGCCAACTCAGCAGACACATCACAGCTTGATGGGTGGAAAGCCCAGCTTAAAATATGTTTCAGAATTACAAGTCTGAGGATATATACAATGTGGATGAAACAGCTTTATTCTTTAAGTGTACTCCAGACAAGACATACAGCATCAAAGGTCAATCATGTGTTGATGGGAAACAGCCTAAAGATTGCATCTCTGTTCTGGTCACATCGAACATGATTGGCAATGATAAAATGCCTCTTCTAGTTTTTGGCAAGTCTAAGAATTTATATGTGAACACAAAAGCTTGGATGACAGAAGACATTTTTATGGAGTGGATAAGGAAACTGGACAGAAAAATGAAAGTGCAAGGAAGAAAAATTGCCTTGCTTGTGGATAATTGTTTCGCACACCCAAGTGTGGAAATCAGCAAACATGTTCAACTTATTTTTCTTCCTCCCAATATCACGTCACTCATACAGCCAGTGGATCAAGGAATCATTCAGAATCTAAAACTTTATTTTCAAAAACTTCTTGCCCACAAAAAGCAGGCTGCAGTTGATCAGCAAGACGAATTTAAGTAAGATTTGCTTGAAGCTGTCTACAATTTGAGGAAAGCATGGGGATTAGTTAAGCCAGAGACCATGTTTTATGCACGCTTTATTTCCTGCAAAAGAGGAATTTCATGGATTCTCCCCATCAGATATCCCACATAATCTTGAAGAAAATGGCTTATGTGAAGGTATTGGAATTCCGATTTATCAGTTTGTTCGGATGGCTATTAAATCGCATGACAAGGAACAATGCCGATTACGTTTAATATGGATAAAATGGATTACGTTTCAGAACATGGCATGGAGGACAACATAATTGATGCTGATGCTAATAATGAATCGGAAGTACCACCTTTGCCATGTGTTTCATGCAGAGAAGCCTTTTCAATGTGTGATGATTTGACAAGTACTCATTTTATACCTTGTCCACTTGTTGTGCAAACAACATTTAATTTTAATTTAAATTAAATTAAATTTTTTTGTAATTTTAAGCATTTATTATGCTATAGATAATAATCTATACTACATGTATATGTATTTGTCATTAAAATATTTTACGGCTACAAGTATTTGTATTTTGAGAGAATTTATAACTTGCTATCTCTGGTAGCCTCAATAAGATGGGAACAGACTGACCAAAATCTAGGCCAATTTAAGTAAAAAAAAACAACTATGCAACCATGTGTTAATGCTGACATTGAATCTTGTAATTTTTTCATATCAGGATTTGACCGATGCAATATTTTATTGTGGAAATAAGAAATATACTTCTTTGTTTGATATGTCACGTGTATTAGGTGTATTAGTTTATAAATTATAAACTATGAAAATTCAGTTTTGGTTTGTGGAGAAATCTGGATAATGCCAAGACAAAAACCTACCATGACAGATGGAGGTCCAGCATTGGCACCTGTAAAAACCTGTGATCAATTCATTCTAGGATTGTAAGAGTGTCAAATAAGTGTACTGCCAAAGCACTATCCATTATGTACTACACTATCCATTATATATATAGGACTCAATAAAAATTGCTGACCAAGTTGATTTCCAGCTTAGAGAAAAGTTTGAGGTTTCTCCAGGCAGAGGTTTCAAGGATTTTCTGCTCTGTCTATTGAGGTCATGCACATTAGTTATGCATTGTGCTCATTCCGAGTATAGCTAAATAAGTATAATGCATGTGATCTCAAAATTATGACGCAAAATGGATTCAAATTAGAAAACAAATTAGAAGAAAAACCCTATGATAATAAATATTGCTACCATTTGTTGCTTTTATGTCAAGACTTGGACAAAATGTCATTTGCAGATTTGTATATGTGTTTTGGGGGTTAATTGCATACATGTCAGCCATTATGCTTTGTCATTATCATTAGACTTTTTTCAATAAATTACGTGTTATGTTCTCCAGTATATAGATTATGCTGTTATGGTAAATTAAAAGATAAATAAAAATCAGTAAAAAGTTGTATTTAACATTTTTAGTATCATATCTTTAATTCCACTTGTATAAATTTGAGAATCTGCTTTAAGAACATCACTGCTGTGTAAGAATTTTCCTTCTTTTCTATTTAGTGCAACTGTATATGACCCACTTTATTTCCAAGAAAATAGATGGTTTTCATCAGTGTGAACTTAGCCTCACAAATTTATTATATTCATAATAAATTAGGTAGCGAACCAGTCCATGTTTGTTTTAAAAACTGGCTTCAGATTATAAGCAAGGTGCTTTAAGATGTGACTTGTGGATACAGTCGACTCCAGTTAACTGCACACCCTCGGGCCCGTCATGAGACCATGCAGTTAACCGGAGTGTGCAGTTAACCAGAGTATGGTACAGTACATTTTTAAGCATTGGGAAAAATCGGGACCGGCGTGATTACGTGCAGTTATCCGGAGTGCAGTTAACCGATGTGCAGTTAAGTGGAGTCGACAGTATTATACGAAAAAAATGTTAGAGCAGATGGATCTTTGCAAACTTCAAAACATGTCAGATTAGATAAAAAGATAAATCCACACTGTTTTACAAACTATTAAAGAAGAATATGAGAGTTGTGTAATACAGAACTCGGGATTGAGCACATGAATGCTCATTGCAATTTTTTAAAATTAAATTCACAATCACCCAGTTTTATGCTACTGTCTAAATAACGGCCTTGTGTAGCATGTTCACTAGTGTGATATTAATTTTAATACATAAAAAGTATTACAAATAAATAAAATTGAAAAGGCTTTGTGTCTCCTTATTCATGGCATTTGTGTCTCTATTTTAATGGTCATCAATCCTCTTCTTATATACCTAACATGCTTCTGAGAGGGAACTGCAACTCTCTTATTTCATCAAAATTCTAGTTATCTCTCTCTCTCTCTCTCTCTCTCTCTCTCTCACTCTCTCTCTCTCTCTCTCTCTCTCTCTCTCTCTCTCTCTCTCTCTCTCTCTCTCTCTCTCTCTCTCTCTCTCTCTCTCTCTCTCTCACCTTACTGTAGAAACTTTAAAGTGGGACCTTGAACATCAATTAAGGACTATAAAATTCAGATGTGGAGTTCCTCGGGACTCCATAAAATATCATTTTAATGAAAGCCCTGCCAATGCTGTTTATGTCATTGTTTCAGATTTCTGCAAACGTATTGCATCCAAGGAGTCCAAGATTGGAGCAGAGAATCTAAGCTCATCGGGTGATGAGGGTCTGGCAGCCGCCAAGTCAGATGATGATGACAGTCTTATACATCATCCTTTTAAAATGAAGCAACATGCAAATATTGTTATGGATATCAGGGTAAGTACTGTCATATTATGGTTGTAATAAGATATCTGTGGATAAATTGTAATCAGTATGTGTGTCTATGTCTATTAGTCCATCAGTTCTCTTTATAACTTGAATTCTGGCTGCCCAGATTGAAAGAGGGTGTTGACATTTGATATGATGTTTCACAAGGGAGAATAGTTATGACAATGACTGTATCTAATTAGTATAGCCCTAAAAGATGGGATTAAAAAATAACAACACTCCACCAGCAAAAATTTAATCCAAACGCAGTAAGCATACATGCCAACCATTACGCTTTTGGCGTAATCATTACGCTTTTTCCCACTAAATTCCGCGTTACGCGTCAACGTTTATAGATTACGCTTTTTCGATATATCCATCTTGCAAAAAAAAAAATTATTTCGTTTTTTTTAGCATTACTTTATTTTTTACATACTGTTTTATTTTTAATTAAAAAATACCCCGCTTCTACATAACTACGATATACGAGTATACTTGTCCGTGGACTTTCCTAATATTCATGTTCTATTTATAGCAACTATCATGTTACTAAGATACTTTCAAACTTTCGACCTCATATTCTATTTATAGCGGCTTAGTGAGGAGAGAACAGACTGGTTTCTATTTTGTTTAAATCATTATGCACATACTCTTTGTTCTAATTTTGTATAGTGCAGAACCAGTCTAAAAGTTTTTTTGCGCTAAAAAGTATTAAAAAATTCTCAATGCGTTTATGAGTGCAAAAAATATCTCTTAAATAATTTCACAGATGGGTTAGAAAAAGTCAATAATAAACAAAGCAAAATGTAATCAATCCTCCAAATACGACGAGGGCATCATCACGTGACGTCTAATCGTTGGCGCTAAATGGCTTCAGATGTTAAGATGGATTCTAGTCTTTGTATATGTTAGAGCACATTTTTTCCCCAAAAAATTTCGCAGATGGATCAGAAAAAAGCAAAACAACGAGTCCTCCAAAAATTCAAAGATGAATATATGAATGGCATAATACAGCGTTCCATTCTAGGACAGCATAATGCTCATTGCAGACTGCGGAAACGATTTTAGCATTGGTCATGGTGGTAAATTTGATGTGGAAAAAAACGTGAAAACAAGGAAACACATCGAATTAGCTCGCCTTACGAACTCTAATACTAAGGTAACTTCTTATTTACCGAGGTTTTAATAGAACACGGACTACCATTAGCGGTAGCAGACGACGTTGGTCCCTTGTTGAAGCGGATGTTTCCTGATTCGAAAATTGCGGGAAAATATGCTTGTGCAAGAACAAAATCATCTCATATTGTTCGGTGCCTAGCAGAAGATACTTCACTTAAAATTGCAGAAGCAATGAAAATTGGGCCGTTTAGTATTGCCACAGACGGGAGTTGTGATTATGATGTTAAAAAGTTGTACCCAGTATGTGTTAGATACTTTGACAGTGAAAAAGGCAAAGTCATGAGTGTTCTTCTTTCTTTACCAGAATTAACAGTAGATTCCACTGGACAAAACATTTTTGATTTGCTTGACAATGTTTTGAAGAAACATGACATAAGTTGGCAGAACTGTATGGGGTTTGCAGCTGATAATGCATCAGTGATGACTGGAATTCATAAAGGAGTTGCATCCTATATTTTGAAAATGTCTCCATCAGTGTTCATAACAGGTTGCCCCTGTCATTTGATGCACCTTGCTGCTGTTAAAGCTGCTGATAAATTAGAAGTAGATATTGGCCATTTATTAATAGATATCTACTATTATTTGGAGAAAAATAGTAAAAGGAAACAGGCTCTAAAGTTGTTACAAGATCAGTTTGATCTTGAAGACTATAAAGTTATAAAGCATGTGTGTACAAGATGGTTATCCCTTGGCAAATGTGTTAGCCATTTACTTGAGCTTTGGGATGCATTACAAGCATTCTTTTAAACTGAAAGTGAATCTGCACAGAGAAAACATGGTGGAAAAGTGAAGAAGAGTGGTACAAAAGCAGAATCTGTTATTGCAAGTCAGAAGAGAACAAGAGATGAAAGTATAGACAGACATACTAACAATAAAGAGATTGGTGTAGCAGAAAGAAAGAAATTTAAATCCATGGAATTTTTATTTGAGAGGCCTCTATCTATCCAGCTAGAGGGCCTCCAGGCTCAGACCATGACTGTGAAAGATAAATCTTTTGACATAAAATTTCATCAGCCATCTGGATCAGGTTCTTCAGAGTATGAATCTGTTAAAAAGCATACTGGATCTTCTCATACTTCCAAGGGCAAAACTAGCATGTGAGATGGTTTACAAAAAGCTTAATGATCCAGTCACAAAACTGTACTGCTTGTTTATGAAGAGTGCCATTCCATTGTTTGATGCAGCAAATGTCTTGCAGAAAGAAGAACCATGCATTCATATTATGCACAAGATTCTGTCAAACCAGTTGTAAGATTTGCTAATAAGGTTTATTAAGCCAGAAATCATCGCATCAGCCAAACTTTTAACTGATATTGACTTTCATGACCATGCAAACCAGAAAGATAATGAAGATCTAGCTATTGGTGCAGAAGCAAGAGAATTCATAGAACACAATTCTACTCTTCCTGTGATTACATGCTCCATAAATTCCCATATGGAGATGAACTGCTTTTAAATGCTTCAGTTGCTTATGTAAATGAGAGACAGTCAAAAAGCTTCAAAAGTGTTAGATTCTTTGTCAAGAGATATCCCTTTCTATTGCCACCCTTGTCTAACTTGGATCATCTGGAAGAAGAATTCCTGAAGTATCAAGTTGGGATTCTACCTGACAATATACTTAATGCAGATAGAGTTGATGTGCAATGGCACCTTATTTCCCAGCTAAAAGACTCTATCACTGGAAGAAATAAATTTCCTCTTCTTTGTCAGGTTATGAAAGGAATATTTGTTCTTTACCATTCTAATGCTGACTGTGAGAGATTGTTCAGTGTTGTTAACAAAAATAAAACTGAATTCAGGTCCAGGCTAAGTAACCCAGTAATGAGTGCTCTACTGGTATGCAAAACATTCATGGCCTCAGCTGGTACAAAATGTTTTGAAATGCAACATGACAATCTGTTGCTTTCTAAAGCTAAAGTGCTACATATGAACACTTGAACCATTAATGAATGATAAAAGACGAGAAAAGCAAATAAATCATTGTTAATTGTAATTGTAGTATGTTATATGTGGATTACTCTTTTTCTGCTTGGATTCCTCTTTTTGACCACTTGGATTACCCTTTTTCCTCGTCACGGGTTGGCATGTATGAGTAAGTACTGAATAAATAGTACTTAGAGAATTTAAATTTAGAATTTATTGTTTAAATTTAGAATTTATAGTTTAAATTTAGAATTTATAGTTTGAAGAAGCACCAAAAAGCCTCTTGTGCCTCTTGCGCACACACACACAGACACACACACACATTATGAACTGATTGTGATTTATGGGATTTACTTAGCAAGATTTACTTAGCAGTGAAAATTTTAGGGGCCCCAGTTGGCCAAGTTCTAAGGTGTTATTGAAATCTCACTTCTGTCCAGGGTAATGGGGGTTATAGCAGTTTACTTTAGGGATCTCCATTCTCAAGTAATTTGATGGCTGGCTGATGTACATTGTCCTTAGAGATGCTGTCTTGAAGGACCTGCCCCTCCATTAGTTTGTAGTACTTTTCCTGGGTCTAATTGCTAAAATAGAGAAGCTGGATCTCATCCTTTCTCAGAACTTCGTGTACATGGGGATGAATTTCCTTACAAATCTAAGTTGTATTCACATTACACCATACAGGAGCACACAGATTCTGCCTTTAATGGAAGATCTTATGGCAAAGACATCTTGCTTTTACTTATTTCTCTTAGGAACTCATAATGGAGATTTGGTTTCCCCATGGAGACTTTATCTGAACCCTCTCCAATTCATGCTTCTAGCAAGCTGCATTGGTGGCTAGATTAGGATTGTTACTGGAGTAAAAATTCTGTCATGAACCTGGCTCTTTTCTGCATACAGACATATCAGATTCAGGATGGGATGCTCACCTGGAGACATTGATCTCGGGCAGAATTAACCCTTCACATGAACAACCTAGAAAAATGATACTATTCCTATCCAAATCTGTTTGTGCCACCTCATAAGTTGGTTTGGTGTTATGGTTTCCTAAAACAAAATGTTAGTAGTAGTGTAGCCATGGTGTCAGGGATGTACATGTGCTGTTTCTCTTTGCCTTGTAGTCTAGAACCTCCTCTCGAGGGTAGTGTCAAAAAAGATCACTCTCTGAGTCTGCCATATTCCAGGTAAAAGTAATATTTTAGGAGGAAAGCCTATTAAGATTCCAGGAAAATTTAATATCCTGGGAGGAAAGCTGATCCAGATTCAAGTCAAATGTAATATTCTGGGGTGACAACCTATCCAGATTTCAGGCAAACATAATATCATGGGGACAACCTTTCCAGATTCCAGGCAAAAGGAATATCCTGGGGGTTGGCCTGTCCAGATTCCAAGCAAAAGGAATATCCTGGGGGAAGACCTGTCCAGATTCCAAGCAAAAGGAATATCCTGGGGGAAGACCTGTCCAGATTCCAGGCAAAAGGATTTGTTTACTTGCGTGCTTGTTTGCTTGCTATGAGATATCAAGCTCACATTTTTTGTAGTGCCAATTCTGAGGGCCTGAATAGTGGATGTATTGAGTCTGAAGTTAGAAAATCTGTATGCAATATGCGGGTTCTCTAAGCTCAGCTGATAGTCACCGCTCCTTTTTCTGTGGCCCTAACAAATGTCATGGTTCACAATGACCTGCATCAATTGAGGAAGGACCTGATTTTGCAGCAGCGAGGTTGCATTTACACAATAACCACATATTCTCCATCTTCATGCTTGGCTCATCTCAAATGAACGTTCTGCCTGGACCTGTTTTTCAAATATGGTTGTCAACTGCTTCACAATGCTAGGTGGCAGTCCTCTTCCCAAGTTTTTGATACAGGTGGAAAAACTTCTGTAATTAGTGAAGTAGGAAACACATTGATCCTATCTGTCCCCCTTTTAATGTAGTTGCACTTTCTTTTTCCTTTAAAGGGAGGAGAATGACTGTTCTGGGGAGCTCTTTCTGACACTCAAGTTCTCTTGGGTTTCTACCATTGGTTCAGATATTTTTCTGATCCCATGAAGTAGTTTCAGCTCAGATATCAGTATCTTGCTCAATATGTCATGACAGAACTATTTGTTTGCTCCTTTGGCATTATTTAAAACCTATGAATCCTTAGTGAAGTTTCCTCTGTGTGTGTGTGTGTGTGTGTGTGTGTGTGTGTGAAAAATAACTTTAACAATTTTTCAGTCATATTGCTACGATGTTTACAGTCAGGCAGTTTATTGTGATGTCCAGCACTGGGGCATCATGCCACAGACATGTAGCATGTCCCATCCAGTCACATCCTGACACCAGGCCGACCAGTCCTAACACTAATCTCTTAATGCTGAGCACCAAGCAAGGGAGCTGTTAGTACCATTTTTGTAAGTCTTTGGTATGACTCAGCTGGGAATCGAACCCATGACCTCCAAATTCCACGGTGGATGCTCTAACCACTAGGCCACTAGAGTGATATATTCCTTTGTGAACCCTTTCCTTAATACCTAGTGGCAGCAAGGAAGTGTGATCTTCCAGTCCTGTCAGTGGAAAAGTGTTTATGGTCCAGTTGTTAGCTATTGTTCGATTTCCCTCTTTTTGTCAAAATGGGTTTCATGCTAAGAATCAGCTACTTAGATTCATGGTCACTGTTGCATCTGTGCTGGGGATGATCAAGATATTTTCTTTTCCCAGTTAGGCCCCAAAGGTTTTATTTTGCTTAATAAGGGGACAAGAAGGGTCAGAATTGTCTCTTTTCTATGTCTCCGGGGTTCTTCATTAATTTTTATGGCCAGCATTTCCTGGTGGATTGTCTTCACCATCATTAAATCTTGTCAGTCCATCACCAAGATGGACTTCAATTTTACGAGAATTAAAATCCTTGAGGTTGTGGCTGTTACTGCATCTTGGACCTACTTGAACCACATCCCAAAACATCCAAGACCAGCCTTTTTGGCAGTCTCTCACTACATTTTCATCCATTTACCTGTGACCTTATGTCGCACATTTCCATTTCATCCTTGTATATGTGACCTTTTATGTACCATTTTATCCTTGTACCTGTGATCTTTGATTCATCTGGGCAAAGGCATTTTCTCATTTGGTCCAATCATGACATCACAACATGTGGCCAGACCATCAACCAGTTAACAGTTAGTGAACACACTTATTATAAAATTGCGTTTGTTTTCTTATACCAGTTTTTCTTTGGGACCATCAGCCTTCCTCCCAACTGGTCATTTCCGGATTACATTAGTAGCAGGTAATGCATTACAGTAGAACCTGCCAAAAAAATAATGGTCTCTCAAACAAGTGGTCTCTCATTAAAGGTCATAACACTATATAATGAAGAAACCTGTACACTGAGATTCTAGTCCCTCAGAACAGGTAATCTCTCAAGACAGGTTTTACTGTACTGATACAAAAATGTAGGTCTTTGTGTGTATGGCCAAGATGGTGGAGGGGGATGTACAACAAATTTTAATTTTGTAGTATTCAGTAGTTACTATATTTGCAAAATTCCCTCCTCCCACTCTAATCTCAGTCAAATTTTGGCTGTGACTAAGGAATTGGACTGGAATGTTCTTTACAATTCTGGGCATTTAATAACAAATATGAGGATTGAATATTTAGCTTGGACATGGGACTGATACTTGATATCCAGGCAAAGAGTGTGTGTGATTGTGTTTAAGATTTTTAACGTTGCTTTACAATTTTCCAGTCATATCGCTACGATGTTTACATTGTGGCAGTTTAAAGTGATATCTAGCAGGGGGACATCATGCGACAGACATGTAGCATGATGTCCCACATAGTCGCATTATCCTGACACGAGACTGACCAATCCTGACACTAACCTCTTAATGCTGAGAACCTAGGGAAGCAGCTGTTAGTACCATTTTTGTAAGTCTTTGATATGACTCAGCTGGGGTTTCACCCCACAACTTCCTGCATCCAGAACAGATACTCTAACCATAAAAGCTAATCATCAGTACCAGGCATTTATCACATACTGTATTTTCCGGCCTATAAGTCGATGCAGAGTATAAGTCGAATTCACCAATTTGACTTATTCCATCTTTCTTCCATATATAAGTCGATTCGAAGTATAAGACGAGACTAGGTCAATATCTTGGCTTTGTATTTTACACTAGTAGTGGTATCGTTGTATGATATTCCATATAACCATCAATCGTGAAATTGCATTACCGATGCTAACATGCTTGTGATTTTACTTCTGAACAAATCACTGCTATATTCTGTTATTAATTGAAACAGCAGAATAAACAGTCCATTCTTGTTTTATTATAATTGAAAGCACATCCATGTTGGAGTTCATTTTATTACCTGTAGTTACGAATGTAACTTATATAAACTTTCAATGACATAATCCGTATAAAACTCAATTCGGAGTATAAAACGAAGTTCCGACTTTCAAGTAAAAAAGTATCAACTTATACGCCAGAAAATATGGTAATTAAAATGATCTATATTGTGGTAAAACCTTCATCAAAGTTTATTGATGACTTACATGTAGGGCATAAAAGAAGCCCATTATTTTGGGTTAAAATTATCAATATCAGTGACTGAAAGAAGAAATTTGGATTTTGCGTAACTTATTTCTAAAATATGTATCTTCACCAAACTTTTGTGAACTCTTGCACTTAAAAGTATGGAAGAAGCCTGTTGATTTGGGGATCAGAAGGTCGTGGATAAGGGTCATGAAGAAAAAAAGGTTTTGCAGCAGGATGACTTTAATGGATTAAATGACTTGACCAAACATTCTTTATGCCTTGCACATAGGATAATAAATGAATCTAATTGATTATGGAGTAAAACAATCAGAGGTAAATCATGGTAAGTTCAATAACACAATAATAGTTCAGTTTTAGGTTGCTTATCTTGACCAAAGGTCCAGTTTATTGAGATTTGATGGTCAGTAATCTCCAGAGTCAATCATACCGTACTAATATATGCATGGACGACTATTAAATATGGGATGGGCATATGTGCCATTTATGGTTCTCTTGTTAAAAAATAAAAACCTTTTATATTCATGTATTGACATCCACATGTTCTTATTTTGGATGAAAGTAATTACCAGTCATTTTAATGGCAGAATTGAAGTATGGAAAGTATATATGCTAATTTTGTGTAAAAATATTGTGGTGCCAAAATTTTATTGCTGATAAATATCTTTTGAACAATTGACAGAATGCAAAGCAATTACCAGTCTTAACCCCAGCAGAAAGAGCTGAAAAATCGGCACAGCTCAGAATTCAGTTTCCTGTGTCAAGTGGCAGTGTTCATCGGATGAAGGAGGAATGGATTCCTGTGGATACCACAATATCTGCCACATCAACAAAAACCACAGTTACAACATCAGTTGCTAAATCCATGACAGTCACTCCAACTCAGATCTTTGTGCCAACATTGCCCCCTCCTCCCCCACCTCCAGATGACAAGGTGTTCCCAGATCCACCTGCCCAGGTAACAATAATTTATGCAATTAAATTTTTGTAATTTTCTTGCATCAGGATTAGTATTGTAAGGTTTAGGTATTACTGGCAAAGATTGTGGCAGCATCTGCAATATTTAAGTTGTGTGAGAATGTTTTTGCAAGTCATATGGGGTGGGGGTATACAACATTGCTTCAGTACAAATGAGACAGACATCTGGTTCCACAAACAATTATTCTGCTTCAAATACATTACCCAAACAAAAATGCCTTGCAAATCCATTTCCCCCAAGACATGTACTGTGTCTTTAACTTGTTTTAGCAGCAAAAGTGTTTAAAGGTTTGCTTGCCAAGATGTCTCCCCTTGGATGGAGCAATATGCATCAAAATTCTGCTGATCTCTGATTACTACTTCACTTATGTCTGGTCAGCATGCTTTTTCTATTGGTCTTATTCATCCACATTTTGCCTTCTCACCAGTTTCAGAGATGCCAACCATTCTAGAAATACAATTTTCATGAACATTACACATTCTGGATTTAGTTCATGAAATGCCACAACATCGTCATTTTGAGTTGGAGGTATTTATAAGGATGCATTTAAAGGGAATTAAAGTGCAACATCATCAAAACTTGTACTGGAAATACTGTTGCCCTTTCCTACAAACAGTTGTATTTAAATTATAGACTGGTATACAGACTTCATTCTGTATGCACTCAACAGTGAACTTGGCAAAAGTATGACTGCAGCAATAAAGAAACAGTACAGAAAACTTTAAGGAAAACTTTAGTTCTTTTATCAATATTAAGGCCATCAGAGTGGAAGCTGTTTGTGCTTTTATGGACTGACGAATGGACACCCCATACTTTTATTTCCATCAGCCCTAATGACATGTATATGACATTGTCACCGTCAAGATTGATAAGTCATCATGGATTGTTGTTCCATTTATTGAAATGGTGATCATTCTGCAGGACCTGCTCTTGTTCCAGACAGTTTATGCTAAGAATCCAGATAAGCCTGCTGATGGGTTGGCATCTCTGCGTTTTGCAGGACACTTTGGAGTTTTCTCATCTTAGGGAAGTATATTCCATCTGTTTTCTTACCTATTTTGCACTTTAGTTGTCTAATTCAATCATAAGATAAGGTAACCAGTACCACTCTGTATATACTACTTGATCTGTGGTCTATCTATTTTTACAATTCATTTCAGATCTCAAAATTTTCTTATAAGCTCTATCTAGTAAATATTGTATTCCTGGTAATAAGTTAATTTCTTTAATTTCCTCTGGTATTTATCTTTATTCATAGCATTAATTTCACATTAAGCTCAGCACATAGATATACTAACATTGCAGTACTGTCATTGCTGTACTGACAGTGCTAAACTGTCATCGTTATATTAACAGTGCTATACTGTCATTGCTATATTGACAGTGCTAAACTGTCATTGTTATATTAACAGTGCTATAATGTCATTGCTATATTGACAGTGCTATATTGACTCTGCTATACTGATTTCACATGTATATGATATTGTCTTGCTCTCTCTAATTACAGAAAATCAACATCAATGAGCAAGATTAAATTTGTTGTGCTTAAGACATTTACTACAGAGGAATTGGAAGACTGAACAAAAACAAGTTCAGTTATTCATCAACTATAGAAGGGGAGCATGGTGGATACATTGTAACATGCAATGCCAAGTTGATGAAATGATTTTTGTTAAAGCATCATTTATTTGCTGCATTTATGGGGCACCTGTGTTGAAGCCTGCATATATGGCTGGAAAAAGATTGTTTGGGATGCAGTCTTAATGATTTTATCAGTTCAGTACATTATCACATCGTTGTACAGACACAAGTATGGCTTATGTGAACAGACACAAGTAATGCCTAATTGAACAGACACAAGTAATACCTAATTGAACAGACATAAGTATGGCCTATTTGAAAGTACCAATAAAAACTGTCCCTAGTTGAAGCAGAGAATGCATTTTATTATCAGGAACCATGGAATGTTGTATTTTAAAATAATAAAAGCTTGTTTTGATCTTGGGTATTTGCTTTCCTTTTATCACAACATCTCTCTCCGAAATTGGGTCCAATTGCTCTATAGCTTTTAGCCTACTATTTTGTAGAATATTTAGAAATATTCTTTATTCCTTAGTGATCTCAACCTTTTCCATGTGGCATTATTGCTTTGTTTGTCTTGCACTGTTTATTTTTAACGGTTCTTTTTCCCCCTTTTGTCAGAGCATCCAGTGCTTTTACCAGTGAAATGCAATGATGGAAATACTTCAGTAAACTAATATGATAAATACTTTTCTTTGTTACAAGAGACATTAAATATTGCTACAAACATTTTTATTATAAAATACATAGGTGTTGTAAATTATAAAATTAAAATTTGGCTCAGTCAACAAGATTGCCCGAGGTACAGTATTGGACGGAAAGTTTAAAATGGTTGCTATTAACTTTCACTGACAAAATAAAATAATTATTGGGATTTCATTTATAATCACCACTGTTCAGAATTGTTGCAGCTTTAAGTTATCATATTCCTAAATGTTAGGTCCGTATAATTTATTGACATTGATATTTTGCAAGAAAAGATGCCAAAGAGTTAGGGTAATACAGAACATGGAATACTTTTAGCAAGTTAAGTAAATTGGTATGCAGAAAGTTTTCTTGGAACCCAGTTTCTCATTAAAGTTCAGGGGAAAATATGGTCAAGCAACTGCTTGAACATCACTTGTTTCCAATCAACCCAAATGTGATGAAGTCCACAATTGTCAGTAACCTAACAAAAATAGAGTACAAATATTTCTTGGTGCATAAACTGAATTTCTAAATTCATTTATTTACATCCCTTATCAATGCAAGATGGCAGTGCTGATGCAAGTTGGAGCTCCAGATATAGTTCTGAAATATGAAATATGGTCCAAAATATATCAGTACTAAATGTTAATACCTCATGGACTGCCTATGAGCCGAGGGGGGCATGTGTGTAGATATGATTGTTCATTGTGTGGGATATCTGACAAGTCTTCAGGGAAATAAAGAGTATTGTGGCAGAGTAGATAAAAACTGTCTCAGCTTGTTCTGCGGCAGCTTGCTAGTCACTTAGATTAAACTCTGCTTGATTTAGATTATTGCTCATAACGCTGTTATATCATGAATTTGATTTACAGAATTTTTAAGAAATTTCACCAACCAGTTATCACCAGTTTGAAAATACAATTAGTAAGTGTGTTCATGCTTCTCCTTCTCCATAGCAAAAAGGTGGAATATAGTCTTCCCTCCAGTCTAATTTGTACAGGGTTCCATTTGATGTATGCTCTCACTGATTTGTAGAGAGAAAAGCAACAATCAATCAAGCAATTTACCTGGGTAAATGAGAGAGTCAATTTGTAGACAAGGATGTAAACTTCAGTATTGCTGCAGATGCCACCTTGATAGCCACCCTCATCGAAACAGAGTTGGACAGGTTGCCCATTCAGAAAACATTTAGCAATCTTTCCTCTCTTGTGCCTCCTACACACTTGCAGCATGCTGACACCCATAGTACAACAATCTGAGCATATCAGTATTTAGCTCAGCCAGTTTTGTGATATGGTGGCCATCTGGCCAGTCTTGGACAACCCATTACTGCATTCAGAAGTCAGTACTAGCTATGGTGATCATTCTCTAAATAACCAGTACCTGATGTTAGCAAATGTCAACCAACCAAAGACCATATACATTCCAGGTCCATTATAGCCTTGAACGCTGCCATCCAGTACTGTGTGTACTGTGAGAAACCCTTTTCACAACTTCAGCCTAGCTTTCAACAAGACACGCATGATGGTCGTTTCAAGTTCTACATGTTGACAGAGACATCACTGTCCTTAAAGAATCCAAAACCTTCTTTTTTGTATATGGACTTTCATACCCTTTCTCAGCATGTAACATCAGTATAAATTGGCTTCATGCTTTTCTTGGTCTTAGTAGTTGTCTTTCAGCATTTTGAGCATGACCTAGACTTCTTAATGATCCCCAACATACATGCTTGAGAGTCAGTCTTGCACTTGGTTACTTAAATCAACAGACATGCATGCAAGTCCGTCTCACACATGGTTACTTACTCAACAGACATGCCTGCAAGTCTAGTCTCACACATAGTTAATTTACTCATCAGATCAACTCAGTACTTACTGACCAGTGCTACAGCTTCATCTATTAACCTCTGGCTTGCAGAAAAGTATCCGCTCATGTAAATGATCGTACTAGGAAAAGAGCAGCACAAAGTCAACCGTCAGTTGTAGCATCTATCTACCAGCATCCTATTCCATTGCCACATAAAGAACATCAGAAAAAAGATCGTCAGAAAGGCAAACCTTGCAAAAGCCAGGCAATGCAGAAAACAGCCCCTGTTTCCAAGAGAGACTGGAAGAGTGGGAAGTGCCCCTCACTAAATTGCCAGATATGAAAATCCTCTTCAAAATGCTAATTCTCAATGAGGGTCAAAGTTTACCAGACCCGTTGATGACAGGACACAGGAAGAAAAGGAATTATTTTGCCTTTTTCCAATATCCCAGTTTTAGGAAGTCTTTACCACTTCACCACAAAATGGGAGAAAGATTGTATTTGTGACTCGTGACTCTGGAAATAAAAAAAATGCTCTCCTTATGAAAAGGACAGTAATATTTGTTAACAGCATGAGAAAATCTCTTTCCTGTACAATTCAAGCAGTGGGATGGAGATACGACAACTTTCTGTGGCTTTTATCTCTGATCCCAATTGGATCAGTTCAACATTGTTCATTATAAGGAGTTACTCAGCTTCAACAGGATTTGTATGAGTACAAGAAAACACTTAGCCATGTCCATTGTCAACCATGTGCATTTCAAGGTCATATCTCACAAAGAACTCCTAGATATGTCATATAAGTTAAGAGACTTAGCCAGAGACATCTCCTTTAATAAAGTTTGATTGGGAAATTTTCATCAGTGTTGTTCAGCAAATACTATGATTAAGACTGCTGCTTGAAAGAGAAATGCCCTTTATAAAAGCTGCACGACAGTATATCCTTTTTATTGTTTTGATTTGATGGTGTAGTAGCCTGAAGCATGACCATTACCTTATTTCACCAGCAACAGATGGGACATGCCATTAAAGTTGGAGGGTGATTGCCAAAGTAGGTCACATGAATAGAGGATTTTTTATATATAAAGTAGCCAGATGTAAAGTAAATTAGCCAGGTGAATCACCCAGCTGCTAGCCAATTAGGAAAGCCCTTAAAAGATAGCTTGTTCAAGAGTTTTACAAAAATATTTCAGTGTAAATTAATAAGGCTTGCTCACTAATTGTGTTTTGCCTGACAGTGACCACTAAATAGGTAATAGTTGCTCAGTAAATATTTCTTACCTGACACTAATCACTATACATAAAAGTTGCTTATTAAGTATTTCTAACACTTGCCCAGTGAATATTGGTTTGCCTGACACAGCTCACTAAACTGGTAAAAGCTGCTGAGTAAATATTTCTTACCTGACACTAATCACTATACATAAAAGTTGCTTATTAAGTATTTCTAACACTTGCCCAGTGAATATTGGTTTGCCTGACACAGCTCACTAAACTGGTAAAAGCTGCTGAGTAAACATTTTTTGCTTGACACTAATCACTAAATATAAGACTGACTTGCCAACTAAGTTATCCAGGAACATCCTGGATTCAAATGGTAAGAAAATTTTATACCAAAAGAATGTTTTCTTGCACGGCCATTTTTGGTACAATCCAGTGCTTAAGATAATCCACATTTCCAGTATCAAAAAGCTGCTATTGTGAAGTCTATTTGAAGAGTCTTTAGTTGGCTGTGTGTTCAGTTTATTATTATGTGTAAGTCTTTTAATACATTTTTTGACAACGTACCTTTCTCCTAAGAAAACGTTTAAACATAAAGTCCACTACAGTATGGAATACATATTGAAATTTATGTTCATTTGGTTCAGTTTGAAAAGTGCATATGATTCCTATCTCAACCACAAAACCTCTGCCAGAAACCCTGTACTTGATTAAGTTTTCATTTAGTTTGGCAGATCTGATAAGACTTGCTCAGTTGCATTTCTTTGCCTGACACTGATTATTAAAAAGATAAAAATTGCTCAGTAAATATTTCAAAGATTTGTTCAGCAGATATTCTTTTACCTTCCACTGATCCCTAAATTGATACAAGTTGCCCAGTAAATATTTCTTTGCCTGACAATGATCACTAAATTGATACAAGTTACTCAGTAAATATATTTAGCCCGACAGTAATCACTAAATTGATGCAAGCTTCTCAGTAAATATTTCTTAGCCTGGCAATGATCACTAAATTGATACAAGTTGCTCAATAAATATTTCTTAGTCTGGCAATGATCACTAAATTGATACAAGTTGCTCATTTAATATTTCTTAACCTGGCAGTGATCACTAAATTGATACAATTTGCTCAGTAAATATTTCTTAGCCAGGCAATGATCACTAAATTGATACAAGCTGCTCATTTAATATTTCTTAGCCTGACAATGATCACTAAATTGATACAAGTTACTCAGTAAATATTTTTTAGCCTGACAGTGATCACTAAATTGATGCAAGCTTCTCAGTAAATATTTCTTAGCCTGGCAATGATCACTAAATTGATACAAGTTGCTCAATAAATATTTCTTAGCCTGGCAATGATCATTAAATTGATACAAGCGGCTCATTTAATATTTCTTAGCCTGACAATGATCACTAAATTGATACAAGCGGCTCATTTAATATTTCTTAGCCTGACAATGATCACTAAATTGATACAAGCTGCTCATTTAATATTTCTTAGCCAGACTGTGATCACTAAACGGATACAAGTTGCTCAGTAAATATTTCTTAGCCTGGCAATGATCACTAAATTGATACAAGTTGCTCATTTAATATTTCTTAGCCAGACTGTGATCACTAAATTAATGCAAGCTTCTCAGTAAATATTACTTAGCCAGGCAATGATCACTAAACTGATACAAGTTGCTCAGTAAATATTACTTAGCCTGACAATGATCACTAAATTGATACAAGCTGCTCATTTAATATTTCTTAGCCAGACTGTGATCACTAAATTAATGCAAGCTTCTCAGTAAATATTACTTAGCCAGGCAATGATCACTAAACTGATACAAGTTGCTCATTTAATATTTCTTAGCCAGACTGTGATCACTAAACTGATACAAGTTGCTCAGTAAATAATTCTTAGCCTGGCAATGATCACTAAATTGATTCAAGTTGCTCAGTAAATATTTCTTAGCCAGGCAATGATCACTAAGTTGATACGAGTTGCTCATTTAATATTTCTTAGCCTGGTAATGATCACTAAATTGATACAAGATGCTCATTTCATATTTCTTAGCTTGGCAATGATCACTAAATTGATGCAAGCTGCTCATTTAATATTTCTTAGCCTGACAATAATCACTAAATTGATGCAAGCTTCTCAGTAAATATTTCTTAGCCTGACACGGATCACTAAATTGATAAAAGTTGCTCATTTAATATTTCTTAGCCTGACAATGATCACTAAATTGATACAAGTTGCTCATTTAATATTTCTTAGCCTGTCACTGATTATTGAATGAGGATCTTATGCGACATATTTTATACCATTTTATATTTTTGTTATACCTTTCTTAGAATTATAATATTATTATATTTCATTTTGTAAGACATTTTAATCATATTCATGTTTATTTGGAAGGGTTTAACTTCCCGATGTTTTTGCAAAATTAACTTTATTAGCTCAATGGCCTGTTGTTTGCCATCCATGACACTGCTGTCTGTTAGCACAAGTTTATTATTGCTACTTCTTCCATGCTATTTAAAGGAACGCAATCAAATATCATTCATCCCAAAGTCTAGTTGATTCCTAAATATAAATGATGCTCTTCAGACATCCAATATGACCACCAGAGTAGTCATCTTAATAGTCTTGTTATTGCTAACCTTTTGAAGAGATTGTCTTGATGTTTTCACTAAGACATTTTGGTCGGTCCTAAATGAAACAGGTGCCTATCTGACATACAGTATGGCCACCATGGTGTCCATCTTGAAGATCCTGTCGATGCTGGTTCACCTGAACAGACGGTCTAAGCGACATGAAGATTTTCAATGAAAGACTTAATATGGTCTTAACTGAAAATGCTGATATGATATCAGTATGGCTGCCACAATAGTCATCTTTAAAATCCTGAATTGATGATTGTATCAACATGAGGTACTTTTTTGATGATGTTTTGTTGGTCCTAAATGCAAACGCTGCCAATCTGACATCCAAGCCACCATAGCCAATATCATGAGAATCCTCCTGATATTTGTGGAGGTTTTCACTGAAAGACTTTTTATTATCTACAGTGGAGCCTCGTTAATCCGGACTCCATTTATCCAGAAACCACTCTATCCGAGCATAATTCAACGGGAACGGAATTCTAAAACTTTAATTTGCTCTGTTAATCGAGAAATCGACGTTCCGGATCCAGAAATCAAAATCGTGGACAAAAGTGTAAAATTACATTAAAACTTGTCTCGATAATCTGGAAATAATCTGTCCGAGAATGAGATAATTCGAAAAATTGTATATGAAAATACAGTCACTAGAATAATACATAAAACACAAAAGTGAAGCCCTTGAGAATCTATGCCCACTATCAATAACTAAATAGCATGATCATATTGTAACCAGTGATTGTATAAACAATGTCTGTTTTAGCTAGTTGTAAATGGGTGTGTTTATAATTAAATAAACATGATGGCAGTACAAATACTGTTGACAGATTTAAGGTGTGGTCAGTATAGGGCTTCATTTCCAAATAAAATGGGGACATCAATCATTAGCAACTGTAACAGCTGTAAAATCCAACTTATGAAAATGACTGCATTTTATTAATTTACCAAAACACATTTAACAGTTTGTATTTGTTGTACTTTTTACATATATTATGGCGACACCATCAAGCGCAAGCATACATTTAAAGTTAGCATATACATGTACATATATATGTGGGGATGATGTCGTAAAATAAAAAATGTGCATGATTCATTTATCCGGAAAACTCGTTATTCCGGACTTATTCACGGCAACGAATGTGTCTGGATTAATGAGGCTCCACTGTGCATGAAAATGATGCTGACCAGACCAGTTTCCAGGCAGTGGTGGCCAGCTTTTTAAACTTACTATTGCTTCTTTTCCTGAATTAAAGTTGCATTGACATGGGTTTTTCACTACAAGATTTCTTATGTATTTGGTCTGTGAAGGAACTTTGAAAACCAGCCCCAATTGACTTTGAGGACGGGTCAGAATTCATTACTTTGATTTTTTAACTGTCATGCGATTGTGAACAGTGACCGTTAGGTAAACAAGTGAATTTTGACAGGACTTTATATTTATTTGTAATCCAATGAACAAGCTGATAATCATCAGCACTCTGAAATCCATTTTAAGGTGAAAGATCTAAAGGTAGGGTATTACCTATATTGGCTTGTAAGCATGATAACGGAAACGAGTAGGAATGGATCTGTATCAGTGATAATACAAACAAGTAGGAATGGATCTGTATCAGTGATAATACAAACAAGTTGGAATGGATCTGTATCAGTAATAACACAAGTATGAATGGATATGTATCAATGATAATACAAGTAGGAATGGATCTGTATCAATGATGATACAAACAACAGTAATAACACAAGTATGAATGGATATGTATCAATGATAATACAAGTAGGAATGGATCTGTATCAATGATGATACAAACAAGTAGGAATGGATCTGTATCAGTGATAATACAAACAAGTAGGAATGGATCTGTATCAGTAATAACACAAGTATAAATGGATCTGTATCAATGATAATACAAGTAGGAATGGATATGTATCGATGATAATACAAACAAGTAGGAATGAATCTGTATCGATGATAATACAAACAAGTAGGAATGGATCTGTATCGATGATAATACAAACAAGTATGAATGGATATGTATCGATGATAATACAAACAAGTAGGAATGGATCTGTATCAATGATAATACAAACAAGTATGGATGGATATGTATTGATGATAATACAAACAAGTAGGAATGGATATGTATCAATGATAACACAAACAAGTATGAATGGATGTGTATCAATGATAATACAAACAAGTATGAATGGATATGTATCAATGATAATACAAATAAGTATGAATCGATCTGTATCAATGATAATACAAACAAGTATGAATGGATATGTATTGATGATAATATAAACAAGTAGGAATGGATATGTATCAATGATAACACAAACAAGTATGAATGGATATGTATCAATGATAATATAAACAAGTAGGAATGGAAATGTATCAATGATAATACAAATAAGTATGAATGGATCTGTATCAATGATAATACAAACAAGTATGAATGGATCTGTATCAATGATAATACAAATAAGTATGAATGGATATGTATTGATGATAATACAAGTATGAATGGATCTGTGTCATTGATAATACAAGTATGGATGGATCTGTGTTATTGATAGCACAAATATTAATGGATCTGAATAAATAATAACACAAGCAAGTATGAATGGATTTGCATCAATGATAAACAAGTATGAATGGATCTTTATCAGTGAAAACAAATATTAATACAGCTGTATCAATGATAACACAAAAAGTATGAATGGATCTGGGTCAATGATAACGAACAAGTACAGATGGAGCTGTATTAATGATAACAAACAAGTACGAATGGATCTGTGTCAATGATAACACAAACAAGTATGAATGGATCTGTGTCAATGATAACACAAACAAGTATGAATGGATCTGTGTCAATGATAACACAAACAAGTATGAATGGATCTGTGTCAATGATAACACAAACAAGTACGAATGGATCTGTGTCAATGATAACACAAACAAGTATGAATGGATCTGTGTCAGTGATAACACAAACAAGTATGAATGGATCTGTGTCAATGATAACACAAACAAGTATGAATGGATCTGTATCAGTGAAAACACAAGTATGATTGGATCTTTATTAAACCCATTTTGTGGACATAGTTGATGAATAAATTGAATGATGCCAGTTAAATACAAACATTTGTGCACAAAAGAAATATAACTTTAACCTAAAGTTCAATGATTTTTTTATATTCGTGATATCAGGTTCAAGCTCAAAGGCAATTTCATAGATTATTTTTTTTATTCCACTTGCCAGTATCTTGTAAACTTGTTAACTCAGACATGTGACCAAATAATTTTGTTACTAAAATTAGTAAGTTTCTGAAGAATAACAGAAATGTCTTCATTGCACACACACATGTACATTCATAATGCATGCACACATGTACATACATACTTGTGCACTAACTACAGTAGTAATTGATTGATGCTATTTGGCACGAATCTCTATGCAAAGGGAGACTACCATTGTTAATATCTTGGCAAGCAGACAGCCTTTCGGCACTTTTGCAGCTAAAACAAACCATCTGGTTTTGGTGGATTTGTTAATTACACAGTTTGATGTATACAGTAAGTAAATAGGCTTTTCAAGATGAAACTGAGATCAATTACTTCCCTTGTCTACTCTATTATTTCTTAAAGGCAAACTCATCACTTGAAAGAAAAGATAATCATGGGTTATGTTTTCCATCATGTCAACAGTGGGTTTTTTTTTTGTTATCTTGATGTCTGTTTTGCATCATGTTGGGGTATTTTGAGAAGAATTTTGTCTTTATGGTAAACTTTGCAATGCCTTTTAAAACGAAATATATATCAGTGTGTACTCACTGATAAGACAAGTCAAACTACACAGATCCAGATATGTTGTTGCATACTGGGTCTCTGTAGTTTATTGTGATTAATCAGTAAAACAAAAAGTATAGACCCTGATATGCTGGCACATTATGTGATGGCATATCAGGGTCTATGTTTGCATTGGACCTTTTGTAAACAAGTGTAGATGCTACTTGTCTTGTGTTTATGTGAAGAGTGTATGCATAAAAAAGTGCAGAGATTGAATATGTAAATATCATAGAAATCAGGGATGTGTCTCGATATTTCTCTGTAACAATCTTTTTTTTAGAAAGTTTATGACCTTGTAATCTTTTACTTCACAACCTTCATTAATCCATGTCAACACAAACAGCAAAATAAGCACAAGTTCATTTTAGTCATTTGCTGTAGGCATCTGGTCACATCATAAAATTGTGCTTATATCAGAGTATAATAATATGTTGGCATTTCCTTAATTGTGTTTGCCCAAAACAGGTGCTTCGAGTTGCTAATGCATGTATGCTTTGTGTGTTTTGCCTTGCAGGATATTGACATTAGTGCCATCATCTCGGAAAGACTGCATGCTGTCAGGAAGCTTCAAGAAAATCCCTATGATCCTGTGGCTCAATCTGTCATGGCCCAAGCTCAGCAAAGGGTAATTTTGCTGTTCTCACTTTAGACATGAATCAATTAGCACTTTCTGTCCTATGCATTAGAAAGGCAAATCATAGCTCTAGGAAGAGATAGAAGAATATGAATGATGTGATATTAAATGGTTTTGTGATTTAATTGAAGCATGCAAGAAAAACAAGGTACTGAAAGCATAATACACTTTCCCCATAATAACTTGCACACAACAGTGTCCAAAAAGATAGATATCACTAAAAGCTAGGGTGCCAGTTATCAGGGAACCTAAAAATAATCAAGAACCTCCACCATGATAACTTGCACAGAATGAGGTCCAAAAACTTAGCATTATAAGCGAGGGTACAAATTACTGGGGGACCTAGAAAAATTATGAACCTTCCCTATGATAACTTGCACACATCAGGATCTGAAATCATGGATAGCACTTTAAGTAAGGGTGAAAGTTATTGGGGATTCTAAAGAAAAAATCGAGAACCTTTGCCATTCCCACTGAGCATCAAGAATGACTGGGGGTGGGTGGAATATGTAATGATCTTGCTTAACAGCTGATAATTATTTTTCATGATGGAAATAATTGTCAGTAAACAGCATTATGTGATGCAGTTGTTTTTGTTTGATGTATAAATACCTTTTTTTTTTTGAGATGCTGAATCTATGAAAGACCAACATTTTCCAAGAGGTTTTTTCGGCCGTGACATATATGCAGAAACATTGTGCATCACTGCCTTTTGTTCCAGTTGACTTACAAGAAAACAAAATATCTTTTGTTTTAATTTTTACTATGGACACTTTAAACAGCTATTAAAGCTGCTCTTCAATTTTTCTAATTGTTCTGTTAGTAAAATGTTGATGCTGTGATTTCATTGCAAGTAATAGTGAAACTTCATTTCATACCAGAGGAACTCCTCGAGTGCCAAAGCAGGAATTTTTAATTCACTACAGACATTGGAACTATCTTCTGCCTAATGAACCAAATGTGTGGAACAGCTTTTTATTTTAAAAAAATACATATTTTCTTTGGTTGCCTTGCTATCTTTGATCACATTTGAGGATGAATAGGCTAATTTAAAGTAGTTTAATTATATTACTTGCATAATAATATTTATAACAGCATTCAATATCAATTGTTGTTGTTGTTGTTGTTAGGGTTTAACACCATTTTTCAGCACACAATAGGCTATACATGGCAGCCAGTATTAATGGTGGAGTAAGAACCCGGGAAAGCCCCTGGAAAGTACCACCGACCCAGGAGAAGCTACTAGTAAGCTATCTCTCGTATCCACATTGACCAAATCTGTGAAATTGAACCCACACAGGCCAGATTTGATATTAATGTACTTCACTCAAGCTATACATATCATGAACTATAACAAGAATACAAATTTGACACTAACAAGAGAGACACCTGGTCTGCAGGCCAGACTAATTAGTCTGGCAGGCCATATCTAACCCATGGGCTAGTTGGTCCTGAATGAAAAGAGTGTTGATAAGCTGTTCAGTATGTCCACCACAGTAGCCATCTTGAAACTATTGTTATCTCTACAGAATAGATGGTCATATCAATATGGTCTATTAATTAAACCACCAATAATGTTTAGTTGGTCTAAAATGGACTTCTTCAAAATCTTTATTTTCTCTACTCCCACATAAATAGGTGTATCAGCATGAGATTTTCACTGAAAGACTTCTTAATGCTACTTGTCAATGAAAATGGTTATTTTTGTTGTAGGGTTTAATGCCATTTTTCAACACAAAATAGGCTATACATGGCGACCAATATTATCGGTAGAGGAAGAACCTGGGAAATCTTCAGAAAGAACTACCGACCCCTCACATACCACATTGGCTGAGCTCGAGACTTGAACCCACGCAGACAGAGGCGAGACAATGACAATGGTGCCAATCTGACTTCCATGATGGTCACCTTGTAAAATAGTGTTCTTGCTACTTCTCCTTGATTGCTGGTCATATCAATATTGTGCTGTTACCAAAAGAGTTAGTTCTAATTGGAATTGATGCCAAATCAGGTATCTGATGTGGCCACCATGGTAGACCTCTTAAAAGTCTTGTTATCATTACTCCTCCAGCTTGGAAGGTCATATCAAAATGGGGTTTAAATCAGAAGACTAATTATAATGTCTTCTTGGTGCTGAATGGAAATGGTACCAATTTTTGTCTAATATGTCCACCAAAGCAGCTAATTTGAAAATTTTGTTATTGCTACAAATATCCAAGATAGTTTCAGTACTCTGCAGTTAAAAGGAACATATAGTCATATCTTTTATTTCAGTAGAGCATCAATCCCTTTGAAGGACTCTTGTGGGACTCCACAAGTATTTATAGTTTTCTTCACAGGTTTACTGCCTGGTGTCCACTTATGACATTCATTGTGATTATTAGGTTTTATAATTTACAGGTTCCCAATTGTTTTCTGATCCAGATTTCACATGTATGATGGGGTCTGCATATGTATTTCTTTCTGCATTTACTATCTTAAAATCCACTTTGCATGAAACACAGAACACAAACTTAGGACCTATTGCTGCTTACATTCTCTGACAAACTTTGATTTCAAGTATTGTTGAACTTATTGTAATTACATTTTGTAGCTGTTGTTTTTATAGACTTGGAGAAAGTGTACATTTAAGCATTTTACATGAATTTACCAAAAATAGATAAGAGGTTTCCTCAAATATTCTTATTGAAACATCTTGAAAATACAATCATAACAATTAAACAAGACAAAAAATTTAATGCATGCATAAGTTTGTGTCAGAATCATATTTAAGTCAGTCTCATTTTCATCTCACCTCTGCTAAATGTCAGACAATGTTTTTTTTAATCAAAATTCATAATGGACCACCTTTGAGTCTTTATTAATAAAAACACCTGAATAAATATTGCCATCTTTGTAAACTCGCACAACAATAATCAATCTCCATACTGTTGTGTATACGCATCAATTATTGAGCAACAGTTTTTAATCAGATTACCCAGCATGCATCATTGTATGGGTAGATCAGTTTTGGTCCTCTGTAGGCTAGCTCTAAGAAGTGTTTCATTTTTCAAACTTAAAAAAAATTGTTTTTAAAACAACAGATTTAACTTTAAAATTATGTGTTGTAGATGGGCTTGAATATATTATTTTGGTCCTTCCACTGTTAGAACCACACACATGGCAGTGCCTAATTTACAGTGCCTAATGATCATAGATTGTTTTATTTATTCATTCGTGTCATTTCACTTATTATAACAAATAACCTGCTATAAAATACAATTTTTTTTCACTGGCATGATTGGGATTGTCAGTAAGTTCAGATGTTAACGTTTTGGAAAAGTCCTATTTAATATATAATACCATCATTTGCCAGTAATCTCTGTTGCTTAATTTCTTGCTTTAATTACAGGCCAGCTTGTGGGCTCAATCTAAGCTACTGCCTGGTCAGTTTTTAGGGAGCACAGGGGCCACTATATTGTCGCAGCAGGAGTTGATGGGGCCAGACAAAAAACGCCAGGCATGGGCGAAGAAGGTACTATGGCATGTGAATGATGAATCAAACATCTGTTTAGCATTGCTTGCTCTGGTCTTTGAATATATTTCACAAGTTTGTTACTCAAATAGTAAATATTTGGAGATAAAAGTTTAATTTTGTTATCCTGCTATATTCTTTGTTAAGGACATAATGTGATGCCTTTTCTTCTTTAATACATAGTTATGTTCAGCCTCTGTATCTTGAACTTTGTTTTGCTCAATAAGTTTTAAGTACATCATGGATTTCAATATAACTTTCTTATCAAGAAGATTTAATTCATTTTTCTCATTTGCTATCAAATTAGCAAGTACCACATGTTTGACTTGCAAGTTTGTCTTCATAGCTTGAACCAGTTTTCTTCTGTTTTACCATTTTTGAAGACTTTCATGTCTCCGTGGAATATTTATTCTTTGTATTGGTATATTCAGAACAGATAATGTAACTCTAGGCTATTATAGCCTTCAGTGCTTTACCCATACCTTGAGTTTCAAAATTCCTATTTATTCATAATTGCAGAAATATTATATTCTTTGCTAATTACACTGCTTCTACTTTAATAAGTCCAGGAGGACTAAATTGTAAATGTATTGAAAAAGGTGCATGATATTGGTTCAGGCTTTCTGGTGTGAAAATTTGCCTCAGTTTTGTAAAAGATGTTGACTTATTCGGCTTGGCATTACCACATGAGGAATATTTGTTAACAGTTTTGAGCATTTTGGATCTCTGCCTTATTCTTCAAAAAACAGTTTCTACCAAATAAGTAATAAAACTAAAGGACATAGATACCATAGATAAGGCTTGTACAGAGGCTAGTTTGTACAGAGGCTAGTTTGTACAGAGGCTAGTTTGGATATTCATTGTTTGACAGATATGTAAATTTCATACTTAATGAAATTTAAAGAACATTTCAGTGCATTTAGAGAGATTTTTATACTGTCAGTTCATTTGTTAGATGTTATCTTTTTGTGCATATATATTAAATTGATTTGTAAATGGAGTAAGAACTTTTTATATAAAGTTTGTGTATGTTGTTTCGTTTTGTTTTTTTAAAGTGAAGAATAACATGAAGTGTCCTGGTAATTTATTTAAAATTGTTATAACATATAACAGTTCCAGCTACATTTTTAATGTTAACATCACATTGGCCCTTGCAAGTGTTTATCACTGGAAATTAGGGAAATGTAATCATTAAACATTACTGAAAAACTGTAACTGGAAAACTAATTCAAGCCAAAAGGTTCAGAGCAAGCAAGGCTAGATGGCAAGGCTAAATGGCAATGTCAGTTTATTTTCAGATGACTTGGTGTCAGAGCAGCGTGACGACACTGTTTATCTACTGCAGAAGGAAGAACAAAGGAGTTGCTCAGACCACTGCTATACCCCTTTTTTTGCTTACTTTTTCTAAACATTATTATCTTAATTATTTTTAATTAAAGAATAATGTGGGGTAAACCAATTAGTCGTTTGTATGTGTACATAGGTATTGTTACAGCCACTTAATTAACTACTATTTTTACTGATAAGTTGAGTTCACAGAGTCAGATCTTCCATTGCATTATGTGCGAGCAGATCTGGGTCTTTGCATTTTGTTAAGACTAATCAGTAGACCATGGAACATAGATCATGGTCTAATGATTTGTTTTGTGATGGTAGTTCAGGGTCTGTTTTGTTTCAATTTGGACTCATGAGCATTTAGAATACAGTGTTTTGTCATGAAATTTTTCTGCAATGAGTATAATTAAATAGTTTTTGTCAGTGTTCACTGAATTCGGTAGAATCATGTAACATGCCAATTCGACGAAGAATTTGAAAGTTGGCTTCCAGCTACGTCTTTGTAAAGTTAAACCTGAAGTATAATATGACATTAAGAAGATTTTCATATACCCTTGGCATTCAACGAATCATTTACATTCATACATGATGCAACCAATCATTTACATTCTAACATGGTGCAACCAATTATTTGCATTCATACATTATGCAACCAGTCTATTATATTCAAATATGATGCAACCAGTCATTTACATCCAAAAATGATGTAACCAATCATTTACATTCTAACATGATACAACCATTCATTTACATCCAAACATAGTGAGAAAGCCTGCCAGTAACTTCTCGGGGGTTGGTGGTTCTTTCCGGGGATTTTCCCGGATTCTACCTCCACTATTAATACTGGCTGCTATATATAGCCTATCATGTGCTGAAAAGTGGCGTTAAACCCTACAACAGCAACAACAAAAACATCCAAACATGATGCAACCAATCATTTTCAGTAGTATTTCGTGGAAAAGCTTTAAAATACCCTCCTAGTAACTGAATATTTAAATTATAAATTTAGTCAGTTCTTTTTGATGTCAGTCTCCATCACAAATGAATTGCTATATGGCAGAAGAAAAACAAATAGAGGTAAATAACTGTAATAACTTAATTTATGAAAGACAGTGACTAAAGGGGTATAACAGTGGCCTTGGAAGCTATGGATAAATACTGTTTAAAAAGAAAAATCTCTATAAAATGTTATTAAATTCGTTGTTTTGAAAAAAATTGGCATATTGTATTTTGTCAAAATGTGGCATTTAGTGGCACACATTGTTTCCTTAGGTTAGATTTTCATGATTTTCTGTTTCGCTGTGAATGTCATGAAAATAAAACGACATGGAAATTTCTCAATATGTGAAAATCTTCATTTCATAGATCTTGAGGGAAGTAGTGAAAAATACTTTTAGAAAACATAAGAATTATAAATTTATTCAAATTTAATTGAAAACTTATTTCAAAATTAAGATGCATGGATTTATTTCTACAAAATGCTGTGGTTGTAAGTGCACCCTTTGCACTGAATATATAGTAATTTCTACTGGACACCTTAAGTGTTATGAAGATGATGGTAGTTGTCAGAAGATAGTTTGGACATAAGAGAATTATAATGGAAACTTTCTATGTATTAGTTATTTACTTTTTAAATTCTAAAATTACGCTTTTTTACTCCCTTTTTTCATTTGAAAATTTTGTTTTAAAAATCATGTTTAGCATTATGTTACCAAGTGCAAAAAAAAAAAGATCATTATTATAGGAAAATGTAACAGGTATGTTTTGCACAGTTGATGAAAATATTCTTATGGTGAGTTTTGTGTACAAAGATTACTTATGCAAATATTTTTTTTAATTTTGGTGTATACTGCTAGTTCTCCTTTTAAATATTCTGAACAATCTACATTTGATTACATTCAAGTTGCATGTTTTGTATACATATTTTCATTAAACAAACTGCATTGATATGGCACTAAGAAATTGTCCTATTGTTTCACTAATGATGAGAATGATTATAATTGCTGACCATGTATTTTTTCTGACACGCTAAATGGTTTTTTATGCTACTTTCACTAAATGTTTATATGCTTTTGTACAAAGATTTTTGAGTTGTTAAAAATGTTCAAATGGTGCATCACATACCTGTTATTTTCTTCCAGTTTTCAGCCTGCAACATTATTTCATCCTTCTTGAATCACCAAATCTCATTTTTTACTCAGATGGGAACTAAATTTCCCTTTGAGCACTGCATTTGATGTAGACACAGTATCTTACTTGTAGGGACTGTTGTCTGCATCAAAGCAGAATGCTCTAAAGGGAGAGAACTATGGAACATTGTTGCAGGTTCTGAGATTTTTCTTCCATGATCCAAGCAAGCGTAGCCGTGGTAATAAGATGGCTACTAAGAACACATTATAAAGTCATTGCCGATGACTGATTAGTCAGAAATCAAAGTGGTAAGTATAAGTGACTTAACATTCTTTTTCAGAAAAAATTATATTTCTTTTTTTCATTTAAAAAAGAGACACCACTTGCTGTAGATTAATTAAACCTAAGCTATACCATCAGTCTCTTGATGATGAGTGAGGCTGCCTGTACACTTTTCTAATTGTCTGTAACAAAACAATATTTTTGTGGGTGTAAATTTGTATTGTCATTATTTTGTGACAAGTCTGCATTTTTATGTGTATAGCCATTTACTCAGATTCACAGTTGTGGGATGGGTACTGTTGATCAAACAGTAGAATAAATGTTTTATGGCCTTTTCTTTAAATAACTTTTCCTTGTACTTTGTTATTTAAGGTTGGATGTTTTTAGGCTTTCTTAATTCATAGTTTAGAAATGGATGCTGTTGGTCCCACAGTAGAATATATGTTCATTAGGCCTTTTTAAAAAATGGTTTATGGTTGGGTACCATTGTTCCCACCCTAGAAAATTGTTCATTAAGTATTTTTACTTGATGTATTGTTGTATTCTAGAAAACCATAGAAACTGGTACCAATCAAAAATAGTGTAAGCACATTATTTTTCTTTATTTTATGCTATGCTGTGATTTACATGATTTTCCAAGTAAAAAATTGCAGTAATTCACTGGAGTGAAATACAATCAATAATTTCACTGCCATCTTGATAAAAAAAGAAAACCATGAAATTCAAAGTTATTCTAAGATATTTATGAGGCTGAGTGGTTAAAACGGTGATGTCCTGATAACAATGGCTCAAGTTTAAATCCATCATGGTGGGAATTGTCTTTTTGTTTTTATAATGTGCTATTTTACTTTGAAATTGGAAGGCAACTTATAGAATATTTCATCATGTGGCAGAAAATATGGACTTTTTAACCCACTCAGTGAAATATATCCATTATTCATTTGTTTCAAACAAATATCTTCTATTTCTTTCATGGGAATAATTTTTTAAACACCTGGATTAACTGATGTGTGGTAATAATGTGGTAATAATTTCATCTAATTTTAGCTCAGTTGGTTACAGGAGAGCTTATGAAATAGCCTGTTGTCCATCACCCATCTATCATGGCATTCTTACATTACTTTGATGATTGTACAGTAAACCTGTGTTGAATGACCACTGCTAGGTGAGACCACCTGTCTTGAGAAACCATACTTTTTTTTGGCAAAATGACTGTAATGACATTCATCTCAAGGTGTAATTGGTCCTGAATGCAAATTGTGCTACTTCAGTATTCAAAATGACCACCACAGCTGTCATCTTGTACATCACATTATCACTACTACTGAATTGCTGGATATGTCAGCATGTGGTTTTCACTAAAGATTTCTTGTGATGTCTGGTTGGTTCTGAATGAAAATGATGCCAATTAGACATCCAAAATGGCCACCATGATTGCCATCTTGAAAGTCATTTCATCATTACATTATATGGATGGTCATAAAATGGCTCGTCTGAATGGGATAGGGTTTTCACCAAAAGTCAAGTCTTGTTTTATCCAATATGGCCACCACATAAGTTGATTTTGAAAATCTTATTGCTCATGAATATTGGAGCTTAAAAGAAGAAATGGTTTTGACGTGAATTCCTGGAAATTCTTTTCAGACATTAGAACATCAATCCCTTTAAATGACTCTTGTTAATTGCCTTTATGTCTTGTACTTAATGCAATTTATTGTATAATCTCATTGGTGTAGCTAGTCCTGAAGTTTTTCATGGCCTGCAACTGTGTTCACACAAATTTCAAGAGAGTTATAGCCCTTTTTGACTTGATTCTAAATGAAACTAGTCTCGCATATTTCATTTGATTGCCCTGAAACTCATGAAATGTTATAATCATCTAAAGATTTTTGACTAATCACTGCTTCTATGTTTTCTGTTAGAGTTTTTCCCTATTTTGCTAGGAGCCAGATGTAGTGTATGAAAGAAAAGTTTTGTGAATCCAACTAGTTTCATAGATTTGAATGGATTTCCATTAAAATTTGTACATTTTATGGTTATCTAATTATTGGGGTTATCATCAGAAGACTCTTGTTGACTAATCAGTTTGCTTTTGCTATTTTCAAAAGGGTTGGAATATAAGGAAGGTGAGTTTTGAGATGAAGGGAAAGCAGGAATATATTTACATGAGCAAATTGCTCACCATTACTTTATTTTTGTGTGGGATACAACTGGTTTTCCATGATAAAATATTTATCATGAATAAATTTACTTTGGCACATTCAGTTAGATGCTTGCATGAATTTCTCATGATTTGTTTACAGTAACTAGAAATATAATCACAAAAACGTTTTGTCAGAAACATTATTTGACTATTTTTTTAGCCTCCTTGTCCTTGAAGAAAGCAAAACAGTTCTATACATCTGTTGCAAAAACTGAAGGATTTTAGCAGACCAGAAGAGCTTATGTCATGGTCTGTTGTGCCTCATCTATTTATTGGTACAAGTTTAGTCCTGTTGGTCCTAAATGAAAATGGAGCCAAACTGAAATACAGAATGGCCACCCTTGCAGCCATCTTGACAATCGAGTCACTATACTTGAATAGATATTTTTTCAACATGGGGTTTTTACTGAAGGAGTTCTTACGATGTCTACTTTGTTCTTAATTAATATGGTGCCAATCTGACTTCAATATGGATGCCACAGCAGCCATCTTGAAAATCTTTTTCTGCCAATCTGAAGTTAAGTATTGTTGTCATGGAATCTATCTTAAAAAATCATTGCAAATCAACCTGAACAGAAAGTTATGATGTCCAGTTGATCTTAAATGAAATTGGTGCTGATCTAACATCAAGTACTGCCACAAAGTAGCAGCCATCTTAACAATCTTGGTATCGCTACTATTCCTGAATTGATGGTCATATCAACATGACGTCTTCACGGAAAGTTTTTTTTAATGTCTACTTGGTCCTAAATGAAAATGGTGCCAATCCAAAGTCCAATATGGCCACCACCGTCATGTAGAAAATATTTGTATTGCTACTCCTGAATTTAAAGACATGTTGACATTTTTTCACCACAAGACTTCCTAATGATGTCTGTTTGCTTTTGATGAAAATAATGCTAATATGCTAATAAGGCTTCCAGCTTAAAAACCTTGTTAACACTACTTCTTGATGAATGATGCCAGCTTGAAAACCTTGTTAACACTACTTCTTGATGAATGATCATGTCAGCATGAAAACCTTGTTGACACTTCTTCTTGATGAATGATCATGTCAGCATGAAAACCTTGTTAACACTACTTCTTGATGAATGATCATGTCAGCTTGAAAACCTTGTTAACACTACTTCTTGATGAATGATGTCAGCTTGAAAACCTTGTTAACACTACTTCTTGATGAATGATCATGTCAGCATGAAAACCTTGTTAACACTACTTCTTGATGAATGATCATGTCAGCATGAAAACCTTGTTGACACTACTTCTTGATGAATGATCATGTCAGCATGAAAACCTTGTTAACACTACTTCTTGATGAATGATCATGTCAGCATGAAAACCTTGTTAACACTACTTCTTGATGAATGATCATGTCAGCATGGGATTTTCACTAAAAGACTTAATATATTTAATACTATTCACTGAAAACTTTAAGAATTTTAAACTGAAAACTTTAATTAGCACTTTGTGTCGCAAAAATTGGGGTCTAACAATTTTCAGATGGAACATGGTTTGTGTGACTTTGGAAAGACAATGAATTGAGTTGTAAACTTAATATATTTGATCATTTTTTATAGAATTTAAACTCTCACAGGTTTAGTATAGCTTTTCGGGCACTGCTGTTTATAATCTTAACTTGGGCTTTCATTGTTGAGCCCATTTTAGTGTGAAAGTGAAACAGAGCATCCACTTTTCCTCTGACTTTTCTAAGTATTTTTAGTTGGTTGTTTTAAACTTCTTGATAGAATTTATCATAGTTAGTGTGAATGATTATGATGCTAATTCCATTCATTCAGTGAAATGCTCACATGCCTCTTTGACCAGAACTGCTGTGATGGCCTTGTGGTTAGAACTTTTTTTCTTAGATTTGGGAGGTCATGGGTTCAAACCCTGGCTGAGTAATACCAAATAATTATAACAATGGTTTAGCAGCTGCCTCACTTGGTGCTCAGCATTAAAAGGTTAGTGTTAGGACTGGTTGGCCTGGTGTCTGGATAATGTGAGTGGGTGGGACATGATGCTATATGTCTGCAGAATGATGCCCCAGTGCTAGACATTATTATAAACTGTCACAATGCAGACATGGTAACGTTATGACAGAAATTTTAAAGCTATCTTAAAAATGCACACACACACACACATATATATATATATATATATATATATATATATATATATATATATATATATATATATATACACACATACAGACACCTCTTTGATTAGTGTGAAAACTGTTTAAAGTTGTATCATATATTTTCTACACCCTTCATTAGATTTTATTAAATTCTGATCATAAAGCAGACATTATGTTATGATGTTGTCTCTGTCCACCTGTATTCCACTTAAAAATATGATTTCCACACAATAACACAATTTCTCCATCTATAGATTGCTTGCACTGATGGTACAGATGAAGCAGTTTGATTTTTGGGGTCAAAGGTCAAGGTCTGTTTGACTTCAGGATAATGATGTCTGCACATAAAATTACATAACTGTTGCAGATTTAAACCAAAGTGGGTGAGTGGCTTGCAGTTTGGATTTATAAAAAGAAACCTATTAACTTGGGGGTGAAAGCTTTAAAGTCAAGGTCATTGTGGCAGAAAAGAAAAATTGTTTCTGCAAAAGAAAACATTAGATTTACATCAGATACCCGAATCAATATGGCTTGTGTGTAAGGTAACTTGGATGAAACGTTTTTATTTTAGGATCAAAAGGTCAAAGGAGCATGGTCATTGCAACTGAAAGAAGTTTTCTCACAGTAATACTACACATCTCAGACATGAATCAGATGTTTTGTATGGTTTGCATTTGAGGTCAGGAAGAAGACTTGATTTGAAGGTTATTGTCATGGTGATTATTTATGCACAAAATGTCAGTTCTTGACCTTTGGTCATATTGGTGGATGACTTGCACACTGGGTAGTAAATTGAATTTTGCATAAAATGGTTATGGTCAGTGACAGAGAAGAAAAAGATTCTCATGTAATAATGAGTTGTGCAGCACACACCTTGACTACAGTTTGTGGAAGGGATTTCATTTAGTCAAGATCAACCATAGAAATAAGATTTGGCTAAACATTTCTTTTGTTTGCTTATATATCATAAACTGCTTGATGTGTTTAATTCTGTCCTGGAATTTAATTAATATTTATTGACAGAGTCACAATTGATTTCTTGCAATGAAAACATTGAAGTTAATGATAGCATGTTTTCAGGACCAATTCACCAATGCTGCCCCTCTCCAAGGGGGTATTGGGATGTACCTACTCCAGAAGATGGGATGGAAGCAGGGTGAAGGACTTGGCAAGAATAATGAAGGCACTAAAGAACCATTAATTCTGGACTTCAAAGTAGATAGAAAAGGTAGGAACCAAAAAACAGCCTCTAAGATTTTTTAAATTTGTTTTCTTTTCTACATGTCGGCAGAATACAGCCCTTGGCATTGTTGGTGTATTTATATCATATTTGCACAGAAAGCTTAACAACTTTTGGCATTGGTGATGTGTTCATATCAGGTTTATTCACAGAGAGCTCAGGTTGAAAAATCCTTGTACATATCCACACATTCTTAATCAGAAGACATAGGTCTCACTTTCTTGTGGTGATGGCATTGTCATCGTTAATGATTAAGTTTTCTATTTTTTATGTTATAGGTGATACATCAGTGCACAGGTGCAGCTGAGTTGTTGATTCCCTGGAAACCACTTTTAACATTACAACACTTATACCAAAATAGTTTTGATTTGGAAGTTGTAGAATTTGTGTAGAGATAATCTCATAATCTCCAAGTAGACAGTTTTATGTTATTGTTCTCATCATTTGTTATTATCTTTTAATTGTCAAACCTTTTGGATAACAGAGATGCAGCAGTCACTTCTGTATTGACATCAAATAGCTACAGTTAAGTTTTTAGTTAAAGCTTTTCATGTGCTTGTACATCGTTATCCTCTTTACTAGATGCGTTCATAGTATCTTGACATAAAATGTGGATAATTTAATCTGCGACACTTTTTCACCCCTTTGACATAAAGAACTTGACTTTTTTTATAATTTTTTATGGCTGGTAAAGTTTTGGATCATTACCATCATTCATCCGGTCAGGTAAACATTCTGTTTGGCTTTGGATGTTAAATTAACTTCTGGTGAACAAAATGTCAATGTGTCATGGTACATTTGTACCCTTAGGCCAAGGAATAACAGATGCAAGAACAAAATGCAGTTGGAGGGGGTGCCTCTAAATATTTAAGAGACTTCATTTCTTAAAAATATAAATTTGTGTTGGAGCCATAGATGTTGAAAGAAGTTATTAAAAACAATTAAAACCTTTGTTTTTGAAAACTTGGTTCATTCACGTTTGTTATTTTTCAGGGTTGAAGTCTTCAGAAGAAGGTCCCAAAAAACCACCTCCCGGTCCAAGAGTTAAGGATTTGTCAGGTGGGTTACCAAATTACTAACTAACTTAGATAATCAAGAATCTGAATTTTCGTTGACTACCTTTAGCAGAGATTGCTATTGGATGCAGTAGACGATTCTTGAACCGCTCCGGTGGCCTAGTGGTTAGAGCGTTCGCCCCGGAAGCGGGAGGTCGTCGGTTCGATCCCCGGCCGAGTCATACCAAAGACTTACAAAAATGGTACTAACAGCTGCCTCGCTTGACGCTCAGCATTAAGAGGTTAGTGTTAGGACTGGTCGGCCTGGTGTCAGGATAATGTGACTGGGTGAGACATCATGCTACATGTCTGCGGCATGATGTCTCAGTGCTAGACATCACTATAAACTGACTCACTGCAGACATCGTAGCGATATGACTGAAAAATTGTTAAAGCTACGTTAAAAAAAATCCTAATCAAAGACGATTCTTGTTGCTAATGTTAGTTTTGGTGCAGTCACAACATTATGGCATCTTTTGACTCTCCATTAGAAATGGCATTTTTATAAAGATAAATGGAAAGAATTAAAAAAAATTAAGTGCAGGTGTGAAAGTAATCTTTAATCCAGTGCTTTTCTTTGTGATTTCACCTGCTCCACTGGGACAGTGACACATTTGCTTGTGAGCACAATAAAATTAACCATGCAAATTAGTAAAGCTATAAACCCTTCAATCCTTTGTGTGCACTATCAGTCATACTGTATCTCCCTGCAGCCTTTTCAAGAAATGATATGAATTATGTGATCCAACCCATCTGCACATGCATGTATAATGTGCAGACATTGCTGCACAACTTCATTTTGTTGGGGTTGAAGTGTAGTCTTTGTGATATGATTGGGGTGGTTTGTAGATATTCTTAATAAACATTGAATAATTCAGAGAGAGGAGGGTGGGAGTTTTCATAAAATTGAAAAAGCTCCTCTAAGTATGTGGACCCTTTACTTTAATCATACATACATACACTATTAATGAAAGGAGTCTAAATATGTAACCCACATTGGCACATGAGAAAGATAGAAAGAGAGACAGACTGTGTGTGTGTTCTAAAATTACCAAATATTGATTCTTTTTATAGGCAAACATCCTGTGTCAGCTCTTGTGGAGTTCTGTAATAAAAGAAAGTGGGGACAGCCTCAGTTTGAAGTTGTTCAAGAGACTGGACCTGACCATAAAAAGTCTTTCTTATTCAAGGTAAGCATTGTTTTGTTTTTATATATCATGCATAAGTCAGAGTGTATTATGCTATATGACTTTGTCCATCTATTATATTACATTTATTATGATCATCCATTGGTTGGAACATCAAACCCTTCAATAACGAGTCACATCTCTTTTATAAAGAAAATCTGTTATCTGTCCATCCGTTCCCTATTTTCTTTCTTCTGCAAAATAACTTTATTTCTTCATTGTCAACCATTAACAAACTTTGTGTAAAGCTAGTATTTTGGTTAAGTATGATGCTTAGACTTAAATGTACTTATTTTATATTTATTGATGCTGTGTTATTTTATATAACACATTTCCAAGAAAACTGTGGTTCATCAAATTCAAAATATGTATCACAAGCTCACGATATTTTGATACTGTATTGAGATAGTGGACCAGTCTATACTTTTTAGAAATATGGTGCCAGACATTAAATGAAACTGGCTTTATCAATGTGACTAATACATGTTATTTAAATGAAGAACATAGTGCAAAATGAATCTTTTTACTTCAAAAGATGTTGGATCAGAAAAAGACAAATCAGTAGGCACTGTACAGATTTAAAAAGAAATATATGAATGTGATGGTTTCTGCATAATAACTATGAATGGACTAAATTTGTATGGCTGTCTTGCACTTGGAATAAGATTCAGAAGGTCAAAGATAGAAGCCTATTGATATTGGGATCAGAAGGTCAAAGATAGAAGCCTATTGATATTGGGATCAGAAAGGTCAAATATAGAAGCCTATTGATATTGGGATCAGAAGATCAAAGATAGAAGCCTATTGATATTGGAGTCAGACGGTCAAAGATACTTTTGATCTTGATTATTTCCATGCTGTAGTGGTAGCTTGACTAATGTTATGTTCCGATTTGGCCTTTCAGTTTATGGGTGCCGACTTGTAGTTGTGTATCAGGGTTGAGAAGTTGGTCCTCTTCAATTTGTATACAGATAATTTTTCAATTGATAGTTTGAGGCAACCACAAAATGCGTGACTTTTTAGTATTGGCTTTATTTGTTTAAAATTAATAAGTTTTTATCTGAGCATCATGTTTCATTCAAAGATCTACTTTCTTCAAGTCAATTCCAACGGCAACAGCACAGGATGCTCTGGTGGCATAAGTGGTTGAGCATCTGCCTTGGATGAGAGAGGTCGCAGGTATGAAACCATGGTCGAGTCATACCAAAGACTTACAAAAATGGTATTAACAGCTGTCTCACTTAGCTCCCAGCATTGAGGCTAGTGTTAGGACTGGTTAGCCTCGTGGCAGGATAATGTGACTGGGTCGGACATCATGTTACATGTGTGCGGCATGATGCCCCAGTGCTAGACACCACTACAAAGTGCTACACTGCAGACATGACAGCAATATGACTAAAAGGGTTAAAGATATGTTAAAGAAACTAAATCAGACACACACACATACATGTGTCTGCATTCTCATAATGTGTCATCAGATCTGGGCCTGTGCAGATTGTTACAGAACAAACAACATAGACTTTGATCTGTTAGTGCATTATGAAGTGGCAGATCAGGGTTTTTGTTGTTTGCAGTTGGACTTTACTTTTAATTGAGTATATATGGTACATTTCCACTCTCTGAAATCTGTTTCTAATATTTCTTTTTCAGGTTCGAGTAAATGGACAAGAATTTCAAGCACCAGCTGGTTGTAATAACAAGAAAACTGCCAAGATGCAAGCAGCATCAATTTGCCTGCAGGAATTAGGACTAATTCCACGAGAAGGTTCCAGGGCAATAGATCACCTCAAAACTGTTCAGCCTTGATCAAAGTGTGTTTTATGCAAAGAAAAAAATGTTCATCATAAAAGTCTGGGTGCGCAGACTCAAATTCTTTGGTGGCTAATGGTTGTAAAAAAAATTTAGATTGAATCTAATTATTGAACTGCAGTACAGTCTGTTTGAGTGTCAAATAAGATGAAACCTTCCTATAGAGATTTGTAAAATTAATGATTGAAACACTTAGAAGAAATTTTGTTTTAATGTCTACTTGTTGTTCTCATATACTTTTGTTAATTTTTTTTTGGGGAAGCAAATAAATGTTATTTTGAAATATTAATCATCTTTGAATCGATGAAAAAATGTGAAAATCGGTGAATGATGGAAATTAAATATGACTGCTTCCAATGAATAAGTTAAAGTTTTATGAAGAATATTGTGATATAGGCTTTTAAAGATATGACAGTATTCATAGTTTTATTATAACAATTGGGATGACTAAAAAATTGGTCTAATGGTAAGTTCTATTTCCTTTCTTTAGCTCTTTAGCTTAATAAGCTAATATCAGTAAAATTGATGAAACAGATATTTGAGACATGTTTGTGTGCTGTTTTTGTCCAGACCTAGTTAAAAGTGCATGTTATTTTCTCCATTAACATTACATTGTCATAATCGTGTAATATTTTACAATATTGCACTTGCATGTGCCCAATAGTTTTATAGGAACTACTTTGTAAACAAATCATGTACACTCACCTAGTAGACCCTTTATGTTTTGGTTGATTAAATTTGTCTCTGAATGAACTAAAGCAGCTGTTTTGTGGACATGCCACATACCAACTGCTTTGCACATTCACATTAACGTTTTTGATTTTAAAAAATTGGATTTAAGCTAGAGATATATGCCAGACAGGTCTGATTCCTTGCAAATAACATGAAAGTGACAAAGCATAAACTGTCTTCTGTAGCTGGTAATAAGAATGGCAAAAAAATATACATGCAAGGGTTTACATCCTAAATTTCCTCAAAATGTAATTTTTTAGTTCTGAAAATTCAAATTACATTGGCCATGTCATGCGTTCTCATGCTTGATTACATATTTTGAAATTGTACTTTAATTTAGACTATTACAATTACATCCTCCTTACTGCACTCAAAAAGAAATAAACATATTCCATAACATCTTTTTGATAATTGCAAATGAAAGACTTTATATTTTCCCCACATTAGAACACCAGCCAAGTCATACCAAAGATTGGGCACTCGGCATTAAGAAACTAGTGTTAGGACTGGTTGGCCTGGTGTTAGGATAATATGACTGGGTGGGACATCATGCTACATGCCTGCGGCATGATGCCTCAGTGCTAGACATCACTGTAAACTGTCACACTGCAGAGAATGGACCGATGTGACTGAAAAGTTGTTAAGTTATGCAAAGAATCCAAATCGCACACATACATGTACACACACTAATATTTTAAAATAATTTCAGTGTTTATGAATGGACTGCATTATTTACCATGTGATTGGTTTTGAATGAACATGTATTCTACACAGAGGTAATATTTAGGGAGAACATTTGGTTACCAATTAATTTCCAGTATACTTTTAGTCAAGCTTTGTTTGTTACAACTTCTTATACATCGCCACAAATCCCTTCACTTTAGATCAAGTTTGTAATCCCTGATGACACCACATATCTTTTAACACAAGACTTTCTAGCTAAACAAAGCAGGCTTTGTTTTTATCAACAAATTTACACCCCTATCCCACTGTGACTTAAGACCATGGTTTGCAGCTCCAGATGAAATCTCTAGTATGTAGTTCAAACGCTGTAACCGCACAGTCCATCCTGTTTTCTAACACTCAGCTCTGTAACCAAACAAAACATGACAGGCTTTGCGAGGTCAGCAGTTTGTTATTCAGAGTTATGGTGCAGTGGATCTTACTAAAACGAAAAAGAAATTATAGAAGACAAGTAATTAGTGTTAAGTATGTATATTTGGTATAAAAAAATTCTTTGTCACTCTCATCAGCTCATGTGTTGTGATTCTATAAGGGCTAGCTTATCTTCACTAACCAAGGGTCATTGATACACTTAGTTTGAACAATGAACAAGGTGGATTGAACACACTTGGCTAGCAAAGATGGGGCTATGTATTTTGGCAGCACTCATAGAGGCTTATGAAGGAAAGTACATGCTACATAAAATGTATAACATTTGTTGATTGTGTCTAATGGTTGGACAACAGAAAGAAGAAAAATTGGAAATACAAGGATTAAATGATCATGGTTGGGTATTTATTAAGTTTAACATAATTACAATTTAATATGTAAATGATTATTTAAACCTCTATTAAAATCTTAAATTTGACTAAAGTTGTTATCAAAGAAACACTTTCTTTTCTGTCCTTGTCCATTTTTTGTGCTAATTTATTATTGGTAGAATCCATCAAATTTTTTATTTTAATGGTGTATTAATTCTTCTACTGGTGCATTATTATTTTGCATTAGAATGTATGACAAAATTACCAGACACATCACTTTTAATTAGCATATAGCTGTATGTAGATTATTGAAGTTTGTGTGCAGAAAATTTGTCCTATCTTCATTCACAGAAATCTTGATGATTGACCTTTTGACTTAAAATGTTTAAGACATCAACAAAGTTGGATTCAGTTCTGCGATGTTGAGATAATGTTATGGTGTAGGAACCATTTCATTCCCTCTGAGTCATAGTGCCATAGACCTTTGACCTTTAGCAGCAGAGAGGGTGAACAGACCAAGTTTTCAAACAAAAATAATGCTTCTAGGGAAACCAAAACTATTTAGACAAACCGAAACTATTTCAAACCGAAAATATTTCAATATAAAAAAGGCTGCTACAGAGACAGAGTCTCATTACAGAGAGAGGCGTCGTAAATACTTAATAGAAGCGTCCACGGGCAAATCGAGGCTTTCTTGAAAATGACGTCAATGTTGTTGTCGCGCCCACTCTGCTGCTATGGGACTAACAATCCTTGTTTGTGAAGTCTTAAAGACTTTAATGCTAGTAATTGGAAATTCTTCGAATTTCAACAATGATGAATTAGCGATATAATTTTTATATAAATGGCAAATGTCAGAGAAGCACAAATAACTAGATTAACTAGAGAACGGTTGGCTGCGATCAAGAAATTTCTCCCAATGAGAGATTCTTTTAGAGATAATTTACAAGCTCGACAACAACGAAGTTAGATTTTACCGCTGAGACTGAACAATTATTTAAGCCGATAACTACAGCAACTGGAGAAGTTGTAACCATGATAAAAGAGTAAACCAGAAGAATCTAAACCAGAGGTAAAACCTCCAAAAAAAGTGATGATAGAGTTCAAGAATTTCGAGATAGATTTACCGAGGAAACTTTAGCACGTATCGATAAAACTGATATAACTGATTTAGTAGAGTTTGCTGTGCTGGGATATTACACTAAAGAAAATTATTTAAAACCTGGACAAAAGGGTTATATTAAAAGCGTAGATGATATGGCTAAAGCAGTTTACAAAATTAAAAATCAACTACCACAAATTGATAATACAAATCCCATGTATCAGGTATATATAACTGCTGTTGGACAAAAATATATCGAATATCAGGATAAAAGAGGTTTGTTAGTATCTGAACAACAACAATTAAAAACCAAACAAAAACAACGAGAGAAAGAAGAACGAGAACGATTAAAACAAGAATGAGCAGAAGAACGAAAACGTATACAACCAAGTCCACGAGGACGAGGGCGAGGAGGACGAAGACAAGAAGACCCTCTTGTGGAAGATCCTCAAACCCAAGAAGAACCTGAAGAAGAAATATTTGCTAGTGGATATCACGGTGGTAATATACCATGTTCAAGAAGTATCCTTGATGATATATCACGGTTAAAAGTTCTCATCGGAGGAAAACGAGCTGGAAATAATTCTCCGGAGATCATTAACGACGCGGTTGAAATCTGTCAACGGTTATTTCATGGTCGTGTAATGGATATTGGACTATAGTCGATGAACTTACCGATGATTATTACAGCGATTGATCATCGATTAGATAAATAGTATTTAAATAAAATGATAGTACAATGAGCAGAGCAAGACCTGTTTATGTCGGAAATTCACGATTGCCAGTGTACAAGGTGACATACGGAGATGGATTAGGTGATGTTGTCACTGGATTATTTACTCGAGTTGCTCCAAAACTGCTACAGATCGGTAAAGAAATAGCGTCAAAAGCTATTGGGGTTCTTGGTGATAAGATTGGTACAGAAGTTGGTAGCAAGGCTAGTAATCTTGCTATTGACGCGTTTGATTCCGCAAAAGAGAAGCTTATGTCGTTGGCAAGGGGAAAAAACCCAGTAAAATTACTATCTACGAATCAAATGCCACCTAAGGTAGGTAACACAATTAATAAAATGGCAAAACAGCGATTGAGATGAATTGCTGGTTCCAGTCTAAAACGATTATAATTTAGATCAACGACTATATAATAAAATGTTTAAACATGAGATAGATGATGCTTTTGATGTAGATGCTCCTGTACGAATAAATGATTCTATACGCGATTATCAGTATTTTTCATATAATGCTCAGAATCCAAATACAAGGTCACGAATTGAACTTAGATTTGATGACACATCTAAATACTTCTTGCCATGTGAAGCATTCATCGAGGTAGAGAGGGAGACTAGTAAAAAATGATCATACTGGATTTGTTGATGCTGATAATCTCGAAAATATTCCGATTGGTTTTGTCAACAATGGTATAATGGCGTTTTTTAGCAGTGCGCAGTATATAATTAATTCTACTAGAATCGAATCCATCGATAACGATGTTGATGTTGCAACCACAATAACAGGTTTAGCTAGATACTCTGACGATTTTATTAAATCTGCGGGTCATTCAATGATGTTTGCGAAGGATACTACCAATAGCGCTGATCATAATCCATTTGCGCTAAGACGACCAAAAAAGGCTACTGCTGCTAATGATGATGCTGATGTTGAAGCTATTGTTGTAAGTAATAATGTTAATTACAACGAAGGATTTGCAGCGCGAGAAAACATGATATACAACCTTGGTAGATTTTCATGTGCGATTCCATTGTCGCATATATTTGGATTTTGTAGAGATATCAGAAAAGTTATCTTTAGTGCTAGTCATACTGTAGTGTTAACACGAAGATCAACTGATAATTATGCTCTTTGGCGTGGTGCTGCTCCTGTTACTGATGGTAATGTAGAATTAACAAAATTAGCTTTATGGATGCCAATTATGACTCCATCGTTGACTGTTGAGACGCGGTTGCTATCTTTTATGGATCATGGAGGAAAATCATTACCGAGTTGGTTTGATATTACAACAGCTACCATAACTAGTAATGTTGTTGGTGTTTTTACTTGGCAGCTTGCGTTAACGAAAAATGTTTCCGCGCCGAGACATATCTTTGTTGCGCTACAAAATGTAGCAAGAACGCAAAAAATAGCGGGGTTTGCAAATGATAGTTTACAATTGCGGTCCCATATGATATTTGATAAGTGTAATGTCAGTGAGGTATCATTGCGAATAAGTAATCAGCAAGAACCCGCAGAACAACTTATTCTCGATTACGGTAGCAATCAAATAGGTAGAGTGTATCATCGGTTTTGGTCTTATATGGGTCGTGATCAAAACATTGATACTGGACTCCAAATATCAAAATGGGATTTTAAAGAATTGTACCCGATTTATTACTTTTCGTTGCAACATCTTGATCTATCTAAAGACTCGACCGTTGATGTAAAATTTCAGGCTCGTATCGGCGATGCCCTTGGAGGATTTAGAGCAATTGCTGTTACTCTCAGTGATAAATCTATGACGCTCAAAGGTGGTGGTGGAAAAATGCGAGTCATTGACGCACCAATAGAAAATATGTAATGAGACAATTAGATTATCACTATCTAAATAAAATGTCGTACACTCATGTTAATGTTACTCTGACACCTGGTCAGGTAAAAAAAAAAAAACTACAATCGAAAATTTTTACTACATGTGGCACAGCGATAACGCTAAAAAAGGAACAAATAACAGATGGGTCAAATAAGTTATCGCTGACAAAAACTCAACTTAATCATTTCAATAAAGCGTTAAAAGCTGGTACAGGAGTTAAGTTGACTTTTTCACAAGCCGCGGTCAACGATATAATTAAATCCGGTGGAATGTTTCCTCTTGCTGCACTGGCTCCACTAGCTATTCCTGCTCTTAAAGCACTTGAACTAGGCGCAGCTGGTGCTGTTGGTAGCAATCTTGAAGGTAAAATTTTTGGAAAAGGGTATAAAAGAAAGGGAAAGGGATTCAGACTACCGGGAAGCCGGTACACAAAGCACTATAGACGGGGTTTGGGAACTCAACAAGGCGGTTTCATATGTCCGTTCTCGCTGGCTAAAATGTTACTGGGATAACTTCTGTTACTGAGGAATCTTCGATTCCCATGTCTAATTTTGACCTCGCCGACGCAGTAAAGAAACTCCCAATAAAAAATTTCAGAGGAGTATTCATGAAAGATCAGTTACCGAAACAACAACATATCGTAGAAACCGGTATAATTAATCTAGATGACCACACTGGACCTGGAACTCATTGGGTGTGTTACGCGATACACCCTCGATGTATTATTTATTTTGATTCGTATGGATTACCACCGCCGCTGGAATTTCTTTGTTATGTATCTAAATTTTCAAAAATTCCAGTTTGGTATTCAACACTGCCCACGCAGACATTAACAGATCCTCCGATCTGCAGATGAGAGGTTCTTAACGCGTTGACAGCTATCTCAACGAGTTCTAAATTACCTCACAAAGTCATCCACGAGTACACCATGATGAATCACTTAAAGAGAAATATACAATATAACATGGCAGATATTTTTGGGAGATCAGTATCTTGTCGTTCCGAAGAAGGAGTTACCATCGGGCAAGTAAAAAAAAATCATCAGGAGAGCTATCTCTTCGATAACAAACTTAGATGAATTAAAAAAATTACACGATCAAAGAAATACTTTTTCAGGTTTACAAAAATCCGTCGATGACGTTAAAGTCTCCGCCGAGGATATGAAAAAACTACGTGACGAGTATAATGACCATATAATTAAATTTAATCAATTAGAACCCACGATAAACAATTTCTTTGGTGTTCCGCGTGCATACCCTGATTTACATATTGCACAAGTAAAAGCCACCGTCGACAATTTACAAAAATTGAGATCTGAATTTGATTCTCATCTCGGTCAATTTAATAATTTACGTAAAATTTTTAGAAAAACTGATGATGCTATCGACAAATTTTTTGGTAAGGATGTGAAACCAGAATAAATTAAACAACCCTTGAAAATATTATTACAAAACTCGATGAAATAACCGCGATTAATAACCGATTGGGTGTTATTCGCGAAGAGAGATCAATTTAAGATTCGATCGCGGTTATTAAAAAGAGGATGCAATAACGATGATAGCAATCGTTGAAAAAACAAATTCCTCATGAGAAAACCAATAACATAGTATACACGATTCAATACGGATCATTTGCGTGGACTCCACTAAATAACATATTAAGTATGGTAACAGGCTGATTCGGACCATGGGTCGAATCAGCTATGGTCCGAATCAGCCACGGTCCGAATCAGCCAGCATTCATTAAGTATCACTGCAACCGTCAAGGGTATTTATGGATTAACACTAGTATCACCGACTTAATTTAATATATCGTCGAGTTCATCTGGGGTCAACAATACGATATCAACGATCATCGACAAGGATACAATTGAACAATTTACAATAACATCCACTGATAATAATTTGGCTAGGGTTTCAGTAACATGGTATGTGGAATTCGTAGCGGATTTAAGTAAACAATTAAACTGAAAATCCATAGGTTTCAATTGAAATTGTTTACTGTTGTAATAAATAAAATGTCATCGCTGTTGAAGAAGTCATCACCGACGATACCTTCAGTATCTCAATACCGTTATGATACAGTCAAAGAGTTTCAAACTAACCTAGGAATACTCGCTGATGAATACCGCGTAAAAATAAAAAAAATACTGACGAAGAATCAACGTCATTGACGTAACCGTGTACTCGGTATCTGGTGTAATCACTGGTGCTGGAATAATATTATCTTCGGTTACAATGGTTGCCCCGATCGTTGTTCCAATTTGTATATCTGCGGCGACATCCATAGCGGGTGTGTTATCAATAATAACAAAAAAAATATCGTGTTCCCAGCGAAAACTACACGATTACGTTGTTAAACTCGCTACAGTGTCCAATGCATACTCGCAATTATCCGCGATGATTGCCTCGTCGCTCGATGACGAATTAATATCCGATGATGAATTCTCGAAGATGGTTCGGTTGTATGATTCAACGATGTCAAAATTAGAGCATGACAATTACAATAACAACAATGTCACAAGAACTGCTTCAACGAATAGCAGAAAATACCACTCCGGGGAAAACAAAATTGATATCGCTTTTAACGAAAACGTCCGAATTCAGCGTTGAATTTTACCCTCCGTTGGTAGCATCCGAGATAGTGTTAACGCAATTAAGATGTTACTACACTCCGGGGGAAAACAAAATTGATATCGCTGGTAACGAAAACGCCCGAGTTCAGCGTTAAATTTTACCCTCCGTTGGTAGCATCCGAGATAGTGTTAACGCAATTAAGATGTTACTACAGTTGGCCCAATGTACGATCAGAACCATTTAATGATAAATCACCCAATAATAGTTTTACATTCTCGTATAAAAATAAAGTCAAACCAGATGGCAGTACCGTTGGTACCGCAGGTGAACCAGAATGGCACATAATATATTTACCCACCGGGGCATATGACATCGAAGATATCAACAACGAGATTATAAATTCCATTGAAGCAATCACAGGAAAAAATATAATACCCGTCGAAGATGGACCTGATAAATCTCCCATTGAAATACACGGACATGAACCGCTGTTGTCGACGACCATCGAGATAAATTCGCCTGACTACGCCGTAGATATATATAACAGCTCAATTAGAATTTTGTTGGGTTACCCTGAGTATATCCCTGACACCGTTGATATAAAAGATCTACCACGCGAACCACTAAAATCCGACTTTATTTCGTCGAAACAAGATTATCACGATGATGATGGTATATATAGTATTCGTATTGATCATCCTGGTGGGGTTGATCATTTCTCATATGGTGTAACGATAAATTCTAGTCTTGATCATCTTCGAAAAGGGTTATCGATAGAAGACTACTCCTATGATGTTAGACGAATCAATCTTGAAACTTTCGAATGAGTTGTTGTTCATTAGTTCACAACGATGAATAGTGATTTCGAGCGATTTCGAGGCTATATAGTAACGGAAATTAGTACAATCCCACCAAACCGAGATAGCGTCATCGCGTGTATGGAGGTGTGTAATAAAATTATCGTCGGTATGGAATATTTTAACATACAATGGAAGTCAATTATAGCCAGTCCTGCTCACATCGAAACGCGAAGAGAACTTGCAGCAAAGTATAAAATCCGCGAGGAGGATATCTCCGCGTTTAAGTTTCCAGGATATAACGTACCATGGATGCGCCAAAAACTCAGTGACACCATCGACGAATTCTTCCCGCGGATCCACAGTGCGTGGTTGAATAGTCTTCCTGCGGTTCATTTCCAGTTACCTGAACCTAAAAAATCTGACTTCGCCACTGATGAATTACATGCTCAGGATCCAAAGTACAATTACAATTTTGATATTAATTTTCTACGACCCAGTGATATCTATAAAAAGTTTTCATATAATGTCTACGACGGAACAGAAACTGATGCACTTGGAAAATACGAATACAACGAGTGTGGTAGAATAATATGGCGATTTGCTCTTGGCGCTTAAGGTGTATTTGTAGTAGCAGAACGAAGTTTACTTGTGATCTTCAACACGATGAAACAATTATTTCAAACAAAGCTAAATCAGCTTCGAGATTATCTACAAAAATCTCTATTACTCGATTTAACAACTTCACGTGGGATAATCAAACAACAACAACAACAACTAAATCAAATTATCTCCGTTATGAATTATCTCAATGATAGATTACTCTCGTTGGTCTACGAAGATAAATCTGGAAGTGCTAGCACTTCTCATAGAGATAAGTTCAAAAAAGTATTTTAACGCACTGATTTAGATTTAGTGTTTATGAAATATCCAGGATGGGATGTACCAGCTATGAAGAAATTGACGAATTTTTCCCACAAATTCACGCGTTATGGTTTAAAATAAATCCCCCACGGAAATTCTACGGTGGAATAATTCAATATTCAACAATAACAAACACAGATCACCGGGCAACGTTGATATATCATCCACGATTGCCATACACGTTATTTGTGATGCACTGTTAGGCATATTATGCCGTTGACGTATCAAAATCAGATAAAGCGTCCCTCGGTTACATTTTATATACGTTTTCCCCGAATGTTTCCCCGGGGAGTTTAATTGTGATGAATCCACCTCATTTAACATACTTGGAAACCACCAACAATCTTGTCACGAGGATGAAATTTAGAATAACCGACCAGGGTTTTTCCTTGATTGATCTTCGAGGGGAACAATTACAAATGATGTTAGATGTGAAATCGTAAATTGCAAAGCAATTTCAAAGAGATTTTCAAGCTAGCTTTTCATCGTAAATGGAAAATATTTGATTGAAAATCCTATGGATTTTTCACACTTGCAATTTCAAGGGATTTTCAAGCTAGCTTTTCATCCTAAAAGGATTTTCAAGTCGTAAATTGCTTTCCCCATTAAACACTGAACCCCTTCAGATTTATATATAATGTATCAACACGAACGAGTATTCATTTACGACAAGGATAAACTCGAAGATGCTATCAGAAAGTGTTTTTCTGATTCCAACGTTGATAACTTTGATCTCCTGTTAGACAGACTCGGTAATGAAAAATTCCTACTGACAGGCGACCAAATACAACAGTTAGATCGAGATGTCATAACGGTGATTAGTTGTAGCCGAGATCAAATTATGCAATATGTCCATTCTTGCCTGCGTGTTGAAGAATTAATAGGAATATTAAACGGGTGATTGACCTAAATCATTGTATTATGGTATTAACACAAGATAAACTTTAAGGGTATCAATGCTGTTTTTAACACTAAATGAATCGACTATTTGACTTTATTTTTTTAACTCCTTGATTTAACAATGAAAAAAATGAATAAAATAACCAAAAAACTATCCAAAAAAATTAATCCACCCCACAAACTACTATTATACTTCCGTGTAGTCCATTGATAGAATGTCAATGCCGCGTTATTGATTAAAAACCTGTATAGGTTTTTGTTCTGGTTGAGTAAACGCGTTACCTGTTAGTGAGTTCCATTGTATTCCTGTTCAACAAGTATTTATACACATGTCAATGTATAGTGAGAATTATACCTGTCCATTGAAGTATTATATACTTACAAATTACTCCGCTGAGGTAACAAGTGGGAAATTTTCGGTTTGGTAGATAAGCATTTTAATATTTCTAATTTTTGAATTAACTTCGCGTTTGATTTCATATTGATGTCCCAGTTCTTTTCTATTTTTTTCCACGATAGTAAATAACAGGACAAACTTGTTTATGTCATTTTCATATTTGAACGAATCATAAATCGCCTGTTGGATACGTTTAATAAATGCATATGACTTAGGCAATGTATATCTATTCCGTTGCATGTTATCTTCAATATCTTGATAATCGGAAAGAATCTGATCACAATTTAAACCATCTGATAATTGTATTTTTTAATTTTTCAGATTTGATATTTGAGTTATAATCTTAATGATATTTTCATAATTCATATTATATATAATTATATATTTCTAATACCAAAAAATAAAAAAATTGGGGGTCAATTTTGAGCCGTTTTTTTTAGACAGTACAACATATGTACTTAATTAAGGACAGCACAATGCCGTTACAACCGTTTCATTAGGGTAGTTTATAGGCATATACATATATACTTAATTAAGGACAGCACAATGCCATTACCTCCGTTTTATTAGAGTAGGTTTCTAGGCATTACAATTTAAACCACATTCCTTCTGTGTATTTATACATCGAAGGCGCCCAGAGGTTATATATTGTACACAATGAATAGACGACACACATTACAACCCCCAAATCGAGTGTTTATGGCGAGTTGTATAGGACAGCACACAGGACAATACAACAATGGATGAATGGATGACGTCAATGGCGTGGTATTATACAATCCCCAATTCAAGTTTTATGGCGAATTGTATAGGACAATAATCAGCAGGGGGGGGGGGGGCGAATCGGACATTTGTTCGAGACATCATTTGCTCTAAATCTAACAAACATCTCGAGAGAATTAATTCGAATCCTTTTTCAACCAAAAAAAAAGATTACTTTGCTCGAAACAAGTTTTTCGCAAATCATACTCCAAGACCGTTTTCATCGTTTAGTCAAAATACGGTCTCGTCGTGATGTCATGGCCGCCCTTCTTCCCCTGCTGCTATGGGTTAACCGAATATTTGATCGAGTCTTTAGGACTTTACAAACAAACTAATCGCTAACACCTCATCTTGTAGATCAATTAAATTATTTGACTGGTCGGTGAGTCGGAAATTAATTCTCGTTAATGAATTATTATGGCATCGCATGTAGACAGGATTAATTGGGTTTTCAATAATTAGGAATCCTGGAGGAGCTGTTGGTGCAAACGAATAAAGAATATATCCCTGCTGTGCTTGATTTGATTGCTCTAGATTAATTTGATAGCTTCCTTCAATTGCATCACATGTTAAATTGAGCGCAATCAATGTTGAAATATTCACATTGTGCGGGGCAATATGCCTACCTCCACCATCTGGATCATTATTATATTTGAGGAGGACAGTTGAATCTAGTGTTTGTAGCACCTTGATATAGTTTCTAACAGTTTTTTTTAGTTCCTCAGCGTTGTATACGGGAAACTTAAAATTACGCAGATCGGCTTCTGTGATATTGTAACCGGTTAGGAATTGTTGTTTACTGTCGCTGTTGCCATTGGTTATTGTTTGAATAATTAGTTCATTGATATATTCCATGTCAGATATAAGCTGATTTAATATTTCAACGTGTTTTTGCGATTTTGTTTGCCGTAGTTGTTCTAGTTGTGCTTTATGTAATTGATTAATTTTATTAAAATAACCAGTGATGTCAGTTAGCGTAAATGAAATAGTAACAGATGAATCCGCTGTTCTTTTAATAATAAGATCCCATTGCAATGTGTTTTTGTTGGTAAATATAAATCTATCGGCGATTTTTCTTTTTTTATATCAGATAAATTATCTATATATATGGGATTGATTTCATGATATGATTGTACGTCTGTGGTTAAGTCGGTGGTGGATTTTTCCGGTGGTTTTTCAGGCTATCCTAACACTGTTCTTAACGAGCTGTTATAGATATCTACAATGTATCCCTCTGTGCTTATTTCGATCGACGACGAGAGCGTCGGTTCATGAAGTTTAATAGCTATTTTTGATTCTTTTCCAGTGATTGATTTTATTCTACGCTGAATTTCAGCATCGATTTGCTCAATTTGGTAGGATCCAGTTGGTAACGTAACAGTTTCCCACGCTGGAGTACCATCGGGTTTATTCTTATACGAGAACACCAGTGCGTTATTGGGTTGCTGACCGCCAAATGCAACCGATCTGATATTAGGACAGCTATGATATACTCGTAATTTTGCCAGCGCGATCTCGCGCACTGGAATCGGAGAAGGGAAGTTCACACTAAATTGTGGGTTTGTTGATGTTATTGATATCATGCTTGTTCGTATCGGAGTGGTATTCTCCGCGATTCGTTGAAGCAGTTCGAGTGACATTATTGTTAACGCTGTCTTCAATTTCCAATTTCAACATCGCGGAGTTATACAACTGGGTCATCGTGGAAAATTCAACATCGGATATGAACGAATTATCTATTGACAGCGAGATCAACTCGGATAATTTCGAGTACGCGTCAAATACCACCCTGTACCGAGCTGTAGAATCGGTGAGTTTTTTCTGAGAACACGATGATAACTTTTTAGTTATCGCGGTGGCGACTGCCGCAATTGTTGTTGCCGCGGAGATAGCAATTGGAACTGCGATCGGAGCCATCATGGTCACCGTCGACAAAATAACCCCGGCGCTGGCCATCACACCGGACACCGAGTACACGGTGATGTCGATGATTGCTACGCTGCGTCGGTATTTTTTCATTTTTTCACGATAGCGCTCAGAAAGTGATTTCAAGTTCGCGGAAAACTCATTCACGGTATCATATCGATATCGATGCGATTGTGATACCTCTGGGATTATTATCGGTTCAATCGATTTCATCGATGTCATTACTATTTTAAACCCGCTAGTGTTTTCAATTATTCGCCGTCGTTAAGGGGCATTGCTGACCTATAGGTATAGTAGCTTCAGCCGGAAAAATCATCTAAAACTTTTCTAAACACCAAGTTATTTTTGATCTAACGGCGGAGCTATAAACCGCGACGATATTAAAGTCTTGTCCCTGACCCTTGAGAATTAACATCGCGGTGCCACCAGAGTAGGTTTTACCGTCCGCGATCATGTTAAATTGATCGATAGAGATCCACGTTAGCCTGTAGATACCATCGACCCATGTTGGCCTGTAGCCATCGACCCCCCCCCCCTGCTGCTGACACCCCAGATACCGATGGACAGTGTAGTATAAACGTCTCTTATCCAATCCATGGTTCCATGATTGACCGTATACATGATATTTGTAACGCCTATGTCTGGATGCGGAATCTTTACCTTTTCAGATTTTTCTTTTAGTTTAAGAATATCGTCGTAAACGTCGAGATAGGTTTTTTTGATTTCAGTATATTTCATCATCGTTTCATCGCGGCGTTTAAAAAATGAAATCAAAAGGAGGTTAAATTCCAAACCTTTTTGGGAATTATAATTCCCGTTGAGTTGAGAATATGTCGTCGTGATATTGTAACTTTTAGAACCCTCAAAGAACTTATTAACAATTTCACTGGTGAGTTTTTTGTTCGTCAATAGCTTTTTTAACTTCAGCGAGGGTCATGCCTGTCAGAGATGTGGTTTCGGACACAGATGTTCTCCCTAAAAAATTATCCACGATGGTATTAAGTGTTGTTTGTCTCACCCTAAACATGATAATATTTTTGAGAGTCATCGTAGATGTAGCTGGGACACCAAAGAAACTATTAGCGACGTAGGCATTGTGAGTATGCTTGCCAATAAACTCGCTAATTTCAGCGAGAGTCATGCCTGCCACAAGCGGGGTTCCAAAAAACTTACCAACGACGTCGTTAGTGGGTTTTTGTACCTTTTCAAGATTTTCTATTTTTTTAGAAATATCCGTGTAAATATCGAGATAATTTGTTTTGATTTCATTTTCATTCATCATTCTCCCCGCGTTCTTGTTAAAAAAGAATAAAGATAGAAAGTTTTTAATTTCAACGAGAGTCATGCCAACCACAAGCGGGGTTCCAAAGAATTTATGTACGACATTTTTGCGAAAATTATTATATCCTCGTATATAATCATCCAGCTCACGGCCGTGGGCGGCAATCGCGTCGGTGATCGTAGACACAAGTGCGCCCGGTTTAAGTCGTCCACCGCTGGAATACAGCGCAATAGAGTTTTCAGCGGCATCGCTCTGCCGTATCAAAATGTCATCCGCGGATATATTACTGGTTTTCAATTTACCCTGGCGATCTTGAAATACAACTATTTCGTTCGGGTCAACACTTGCTAAATTTAACGTCTCAGCGATTTCATCTTCAATTATTTTTTTTACATCCTCGATAGAACCCGCAGATGTTTTCGTGGTTGGTTTCGACATTGACAGAGATCGTCCCCAAATATCAATCATTATTGTAAAGACTCTAGTATTTTCAATTTATTGATTCTCTAAAACTACTTTGTAATTTCCCACTCGTGTATTTATTTACAACCAGATGAGGTGGTTTCTGTGACGATGAAATCTCCGCGAGGACATTTAATACTTCACGGCCGCATATCGGTGGATCATTTAATTGTTGTGTTGGCAGCGTGGAATAAAAAATCGGAAACTTTGAGTTTCATCGAAGAATTTATATACCGCATAAACTCGCTTGGCGGAGCTAACCCATATGAATCAAAATAGACAATCCCACGTGGATCAATTGCGTATGCAACCCAGTGAGTTCCCGATCCGCTGCTGTTATCAAGATTGATGATACCGGTTTCAACGCGTTTAGGTTTTCTCGGTAATTGATCTCTCATAAAAACCCCTCTGAAGTTTTTTATCGCTAGTTCTTTAGCAGCATCAATTAAATCAAAATTGGACATAGGGATAATTGGGTTTTCAACTAATAAACCGTTCCTGGTATTCTCAGGCCGGATCCGTTCACGGATCTCCCGTTGTACCATGAATACGGGGTTCCTGGTAGTCTTAGACCCTTTCCTTTTTTATATATCCTTTCCCAGTTGCTTTTTTCAACGCCATCCCTGCCGCTGTCCTAACGGCCCCCAACGCTGCCGCTTTCGCCACCGCTGGGGCAGCAGCTGCAATCAATGCTGGTATTGCGGCTAACAATGGAAATATACCACCTGATTTTATCATGTTGGTGATTGCAGCTTTCGAAAATACAGTTTGAACCCCTCTCTTATTCTTCAGCGCATGATTGAAATGTTTTATTTGACGATCCGACAATGATATTTTATGTGTTTCGCCGGACATCTGCGCTGGTTTTAACGTTATTGTTGTTCCACATTCTTTAGCGGATTTTGATCGCAATTTCTTGACCTGACCATCAGTCAGCTTGACACTAACAGCACTATATGTCATTTTATTGTAAAACACATTTATGCTTTCAATTGATCTAATTGGAAACTTTTCAAGTTTCATTTACATATTTTCCACTGGTGCATCAACGATTCTCATTCGTCCGCCAGCCCCTTCAAGCAGCATTGATTTATCACTGAGAATGACAGCAGTATCACCAGGGGCTATACGAGCTCGGAAGTGTATGTCAACAACGGATTGCCTTGCTAAATCAAGATGTTCCAGCGAAAAGTAATAAATTTTATAAAAATTCTTAAAATCAAGTTCCGATATTTGCAAACCTTTATCAACATTTTGATCACGGCCCATAAATGACAGCATCCGATGATACGCACGTGCTATATGGTTGTTGTCGTAATCAAGTTGTATATCCTCAGATGGTTCTTGTTGTCCGTTTATTCTCAGCGAAACCTCCTTGACTCCTAATCGATCAAATATCATATGACTGCGTTCTTGGGAGCCTAATCGATTCCTATTCTGCAGCGCTATAAATATATGACGTGGAGCTGAAACGCCTTGTTTTGATACCAGGTGCCATGTAAATATATCAGCAACATTACCATCTTTGGCATCAGTTGTTGTTGTTAGCCAACTTATCAATGATTTACCACCTGTTTCCATAAATGAAAGTAGCCGCTCTTCCGTGGTAATTGATGGGGTCATTACTGGCATCCATAGTACCAATTTAGTTAAAATAACTTTACCATCATTAACACCATTAGCACGCCAGATTGCGTCATTGTCATCACCCCTTCGCACTAACGCGATTGTGTGTTTGGCTCCATAGATGACTTTTCTGACATTTCTGCAGAATCCAAATATGTGATGGAGTGGAATCGCACATGAAAACCGTCGACGCCCCCCGTGCAACATTGCTACTCGTGTTCCATACCCTATATTGTAATTAGGAATGGTATTTATGACATCAAAAGCTGCGGCCGGTCTTACATATCCGGCTGGTGCTGGATCAACTGCAGTATCTTGTGTTACCTTTACCTTAGAATACTGAACGTTCTCAGGATGATCAGAAGTATCCTTAGCAAACATCATAGATGGACCAGCAGACCTTGTATAATCATCAGAATATCTTGCTAGTCCGATTATTGTTGTTGCAACATCAACCTCAACCTCACGTTCTATTGATTCGATTTCTCTTCCGTCAATGAGATATCTCGCGGATTCAAATAGCGCCATGATACCATTATTGACTAAGCCGACTTTGGTATCATCTGGATACGGTGCGGGTACAGTAGGAGTATCAGTACGTTGTACAAGATCTCCTTCTACTTCAATAAATGCTTCACACGGCAAAAAGTATTTACTGGTATCATGGACTTAAAGTTCAACTCGCGATCGTAGGTCGGGTTGTATTGCATGATAGGAATAGTATTGATAATCCCGAAATGAATCGTTCTTGGGCACTGGGGCGTCCATATCAAACGCGGGATCAGCTTGTCGTTTAAACATTTTATTAACATACTAGTGTTTTCAATTGTGAAACTCTTTGTAATCATCGTCGTTTTTGTTTTCGTTTCAAGCCACTTCCTGCTATCGCGTTCATGATAGCGCTATCTGTTACCGGCGAATCCGTCAATGGTGACGGAGTCACCGAAGCAGCTAACGACGCTAGTTTTTGTTCCACTGCACTATTTATTGCTTTGCTGATTTTTGCAGGCATCACTGTAGTTGATGGCAGCACCGTTGGTTTCTTTCGCACCAATGATGCTATTTTATCTTTCGCGGCAGAAAATGCCTTTCCGGCAAGATTTCCAACAGCGCTGATTCCTTTATCACGAATAACATCAATGACCTTCATTGATTATTGTTTAGCAAACGGTGCCACTTTTGGGACCATTCTTGTAAATAACCCCGCATTGGTATTGCCGAAACCATATCCGTAATATGCTCTATAAACAGGCAATCGTGAGTTCACCACGTAGACGCTTACGGGTTTATCATGGTTGTAGTGTATGATCATCTTGTTATAAAACTAGTAGTTTTTCAATTAGTGATCAATCGCTGTAATAACCATGGGCATCTCTGTGATCTTCAACTAATTCAGCAATGAGTTCTCGATATACATCAATGCCCATGATACCGCCGGCAAATAATCGTCTACAGATATCAGCTGCTTCATTAATTACTTCCGGTGAGTTATTTCCGGCTCGTTTCCCTCCGATGAGAACCTCTAACCGTGATATCTCACTGAGGATGTTACCAGGCCAACTAACTTGACCATTACCTGAAATTACTGGCAATATCTGAGATTTAGAAAATCCCTCCCCACTACTATAATCAGGTGCTTCTTCCAGTTTTTCTAAATCCGTTCTTTGTAAATAACTAAAAGGATCATCATCATCTCGATCAGATGGTCCAGGCGAAGGTCCAAGCGAAGCTTGTGGTGGTAGTTGTTGTTGAGATTCTTCTTGTTTAGCAGGTGAAAAAGATATTTTTTTTGCAGGTTGTTGTCGCTGCCGCTGCAGTCTTTGTGATTTTCTTTGTGATTTTTGTTCTTCATATTTATTATACACTGTACTCACCATTTTGAGATATTCAATATATGACGCATTGTCGCTGTCAACTTTACCTGTTTTAGTTTTAATTTTGTAAAATATATTAGCCCAATGTTGTATACCTCTTACATACTTGTGCTGTTTTGGTTTTAACATTTTTTCTGTTTTCATACGTCGTAACAACAAGTGCAGGAAACTCTGCATGGTCAGTCTTATCAATTGCTGCTAACCCTTCTTCGTTAAATCGCGCGCGTAATTCATCTACTATTTTATCATTGGTCTTTTTCGGACCAGGTGGGTTTTTTTTGTAACAATGCTGATGTCTTTTCAGTTTCCGCTGCTATCTTTTCAAGTGTATCAAGCAGCGGCGCCTTCTTTGCTCGTTCTTTTTCAGGAATATCTCCATATATCGCTGCTTCAGTTAACTTTTTCACATCTTTGGTCGCACTTGTTATCGGAGTAAACAGTTGTTCACTTGACACAGAAAAGTCAGTCTGCGCTTGTTGTCGTTGTTGAAGTTTCTCGCGAAGTCTGTCTCGAACCGGTATAAACTTTTTAATTGCTGCTAGCCGCTCTCGGGCTAATCTAGTTGTAAGCGATTCACCTACCATATATTGTTTGTGAACTGAGTTTTCAAATGTGAAACTATCACAATTAAAAGCTGAGTTATTAAATAATGTACCATCAAGCTAACGTATCCATCTCCGACAAGGTTAAACTGTACGACGCTATCCGCGAGTGTTTCAGAAATAACATCGCTGGTAGTTTCAAAATTGTAATATCTGAGAACGGCGATGACGATTTTTGTTAACTACGTAAAAATGGAGGCGTCGCGGTGATTACTTGCTATCACAACCAGATCAACCAGTACGCACATAACTGCATGAGCAAGCCCAAACTGATGAGTATCCTTTCAGGAGAAAATCCTATGTGAGTGTACAAAAAACGCTAAAAAAAAAAAAAATTTTACTGAAAAATTTACTGAAAGCCTAATTTTTGTAGTAACGCTCACGTGGTTAAGATACTGGTTTTTCCTCGTTTAATATTTTTCTAAGATCACGAACCTTAGAACTAATTTCAGCTCGTTTTTGATACTCTTGGCCGAGCTTTTGACGTATTGCTTCAACGGTGCTAAATAGCGTTATAAATGCATTAATGTCGTTACCGTACAAACTTTTGAATTCCTTTCACGAGCCTGTACATCTTAGGTAAAACATAACGACCCTTACTAGACTGATACTCAATTTCTTCATATTCCGAGGCAATCCTGTCGCAGTCGAGATCTTCAGATAATATTATCCCTCAATTTTTTAAATTTAAAATTTGAACAATTATAGAATTTACATCTTTGATATTATTATTTATAAAAAATATAATATAATATATTTTACCTCTAATTATTAAAAAATATTGGGGGTCGTTTTTGACCCGTTTTTTTATGGACAGTACAATGCCTTATATCTCCACTCGAGTGTTGTGGCAGATTTTAAGCATACATATACTTAATTAACTTAATTAATGGACGGTACAATGCCGTATATATCTCCACTCGAGTGTTGCGGCAGATTTTAGGCATAACATATACCTAATTAAGGATGGTATTATTCAATGAAACGATTGATGTGGGACGGCACAATTCCATATATAATCTCCACTCGAGTGTTGCGGCAGATTTTAGGCATAACATATACGTAATTAAGGATGGTATTATTCAATGAAACGATTGATGTGGGACGGCACAATTCCATATATACTTAATTAAGGATGGTATATTCAATGAAACGATGATGGAATTTGTGATGTAATGATGTGGGACGGCACAAAGACAGCACAAACATGAAACGACTGGGCAGATTTTCTACGGCCAATCCAACCAATCAAAAGCAACCAAACTAAATTAACCCGGTTGCATTATTGACAAAACACAACCACACGCCCGTGTTAATGGCGTTGGTTAGTTTTGATTGGTCGGATTAGGCTTTCGAAAGCCCCAAGCTTATTACGAGTTTAAACGTATATAAGGTGACTAATACAGCAGCGTTGATTCACGGGTGTGTTATTTTATATCCTTGAATTACTTATTAATGCTGTTTCACAACATTTAAATGAGACAAAATATTTAAATAAAACACTAAACAAAATAATACAGTTGTTAGATAACAGCGTGTATTCTCCCTGTTCTAATCCTCTAGACAAAATGCATTATCTATTAGATCACAAAGAGCTGTATACAGAGGAATTTTAACCACGCCCACCTACTTCAATGAATGGAAAACACTAGTGTTTCATGCTCGTTCCGGCTGAGCGAACATAGGTAGCGCGCTGGATTATAAAGAACGTCTATACTAAAAGTGTATTAATAGCTGAATGTAGATGGTCTATAAGGGTTTAAATAAATACAACTGTTTAAATGATGCGGTTTTAGCCAAGCGACAATAAAAAGTTTTTAAAAAATGTTAAAAGTTGATAAATACAACTCTACCGAAACTATGTATTCTACTCCATTACAGTCACGTGTGTGCGCGCCTAGTCAATTATACCTCTCTCTCTACAGGTGTAGCAGACGACACAAATTCCTTTGACGTCATAATACAAGGGAACTTAGTGAGTAGAGTGTTATGAGTGGCGGCGACTTATCCATAAAGGAGTTATCTCCCTTGATTCGTTTCAGATGTATACGAATTTTATTTTATGACCATTTTTTTTCGACAGAGTTAATTTAGTTATATTTTCTGCAACAAATCGTATTGAAGACCTACAAATATCAAAATATGTACTGGCTTCACTTATTGATTGAAATATTTTTTCTTCGTTTGTTTCTGTATCAAATGCTTTGACGTGTTTTCGCCCTTTTTGCGTGTTTGCCGGTTCCACCTAATTTTGTATTCTGACTTTGAGTAACAACTCGTAAGTTATCCAATTTGTTATTTCGAGGGAATCCATCAACGTGATCAATCACAAATCCGTCTTTGATTAATCCGTAAAATGCTTCATAGATTATTCTGTGATTAAGATATGTCTTCTTCCCGGCTGTAAATATCAAGTATCCCATATTATTTACCCGTCCAACCGGTTTTTTTTAGTCTGCGATTTCTAACAACACCATTGCGGGATGCTTCATAATTAACAAGCACTGGGTGAGGTCTGAAATCTTGGCTCATTTGTATAATAATACTATTTATCTAATTTATTTTTTGCTTTAATTATAAGTCTATCAATGTAGTCTTGAGGGTTTTTATGATTTTGTCGCTGACGGAGTCATCGGTAGGATCAATGACTGCATTTTTTATTCGTTTGTCATAATAGCGTTTTAGTTCCCTGTAACGTTTGCCGCCACAACTGAGACACAACTGCGATTTTCCCCTTACCCCCACCCCACATCGGAGGCACGGAAGGGGGCCAAAGGAACCGTTGCGAACGCTTTGTAAATAATACCCACAGAATTCGATTCTGCATGATTTGTTACATGGAGTTGTTGATCCAATCATTAGCCACTTGCAGTGATTCATTATACTATATTTTTCTATTTAAATACTTGTTTTCGAGAGATTATTAGCAATTAAGCCTTTCAAAAAAGTTAAATTCAATCTCGATAGAACCCTCAAAGATGTGCCAAAACGGGCAATAACAGATAGAGCCTTGATAAATAAAATACTCGATTGTATTAATGAATTCAAACACGACGGCACATCTCATAGCTGGTCAACATTTCGAATTGATGGCGTTGTTGATGCCACCATGAACGACAGCAGCGCAGCGTTGATGTTATGACAACTTGGCAACAAAAAGTACTTTTTTAGAGTGAAATTCATTATCCGTATAGAATCAGACGGTTGGATTATACGAGACAAATTTGAACCGATTCTCAAAGACAAGAAAACAGTCGTTGTTAGCCGTGATTCTAAGCCGGATCTGTTAACTGGAATTGACAAACCATACTATGAACGAGCATATCCTGAAACAGCAGTTGTGTATGGGATATATCCGTTAAATGAAAAACCCGATATAAGAAAACTAAAACCAATGAAACAGTCGTCGCCGGCGACCTCGTCGTCAGTGGCTTTGCTTTGCCACTCAATTGTGTAGCAGCACGATTAACAGAACATTTTACAAATGCATCCCGAGGGAACAAACTTACCGATTTACGGCGTAGCAAAATAGCTCAATGGGAGTTAACGGTGAAAAACCGCAAAGCGACTATTAGCGATATAGCAAAATTAGAAACGTCGCTGAGATTTCCAATAACTATTACAACGATAACCGGAGAAGTTTTATATGAATCAAAATATAAATCAAAGGGAGCCCCAATTAAAATTATTGATCATAACGAACACGCATGGACGTCCGCGGTCACAATATTTCCACGAAACAGAACAATAAAGTATATACCCGACGAATTCTTACGAGAAGAATTTTCCAGGGACGGTTTTCTCGCTGAAAAGAAACTATTCGATGCTATTGCGCATTTGAGTAAAAACGACCCCGTGTCGGTGTGGTTACTTCGCAGCACTGAAAACGACCCGGATACGTTTGATCAGTTTGTAAGACCAAACGGTGAATTATACCGCACTGAAGCATTTCACAACAAAATGAAAAAAACAGCTAGTGGGTTTTTAACGGCGTGTGGCGAAGCCACCAGTGATGAAATTATCAACGACGAACAATTATTGACAAACTGTTTTACAATCCCGTCGGTTGCAGCTCATTTTGCGAGAATCAAAAACGCATGGAAACCAACACGCGTAGAATTCTTGCCAGACATTGAGGCTAGTTGTTCAGAATTTAATCATGGCGGTTTATGGAATAACAAATACGACCATGATAATATCATTTCAGTTGATATGGTTGCTTGTTATCCAGCGAGTTTTCTTGGTTATGGAGAGTGTACTGAGTATTTTAAACAATTTGGACACCCCGTACATGAAATGACTCGTGTTGCAATTAATGGGCCGCTGCCTGATTTTGATTTAACTAGATTCGCTCGTGTAGTATCATTTGAGTTCGCAGCAGGACTTCATCGCTGTTGTTATATTTGGATTGGTAGACACATGTCTGAAAAGAAGTGGCTGTCAATAGCGTTATTACGGTTCATGATTGATACAAAAATGTTAATTTCGCTGACAGTCAGTGAAGCAATTATATCATATCGGAAACAAATCAATGTCTGGTTACCAACACCGGAACGTCTTGATAGTATAATTGAGGAATCCAGAAAACATATTGATGCCGACGAAGAATATATCATTGAGTGGTCCAAACGGATATTTAATCAACGAAACATCGAAGCAAAAGATCTCGGCAGAAGAATAATCGGAAAATGCACTCAGTGAGGAAAAAAATGCGACTATAGACGATATTTTTCACTGCTGATTATGGATAACACCGAATACGACTTTGTAATCGTGGATGCAGTATCCAAAAACATATATGTGGATCGTAAAGATGCTTTTTTGTCCGATGGAACAAAATTGGGTACAGTTGTTACTTATAGCGACGGTTACAGATCCCCGTATACACATTTGAGGTCGTCGATGCTGGGTTATGCTTGTATTAATTTATTTTCAATGATAAATAGATTTCCTGACACTGCGGTTAGAGTTGCCGTTGATTCATTTTACATTAACAGCAAGTACATTTGCGCAGTTGCTGAATTCACTAATTCGGATGAAAGTTGGGGATCATATAGAATTAAAAAAGAAATGCTGCGTGATTACTCTGAATCAGCAGACGTTGAAATTAAAAGTCATTACTTACGCAGTAATAATTTATCAGAACGTTCTAATGCACCACCAATATCAGATCCAATTTGTAGATATAAAACAGTTTATTTAAATGGCTGTGGCGGGTCAGGAAAAACGACGCGTGCAATTGAGTTATATCGAGGACGCGTAAACATGATTGTGCTGACGCCAACACATAGATTAGCCAGAGAGATAAAACAACGAGGCGTTTCCGCGTGTACGTATCATAGTTTTTTTAGATACAGTGGCGACAAATGGACACCTGAACGAATGGGAGATAAATTCATCCCCGATGTTATAATTTGGGATGAAGTATGCACAGTATCAACAAAAATATTAAAGATGTTCTTGGATTGGCTGCTGACAAAAAAACACGACCGTGATAATGTGCGGAGATCATGGACAGCCACCACCATTTGTCGGCGCGGGTCCACATAAGTGGCTGAAAGAATTCGTGGACTGTTATGAAGAAATTGATAGCGATTATAGGGCACTTGATGAACAATTAAGTGAGGTTAACAAAATTAATTAGATTACAACCGGATAGAATCCAATATGAAATAATCAGAGAAATAATTCCTGAAACTTCCATGGAGGAATTTTGGGAAGCATGGAGACCAAACGATTTTGTAGTTGCTAGCAGAAAAATAGTCAGAGATACAATTCAGCGGCAATTATTTGAGCTACACAAAGAAAAATATCCTCTGATAAAAGTTCCATTGTGTTATAGTCCCGCTGACACAAGGCGACAGAATATTGAAGTTGAAATTCCAGGACAGCGCGAAAGACAAACACTAGTATTAAATGATATTGTATGCGTTGATATACAATTTGTCGAAGGCGCATTGCGTGCTAATAAATCGCCATGGACACTGGATTATGTAACGACGATACATTCCTCACAGGGATTAACCATCGCGGATACAATTGTTTGGATAGTCGATAATCGCATTGAGTGGTCAAATTTAGTCTATCTTGCAATGTCTAGAGTACGGCGAATAAATCAGCTTCGAAGAATTGTTTTCGATGATGACACCACAATGGATGATATTGATATTAGCATCATTAATAAAAAAAACTCTCAGGTTACAAACAACAAGACAAAAAAAAAAAAACAACGAGAATTTGATATTGATGCTGAATTAATAATTACGCTGAAGAAACAACAAAATAATCACTGCGCGAGTTGCAATTGTATAATGAGTTGGCAGTATTCGGATAAAGATCCTCGCCAATTTACCGTAGACAGAAAAAATAACAGTCTCGGTCATGTCAGAAACAATGTGATGTTGACTTGTCTTGAGTGCAACAGACGCAACGGCGCTAGTTAAGACCATGCGGTGGCAATTGAGTATCGTCAGGAATCACTTGTAATTGTTCGCGTGTAAAACCCCGCTGAGGGGCAGTTGAATCCAATTTATAGATTGGAGGTCTGTCTACCAGTTGATCGTGTTATAGTAGATATGCTATGCGTAGTGACACTCCAAATAGGATCAGTAGCCCTTTTTTTTACCACCTTCGAGTTTTCCTGGTTCATATAAATATATCACGGTAACATTGCTCAGAATAGGCTGAGAAACGCTATCCCGCTGTGGTTGTGGTATATACTTTTTTATTGCGTTGTTAGGTTTCATATTGATTGCTCTGGTAATCTCGTTATTTAGCGCTGCAACTACCCCTGGTAACCTTTTGACCCATTCACGGGATCGCTTATCTTGGATGAATTCTTTTGCGTATTGATATCCAAATAACCGCTCAGCAAGAGTCCGATTAAATCGTTCTACAATTGCCTGATCGCGATGTAGTGCAGTATGCCCCCGTCTGATGGTGACATTGTGATCTTTCATCGCTGATAAAACAGCGCCTTGAAATTCCTTGCCAGGATCAACTTGTAACAGATTTGGTCAGTGTAGAGGGCCTCGTCGATAAATCTTTTCAAATGCAGAAGCAACTTCAGGTGATGATTTTGTTTTTAGCGGTTCTGCTTGTTTGTATCGACTCGCAACGTCAACTACGGTTAGTGCGTATTTGTAACCGTTGTCATGTGGTAAAAACAATAAATCAGCTTGATGAACTTCATTGGGTCCGGTAACATCAAAATGCGAGAAATTGATTTGTTTAGGACGCGGTAGATAAATTTGCCATATAGCCTGTTTGGATAACCAATTAGCCGCAGTAGCCTTTTTCACTTTTGCGGCGTTGGCTAGTTTATTGATTGCAGCGTTACCCCTCCAGTATCCCCTCGGAGAATAATAAATAGATTCCATATTATTAATTACCAGCGCCCATCATCAATTTGCCTTTCATAGCCGATTTTACCAACCACGAAGCCAAGTTTTCTTTGAAAGATTTATCAGGAACAGCATTTAACGCATGAATTAATTTCACATCCGCGAGATGCCTGTGTTGCAAATTGCTGCTTTTATATGCAACATCATGAACATGACACGCCTTATCAACAGCGTTTATCGGATACTCGCCGGGTCGGGGCTGATTTTGATCATCAAGTCTGATATCTAATCGTGTTCTGGGGCCACAATAGCTATATCCTGGAAGGTGCTTTTCTCCGGGGTACTTTGCCCATGGGGTTCCAGGGAGTTTTGCAAATTTGGCTGCAATATCACCTCCTCGTTTTTTTTAAAAACATCTCCGGATTTCATAGAAACAAATCTAAATTTTTTTGTACCACATGTTGCACATCTACCAGTAAGTGCTGATCTGTTATTTTTAGTTGTAATTGTCGTCACATCATTTGAGTTAGTACGCGTTTTACACTTCACACAATATAGATCCATAATTTATGTATAGAGATATGAATATAATTGATTTTTTAGCGACTAAAACAAGAGAACCAGTTAAGCATCATGCAGCGCTACCAAACTCTATCCGCGCAATTATAATCGGGCCATCTGGATCCGGCAAGACGCAATTGTTGCTCAATTTAATAGTGCGATGGATGAAGTGGGATAAGTTGTATTTAGTTGCTCCTAGCGTAGATGATCAACGATGCTATGAAATATTAAAGGATTTTAACGAGAATGCATCAGAAATTAAGGGTGAGAACGCCATTGATTTTATAACTGATATTGACGAGGCGCCATCCGTGGATGACCTTGATGGGAGCATTAACAATTTAGTCGTATAAGACGATGTGATGTTAGACAATCAAAAAAACCAGCTAGAATATTTTCCCGAGGCAGGCATAAAAACACTGACGTAATATATGTCACTCAACGATACACTCAGATTCCAAAAGTGATCAGAGATAACTAATATTCTTGCTGTGTTTAACGGCGTTGATACACATACGTTACGAAATATTTGGCAGACATGGTGTTCTGATATGGACTTCAATCAATTTAAAAATTTCTTTAGTAAAGCTCAGTCAACCCCGCATGGATTTATAACAATAAATTTACATGATCCTCGGACACGATATCGTATCGGACTCGATCAAATATTCGGTTAACCCATAGCAGCAGGGGGGGGGGGGGCGATGACATCACGACGAGACCGTATTTTGACTAAACGATGAAAACGGTCTTGGAGTATGATTTGCGAAAAACTTGTTTCGAGCAAAGTAATCATTTTTTTTGGTTGAAAAAGAAGGATTCGAATTAATTCTCTCGAGATGTTTGTTAGATTTAGAGCAAATGATGTCTCGAACAAATGTTCGATTCGCCCCCCCCCCCCTGCTGCTCAAAACAACACAACAATGAATGAATGAATGATAAATGACAATGGATATATACAATGACGGGGGCGGGGTCTACATTCATACGTGAACAATCATACAACCCATATAAAAATCCCAGGTTGTATTAATACAAAAAGCATCCACACACACTGTGGATAGTGCGTGGGTTGTATGATTATTCACGTATGATTTTCGACACTTAAAACCCCCAATAATATAACAGACGATATGGTATATAAGCTGTTTATACATAAAAACAGAACACAGAGGTGTGCGATTTTATTCTTTCATGTGTTTAATACTGATCATTGACAACGCTGAAGTAACATCAAAAAAATAGAATACAACTGTTTGTAAACACTACGTATTTGATTCGTTTTCTTACAAAAAAGATATAATTGACAGCGAAGTCAACAAATCAGAAACTACCATCGAAATTAGGTGACAGTGTTTCAAAAAAACTATTAAGATCCGTAACTCTCGTTAAGCCGTAACATACCTACACGAGTTATTCCCCTTAATGCTATATAGAATAATGCAAAATACATAGAGTTAGACATAAATAAACTTAATTCTGTTTTTAAAACGATTTGAAATCGCTGATTGGGTTATTCCCTCTGCAACGAGTCGTACTGAGGGTTCGCAAATACTGAAATATCTACCGGCTACAGTCATAGATTGAAGTACTATTTCTTCGTTAGTTACTGTATTAAATGATTTTACAAGTCTCTTCCCAACTGTTTTACAAGTACCGGTTCCTCCTCGTTTGGAATTTTCACTTTGTGTAACAGTTTGCAGATTATTCAAAGAATTATCAGTCTTAATACCATTTAAGTGATCAATAACAAAACCATCTTCGATCAATCCATTATACACTTCATATACGAAACGATGATTAAGATAAGTTTTCTTTCCAGCACTAAATCTCAAATATCCCTGATTAGTCACAGCAGCAATTGATTTCTTTAGTCTACGATGTGTGATAATACCATCACGAGACGCTTCGTAGTTGGTGATCACTGGGTGGGGTTGAAATTCTTTGTTCATTTACATACTATACTATTATTTGTCTAATTAATTATTTGGTCGAAGTATCACTTTGGAATCTTTCAATGTAGTCTTGAGGAGTTCTTATGATCTTGTCGTTGACGCTGACACAGTCAGGGTCAGAGGTAGAGTCATTGATGGAGTTCTTAACTCGTTTATCATAATAACGCTTCAACTCTTTATATCGTTTACCACCACAACCGAGACACAACTGTGATATTCCTCTCAACCCTACCCCGCATCGTAGGCAAGGTAAGGGACCATTAGTCCCCCTACGAAAACTTTGCGTATGATACCCACAGAATTCCTTTCTGCATGATTTGTTACATCGGGTTACTGATCCAATCATGAGCCATTTGCAATGATTCATTATATAATACATTCTTTATTTAAATACTTGTTTTAATTATAGCATGAAGGAGATCGAGAGATTATCGGAAATTACACCTTGGAAAAATGTTAAATTTAATCTCGATAGAATCTCTGATATACCAAAAAGTCTAATAAGTGATAGAACCATGTTGGATAAAATTCTTGATTGTTTTAATGAATTCAAACGCGATGGAGCATATCATATGTGGTCAACATTTCGAATTATTGATGATGATGTCAATGTACCTTCAATCGATGCTACCATGAACGACGAAAGAGCAGCTGAGATAATTTCACATCTTGGGCGAAAAAGGTATTTTTTTAGGATGAAATTCATTATCCAAGAGGAAACCTGATAATGGATTATCAGAGATAAATTTGAACCAATCTTGAAAGATAAAAAAACTGTTATTGTGAGTCGAGATTCCAAACCAGGAATTCTGACTGGAATTGACAAACCATACTACGAGAGATCTTATCCTGTAACAGCAGTTGTTTATGGGATATATCCGTTAAATGATAAACCGAGTATTGAAAAACTAGCACCTATGAAATATTCGTCAAGAATAAATTGTGTAGCAGAACGGATAATAGAACACTAGACAAATGCATCCCGGGGGAACAAATTAACTGATATGCGACGTAAAAAAATAACCGAATGGGGACTAACAGTGAAGGATCACGGGGCAACAATTCAAGACGTGGCAACGTTGGAACGATTACTAAAATTTCCAATATCGGTAGCGACGATAACAGGAGAAGTATTATATGAACCGAAATATAAATCGAGAAGAGCTCCAACTGAAATTATTGATCATAACCAACACGCGTGGACACCTGCAGTAACAATATTTCCGCGAGATAGAACAATAAAATATATACCCGTGGAGTTCTCCCCGGAATTCTCCCCGGAGGAGTAATTATTTGATTTTATTTATCAATTAAGTAAAAACGATCCTGTATCAGTGTGGTTACTTCACAGTTTTGAAAATTTCGAGTGTAAATTCGATCAATTTGTAAGACCCAACGGAGAATTATATCGCACTGAAACCCCGAACAACGAGATGAAAAAACTAGCTAGTGGTTTTTCAACGGTGAACTCGAAGAGTTTCGACGACAAAGAATTACTAACAAATTGTTTTCAATTCCGTCATTTGCAGCTCATTTTGCGAGGAAGAAGAACACGTGGAAACTAACACGAGCTGAATTTCTCGCAGACATCAAATCAAGCTGCATTGAGTATGGTCATGACGGATTATGGAATACAAAATACGACCACGAAAATATTATTTCCGTTGATATGGTTGCGTGCTATCCCGGGAGTTTTCTCGGGTATGGAGAATGTGCTGAATACTTCAAGCGATTTGGACATCCCACACATGAGATGACCCGTGTTGCGATCAATGGGCCGTTACCCGATTTTGATTTAACTGGGTCGCTCGTGTGGTATCATTTGAATTGGCTACAGGACTTCATCCGTGTTGTTATGTTTGGATTGGTAGACACATGTCTGAAAAACACTGGATGCCAATAGTGATATTACGATATATGATTGATTGTAGCATGCTAATATCGCTGATTGTCAGTGAAGCAATTATATCCTATCGAGCGCAGACTGAGGTTTGGTTACCACAACCTGATAACAAAGATAGTATAATCAACGAAAACAGAAAACAATTTCCCAATCTCGACGAAGAATATATCATTGATTGGTCCAAACGGATATTTAATGAAAGAAATAGACAAGCAAAAGATCTCGGCAAAAGAATAATTGGTAAATTCACTCAGGGTGGAAAATACGACAATACAAGATATTCTTCACGGTTGATCATAGACAGCGTCGAATACGATTTTATAATCGCGGATGTAACGAGTAAAGGTATATACGTCGATCGTAAAGACGCTTTCTTGTCCGATGGAACCAAATTGGGTACAGTTGTTACTTACAACGATGGATGCAGTTCTCACTATACACATTTGAGGGTGTCTATGCTGGCTTATGAGATTATCAGATTACAACCGGATAGAATCCAATGTGAAATAGCGCGTGAAATAATTTCAGAAACTCCTTTGAATGATTTTTGGGAGGCGTGGAGACCAACCGATTTGATAGTAGCAAGTAGAAAAATAGTCAGAGACACACTTCAGATGAAGTTATTTGAATTACATAAAGAAAAATTTGCAACACTTCAAGTGCCGCTCTGTTATAGACCTTCGGATACACGGCTACAAAATATCGAAGCTGATATTCCTGGACAGCGTGAAAAGCAAGTTCTTGTGTTAAATGATATTGTGCTGTTTGATATCAGCGTTGTCGAAGATGCATTGCGTGCTGATAAATCCCCATGGAAGCTAGGATACGCAGCGACGATACATTCTTCACAGGGATTAACTATATCAGATACAGTTGTTTGGATAGTAGATAATCGCATCGAAAGGTCGAATTTAGTTTATCTTGCAGTGTCCAGAGTACGAAGAATAAATCAACTTCCAAGAATCGTTTTAGATGAAAATGACACTACAATAAGTGATGTCAGCGTTGACATAATCAGAAAAAAACTCTCTGGTTATAAACAACAGGATAAAAAAATAATTGATGCTGAATTAATAACCACGTTGAAACAACAACAGAATAATCACTGCGCGAGTTGCAATTGTATAATGAGTTGGAGTTTGTCGGATAAAAATCCTCGTCAATTTACCGTAGATAGCAAGAATAGCAGTATTGGTTATACCAGAGATGTTTGTTTGTTTTTTATGGTTTAACGCCATTTTTCAGCACAATATACATTTGCCGAATCTTAGACTCGAACTCACGCAGACAGAGGTGAGATGGCAGTGGTCCGTAACGGACAGCGCTTTAGACCACTCGGCCACTCGGGGCCCCTGTTATACCAGAGATAATGTGATTCTGACTTGTCTTGAATGCAACAGACGAAGAGGTGCTAGTTAATACCACGCGGTGGTAATTGAGTATCTTCGGGTATCACTTGTAATTGTTCACGAGTAAATCCTCGCTGAGGAGCAATTGAATCCAATCTATCGATTGCTGGTCTACCCGTAGATCGTGTTATATATACTAGATATTTTATGTGCAGTAACACTCCAAATAGGATCAGAGCTCTTTATTTGCCACCTTCGAGCTCTCCTGGTTCATATAAATACCTAACGGTGACATTGCCGAGAATTGGTTGTTTTGAAAAAAAAAATGTGGTTTTTCAGGTATATACTTCTTTTTAATCGCGTTGTTAGGTTTCATGTTGATTGTTCGAGTAATCTCATTATTCAACGCGGTAATCACAGCTGGTAATCTCTTGACCCATTCACGAGATCGTTTATCCTGAATAAATTCCTTCGAGTATTGATATCCAAATAACCGCTCAGCAAGTGTCCGATTAAACCGTTCAACAATTGCCTGATCGCGATGTAGTGCAGTATGCCCTCGTCTGATGGTGACATGATTCTTCATTGTTGATAGAACCGCACCTTGAAATTCCTTGCCAGGATCAACTTGTAATAGATTTGGCCAGCGCAGAGGACCGCGTCGATAAATCCTTTCAAACGCAAAAGCAACTTCAGTTGATGATTTTGTTTTTATTGGCTCTGCCTGTTTGTATCTACTCGCAACATCAACTACGGTTAGCGTGTATTTGTAAACACCATCACGCGGTAGAAATAGTATATCAGCCTGATGAACTTCATTAGGAACAGTCACATCAAAATGCGAGTAGTTAATTTGTTTAGGCGACGGTAGATAAATTTGCCATATCGCCTGTTTAGATAACCAATCCGCTGCTGTATTATATTTCACCTTCGCGGCGCTAGCAAGTTTACCGATTGCTGCTTTACCCCTCCAGTATCCTCTCGGAGAATAATAGATTCCATGTTGTTATTAATTACCAGCACCCATCATTAATTTACCTTTCATCGCCGATTTTATTAACCATGAAGTTAATTTTTCTTTGAAGGATTTATCAGTGATAGAATTCAATGCATGAATTAATTTCACATCTGCGAGATGACGTTGTTGTAAATCACCGCTCCAGTAAGCTATATCATCTACCCGACACGCTTCATCAATTGCATTTATCGGACTTTCTCCTGGGTTAGGATTATCCTGATTATCAAGTCTGATATCTAATCGTGTTCCCGGTCCACAATAACTATATCCTGGAAGGTGTTTTTCACCTGGATACTTCGCCGTTGGTAAACCTGGAAGTTTAGCTAGCTTGGTGGCGATATCACCACCGCTATTTTTTTACAAATCGAATTTTTTTTATCCCACATACCTCACACATACCAGCAACCGCTTCTCGGTTATTTTTTGTGGTAACATTTGTCAGGTTAATAGTTGGTGTACGCTTCTTACATTTCACACAATATAGATCCATAATATTATATTATATCTAATGGAAGTGATTGATTTTTCAGCATTAAAGAAAAAACAACAAGTAAAACATATGTTACCAAACTCGATCAGGATGATTATTATCGGACCGTCTGGAAGTGGTAAAACTCAGTTGCTGCTCACGATGATAATGAAATATATGACTGGGACAAATTGTATTTAGTTGCCCCGAGCGTGGATGATCAGCATTTTTGTTGAGTTTATCACAGATATTGACGAAGCACCATCCGTGGAAGACCTGGATGGAAGAATTAACAATCTTGTTGTGTACGACGATGTGAATAGTTTCGGTTTCCGTAGAAGCCTTTTTTTTTGTTTGAAAACTTGGTCTGTTCACCCTCTCTGCTGCTCCTTTTGACCAAGTAATTAATAAGTAAGGTTCTTCCTTACTTCTGGAGGAAGCCATCCACAAAGATGGTAACCATTGATGATGGGAATCTCATGTTATTGTGTTGCAACCATTTTTTGAGCAGTGACATTGACCTTTGGTCGTTTTACCTTGAAATCGATAAGTTTCTTTCCTCTGACAGATGCAAGCCATCCAGTTTGGTAATTGAAGATTGTGGAGAACTCAGTTTATTGTGTAGAAACCCTTTATCCTTTTCAATAACAGTGATCCTGACGTTGTAGCATTGACTACAACATTTATAGGGTTTTCGTTACTCCAGACATTGTTTCTGGAGAAGAACATTAATTCGACATCACAGACCTGGACCAAAATTTGCACTTTAGGAAAGGAAAAATCCCTTTAATTTGGTGGCCAAGAACAAGAAATGAATGAAGAAATACTGTTTTCCCAATACCTTTAGTTTTAGAAAACAATCTTGCACTAAACTTGTGGATGAAACACCAGGAATAACGTACAAATGTTAAATAATCAGATTCATAGACTACAGTTGTCTGAGAGCTTGCACTGGATGTGATTTAGAGGGCATGTAAAGGACTAGATCATTGTGACTTTAAAAATGGGGCTTTCATTTGCACTTTGGACTTTGGGTAAAAAAGTCAAAGGTCAAGGTCATGGGACACATTATGACTGTCATGGACAATACTATCAAGATAAAACACTATATTGTAATGTATAACTTCTTATTGTAGGTTAAACTTGAGGTTGTAGTCATCACAAATATCCACACTTAATTATTCCACCCCACCCCATCCTGCGCTTCCCATTCTAGTGCTGTTCCAGTGTCTGAAACTTTAAATGTCATCTACTCACCCAAAGTGAAACTTACAGATATGATCCTTCACCATTAGTCAGTGTAGAGGAGTTTAGGTTACAAAAACCATATCATTTATTAAGGATCTGAAATCACTCGTCTGCTCGACCTAGTAAAAAGGTCATACCACAGTCATTCATCCTAAGTGTAAATCGTTGGTGATAGATGGAAAGACCTGACATTTTACACTATAGATATTCGCAAATGTCAGACATAAACATTGTAATCTTATTTTGGTTTAAATGGGTTTGACAACAAGGAGATCGTTCTGGTTTCCCACCACTTTTTTGTAATCCAGACTTAATTTCTGGGTCTGATCTGTTCAAAAGTAATGGTAATCCATCCAAGATTGGGGGTTTCTCTCTGTTTTAAAAAAAAAAATGTAGTTTCTCTGAGGAGCCATGGTAGCTCGGTAGTTGGTGTGCTGGGCTTGTGAATGAAAATGTATAGATTTAAATCCTATGATTGCAGCATTAGTTTGTGTCTGATTCTGTGGTACGGACTTGGGCAAAGGACTTGACTCCAACTGTCTTAGCCCTAAATAACCTACAAGTGTTGCTGCACCCCAGAACACTAAAAGCCTTCCAAAAAAAGACATATGGTTTTCTCCAACTCAATGACCTAGTACTAATATCTGAATCTTTGTTAGTTAATGTTATAAAATATAAGAACTTGTTAAACAATGGATACAAAAGTAGTGCTTGAATAATTTTGTCTTTCCCATGTTAGTGGACAAACAAGATGTAGGAGATTAAGTGGTACATTATCATTATCTTTGTGGAGATTTTATTTTTTCATGTGAGTGGGGACTGAAATGGAGGCACTTTGCTATCCTTTATTTAGCTCACCTGACCTTAAAGGCCAGTTATGACATACCCTAGTGAATGGTGTGCCTTGTCATAAATCAACAAGTGCTTCTTACCACAAGGGAGGCTACATTTCTGATCTAGTTTCAATACAAATTTGAATATGGGCTCACATAATCATCATCATCTCAAATGAGTTTAATTAATAAAGAGATTTTGCATCTGATTGGCTGATTTGATTACCACTGATGCCTCATCTCAGATCATATTTGTATCAGGTTTAGAATAAATGCCTATATGATTGAGATCTAGCATGAAAGCAATAGCCATGCATATTAATAAAAGCAATAGCCATGCATATTAATAAAAGCAATAGCCATGCATATTAATAACAGCAATAGCCATGCATATTAATAAAAGCAATAGCCATGCATATTAATAAAAGCAGTAGCCATGCATATTAATAAAAGCAATTATCCATGCATATTAATGAAAGCAATAGCCATACATATTAATAAAAGCAAGATCCACACATATTAATAATAACAATATCCATGCATATTAATAAAAACAATATACCGGTACATGCATATTAATAAAAGCAATAGCCATGCTTATTAATACAAGCAAAATCCATGCATATTTAATACAAGCAAGATCCATGCATATTAATAAAAGCAATAGCCATGCATATTAATAAAAGCAATAGCCATGCATATTAATAAAAGCAATAGCCATGCATATTAATAAAAGCAAGATCCATGCATATTAATAAAAGCAATAGCCACGCATATTAGTAAAAGCAATATATATTATCCTATAGGCTCAGTCTGCCGATAAAACACAACCATGCACTAAACAATGTGGTTGGTAGTCACAAAACGTTTCTCATAAATACCTAATTAATCAACTGTTAATCATCAAAATTAATTTTGCACTTTAATGTTGCTGGAAATTATCAATCAAGATAAAAAAACACGGGGCCAACTATATGTGCATATTTGTTAGCTGAGTTGTTAGACTGTCATCTTGGAATGGACCAGTGAACCATACTGTCAATTTTGTGAAAGAAGAAAAGAATTGTGTACCTTCTTTTTGTATGAAATACAGCAGATGAAATTCAAGCAGTTTGAAATGCATGCAGATAATGACCTTGACATGTACATATGTATTTACATAGATACAGAACTGTTACATGTTTTTTTTCTTTCCATGAGCTTTTATTAAGTTATAATTTTCATTGAATTTAAACACGAGATATGCTGAAATTAGTAAAACATGTTTCTTTGTGCATATATTTCATAGACTTGCGATGGATTTACCATTATGGATGCAGAGAAATCAGACATTGTTATTCATTATATATGCGCTTTGCTTAAAATAAAAAAATAAATATGCAGTCACTGTATTATCTCAATTTCTCCTTTGAATATACATTAATTTAAGACTGTAACTGAAGCGCAAACTTGGCACTTTTGATTGTACCCCCCTCCCAATTTGTATAGCCTAAGAGATATGCATGCACCATTTTCTTAAGTTTGGCTATTGCACAGTAGTGTACATTGCATGGTGCACTATGTAGACCATCATGCAATAGTAGGGTTCAAGGTAATCTTGTATCTGATTGGCTGAACTTTGTTACAACTGTGGAGACCAAATTTCAGTCCAATTTTGCGTCTACTAAGCCTTTACCATTGGTCTTAAAGAGGTTCTAAAATGAGTGAGATATGTACATATTAATGTGAGGTTCTGTGAGATCTGTGTATATTAGAGGTTCTGTAATGAGTAAAATCTTCACATAATAATGGGAGGATCTGCAATAAGTGAGACTTGTAATAAGATCTGTGCACAATAATGAGATGATCTGTAACAAGTGAGGTGTGTGTATATTAGTATGATGATTTATAATAAATGAGATCTGTGTATATTAGAGGATCTGTAATAAGTCAGATCTGCACATAATAATTAGAAGTTCTATAAGTGAGATCAGTAATAAGATCTGCACACAAGTGAGATCTGTGCATATTAGTATGACAATTTATAACAAGTGAGATCTGCACATATTAATGAGAGACAATCTGGCATCTGATTGGCTAAGCTCATTACCTCTTTAGGTCTAAAGATCATATTTGTGAAATAACTTCAATAATACTTGTTAATTAAGTTGGGATGATTATGAGCAGAGACTATGCAGAATAGTAATGTCTTTATCTTTGAAAAAAATTCATCTCGGGTTCAATTGGCATGATGTAATGTTAGTTGACATCTAATTGTGCTCTTACAATACTACAAAGTTCTGCCTAGTGAATTGGTCATCTTTTAGGTTATGTAATCAGGCGAATGATATCAGCCCACATGGGCATCTTGTTTTAAAAGCAAGTCACAAATAATGTTACATAACCAAAGTTTATACACATGAGTGCATTAGTTAAATGGTAATTACATCAAGCTGCAGCGGTCCAGTAAAAATCACTATCTTTATAATTTCTTGTATGTTTTTTTTATGTCTGTTTAAATTGGGGCAGGTGTATTGTTTTGGCATTGTCCAAACATCCATCTCTCCAACAACATTTCATTGTACAGACCATGTACTGGTGATAGAGATTTTCATGAAACTCTCCCACTATATATGAGAAAACTGTGTCATATACAAAAAAACACACACACCATGCTTCTATCTTTATACATATAAAAGAGGGACAAATAAATAAATGAACTGTGTATTTCTTACCATACACCCCTTGATTACCTCATTGTGAAGGTTGCAGCAAGGAAGAATGTAACTGACTGCACCTGTATTAAGCATGGGATGGTCCAGTTAAGAATAGACCCCTCTGGTAAAAAGATGGGTTTTGTTGTATGTATATATATATATATATATATATATATATATATATATATATATATATATGAAGGCATAAGGCGAGCTAATTTGGAATTCTGATGCTTATCATCCTCAGAGAAAGAAGATTTCAGAGAAAAAGCCAAGATAATCTTGAAGTAATCATTCTAAGTTATGAAGCGCCTGAAGAAGGCTTTCATCACCTCTAATGATAATAAAGGGAATCGTTTTTATCTTGTTCGCATAGGCAAGCAACAGGGTTTGAGACTATTTATCAAGCACCAACACCAATCTCAGAGTAAAACTAGAGAGGAGGAAGGTTTGTAAATATTCATTTATGCATGCCCTCTTACACATCACAATATTTTCTTGTAAATTCTATACCTTGAGAGCTGTCTGAGAAGAAAACAGTGAGTTTGGTATAGTTATATATCATCATTAGCAGATGTGTTGTGTACTCAGTTGGGTTCTAATCTTCAAGGTCAGTGCCATGTTTATTATACATTGATTTGTTTCTGTTTTCTTTTTCCATTCTTTGATTTTACAGCTTACTAGGTTGAAAGAATGAGACTTTGTATACCGTAATGTATTCACTTACAAATCAACTCAAACTGCACACAAAGAGCCAGATCTATCATAGCATAATGATCTACAGATCAGTGTCTGTTATTTCCTCTGATTACTCCCATCAGTAATCACATAATGTGCCATCAGATCTAGGTTTGTGCAGTTTTACAGTTAGATATGACTTATAAACAAGGATATATGATAACTAACTGGTCGGTAGTTTAGGTTTCAGTCACATTTGCTCTTCTGTTTTGTACTAACAGCTGCCTCGTTAGGCACTCAGCATAAAGAGGATTGTGTTAGGACTGGTGTCAGGATAATGTGACTCCGTGAGACATGATGCTACATGTCTGCGGCATGATGCTTCAGTACTAGACATTACAATAAACTGCCATACTGCAGACATCATTGCAATATGACTGAAAAATTGTTAAAGCTATGTTAAAAATCTAAATCACACACTAACACTGACACACTACATAGATATAAAGAACAAGCCTATCACTTGAATTGGTATTCCTTTGCACAGTTAGGGTCTTATCCTGATGTTCTGGGTCACAGCTGTAAAGCTTGTTTTGTTTTTTATCATAAAAACTGGACAGGATGAACCCTAATACAACAATGGTATCTCGTATATTATATTCAAGGTTTCATCATCAAGGTAAATGCTGATAATCAATTTTTTAAAACACTTTTCTACATTATTTTCTTTGATGCTTTTTAAAATGGGGCAGTGGAACTTGGTTACTTTCAATATCTGCTTACTAACTTTACAGCTCTGTCTTAAAAATCAATGTTTGCCTAGTAACTTTACAGCACTGTCTTCAATACTGTAGTCTAATTACATGAATGTAAATTTTTTCAATCTTGGCATGATCAGCATAAAACAAAATTCATTTAATTGGCTCATTTAATTAAAATTTAACCAGCTATGTCGACATTTTCATTACATTGCACTTAATTATGCATGAGTGATTTCCCTTTTCAGCCATGACATCAAATGCAGACTTGTCTGAATTTAAAGGACTAAACTAATTTGGAAACGATGCATATTCAATGTTTATTTTATATTTCTATTTTTCTTTTGACCATTTTAACAAATAGTTTGATCATTTTAATTAATTTGCATTTCTTATACATGTATTAATTTTGGAGCTGTATGTAACAGCAATTACTTTCCTCAATTTATCAACCCCTGTAGGTTTGGTGATGTAAAATAGGACTTCTTATCCCTTCCTGCACATCACAAAATGTGACCTATAGAAAGGGAAGCCACAGTGACTCAGTAGTTAGCAAGATTGAATTACACTTGAGTGGATGTGCATTTAAATTCTTCTATTCGATCGGCTACATTGGTGTGTCCTTGGGCAAGACAATTTCATCTGATCGATTTAGAAACACAAGTAGGTTAGTAACAGGAAAACCAAACCAAACCCTTAATTTACATTTTAAAATGTAAAAACAAGATTAAACTTTTTTTAAATAAAAATTTGTGTATGTGTGTGTGTGTAGGGTATAGTTTTTTGCAAACTGTATGACCTCTACCTTTTTCTTTATAGGAAATGTGGGGGAAAATGTAGAGTTGTTTTGTGTAGTTTTATATTTACATCAATGTTTCAGTATATCTTTTTGATCATAGAAGGGAATACGAGACAAAAATTGGTCACATGACAGGGAATGCATCAATCAACAGCCCACCTAATTTATTTAGGTATAAAGGTTCACACAATTATAGTCTTTTCTTTCTTTCTTTTTTACACTTCTGAATTTTACGATTCAATTTTTTATATTTATCGAATATCAAAGTGAACACAGTTTGATATGTATTTCCTATTTATTATAAGGTTCTTTGTGTTAGATGTTTTGATTTATTCATTTTTAATACAAGACTAATTGTTAGTAAATGTTGATTGATGACTAACTTCGATCTTTGATCTAACAAGAGAAAAGGTTAAAACAGTTATATTCCGTACATTAATAGTTGGTGTATTTTTTTATGTAATGCATTCTGTTTTACTGAAAGGATGATTTTCGATGTCAACCTTCTAGCATCAATTTCCAATCTTGATCAGTAAGATGATATATTAAAATGGGTATTCCATTATCCAGGAGTTTTTCAATACGGAGAGTTTGCATTAATGATAAGTTCTACAAGCATAAAATGCAGTTATCATTTGATCTGAAGAAATGGTTGATTATAATGACAAGTTAAAACTACTGTTGTTTATCTCGTCTCTATTATTGATTGCTATCACAAAAATGGTATATGGCATGGCAGTGTAATTGATCAAAATGAAACGACAATCGTCATCTTGCATGCCAAGGATTGTTGCCCCCTTTTTGTTGATTCCATGCCTTTCAGGGCCAGGTTGAAGGGCAATGTCTTAATTGTTTAGTTGTCACCTTTGATAACCAGACTACCGATATATGACAATTACGAGATGTAAATATCAAAATGAAAAATAAAAACTTTTCTATCCCACAGAAGGCTATATTTTTTTTTTGCACATAGAGGTTTTACTTGTTCTCAATGTTTTAAGTCATACAGGAGAGGTACTTGAAAGACTCTACTTATTGAAAGGGTCTGTATTATAACTAGACAGTTTATACATTTCATACTTGTACATTTCATGTACAGGTAGAACTTGTGAACTAATTAAGATCTTTGAATGAAACTAGCTTTTCATATATCATCATATGACTGCTCCAGTGCCAAGTGGTTAGAGCATCAAGCATGGACATGGGATGTTGCGAGTTCAAACCCCTGCTGAGTCATATCAATGACTTATAAAAATGGTACTAACGGCTGCCTTGCTAGGCGCTCAGCATTAATAGGTTAGTGTTTGCTCTACTTTAACTGGGTATGGCATCATGCTACTTCAGTGCTAGACATCACAATAAACTGCCACACTGCATACATCATTGCAATATGAATGAAAAATTGTTATAGCTATGTTAAAAATCCAAATCACACGCACACCAATCATTCAACTTATCCATATAAATTTTGAAACGTAAACTAAGTCTCTTCTGCATTTTATATTGGGGTCAAGCTAACAAAGTTAAATTTTTACCTGTCTGAATATGTTGTATGATTTAAGACGATTTAATTGTCTTCTTCGGTTTAAAACTACACCAATCAAAAATTCCACATCAACTGTTACCTTATGAAAAACAGTACATTCAAAATAACTGGCAATGTACATCATTATTCATTGCACGTGGGGGAGATTCATAAACAAATACTGAAATAAAATATCTATTTATTTTCTCCAATTTCTTCCACTATTATAAACATTAAATATGTAAGATAACAGATTCATAACTTTTGAATATATACATTCAGTTCTTTTCCACCAAGAAAAAAGGTTTTGAGTAGACATGCTTGATACCCAAGTGCCAGGACTTGAGTATACATCAACTAAATGATTTTTTTTAGTCTGACTGTTCATATTTAACAAGGCTGAACTTAACCGACAAGACCTGTAGTTGCAAAACTTAACCGACAAGACCTGTAGTTGCTAAACTGATCTCAAGATTCAAACTCTCGCTCAAATTTTCAAAGTTTTGACATTCTACAATATTCACTTCAAAAAAGGATCAAACAAATTAAGGGATTGTCTTGAATCACACTTGACAATCCTAGCATGATATGTAATTTTAGACTCGAGTTGATTCTTTGGTGCTAAGGCAGTTTTGGAAATACTGGGCTAGGTGTGGTGGTGTGTACATTTGGAATGCATTCAGCAGAGTTATTATTATACAGAAATTCTGTAGCTGTCAGTTTCTTGTCTTGGAAAAGCTAACAAGGAGCAAGTTATGGAAATTTATTTCACTTGCAGAAAGGCTTGTTCAAGATAATTAAATATAATTTATAACATAGATGTGTAATAAATTTCATTTGTTAAAAATCTTGATGCTTATTTTAACAGTTTCTTTTATGATAGATAACGATTAATTGAATATTCTGAAGTCAGATAATATTATTTGCCAATCAATGAAGAAAACACTTAAAATATTTAAAACTCCACTAAATGCTATCTCAGCTTAACTGCTTCAAGATACACTCATATAATGTACATACACCACAACACCTGAGAGTAAAGTAAAAAAAGGTCAAACCAACAGGTAATTTTAATCAATTTATACACATATCTGGCTCATGAAAAGATGTCGAAAATGTGAATTGCAAATCTAAATTCTTAATCCTCAAAATTCAGAATACTCATCTAAATTTTGACAGTCAACTTCTATAACATATACCCTGATCAACAAGTACCCTGATCAACAAGTATATCCATTAAGGTGTAACAAAACCACATGAATGGTTGTCATGTTTAACATTTCAAATTGATGATCCTAATTTCTATAATGGCTATTATTTATTTCAATTTGTGCCAATTTAATAGCTGTGAACTAAGAAACTGCACTTAAGGATTGTCATGCTGAAAATCTAGTCAGATCAATAATTTCTCTACTACTCTGTGAAAACACTTGTGATTAAGAAAAGGTATGGAATTCCATGTTTTTGCTCCAGATACTGGCATACAAAATCAAACTTCACAGGTCATAGTACATCATGTTAGAGGTAGATCACTAACTAATTGGATATAGTAAAAGGACTGTATATATTGTAACACCTTCATCATAATACCATTGATTGTATATTGCACAAATATTCTACTTAAACTATTATGCGTATCAATTTTTTACTGATCTCATCGTTACTATCAGGGTTGTTGTAGGTTTGCACTAGACGAAACAGTGCCCAGGCAAGCATCGCATCTATTTCCCCCATTCATACAAAATAAACTCCACAATACAGCACCCCTATCAGGCATGGTTCACAGGACTGTTGTCTTTATCACACATCTTTTATGATGGCCCTGATTGCTATAAACCTCAAACTGAAAAAGTCAACACAGATTTTTCTGTTAAAAGAATAAAAAAAAAAAAAAAAAACTTCCTAAATTAACAAATTAGGTTACCAAGAAAAATTTCACTGTTTGAAAAGGAATAAAAATGATACAGTGAAATAAAATGAATTATAACAATTGAATTTTATTTTCTAACAATATTTGTACACAAAAATCTTTATTGATAGCAAAGTAAAACAAGAGTCCCAATTGCTGCAAATGCCAAACATTTTGTTTCGAGTTCTTGGTTGTTCTGAGTTTTATAGGGTTGGTTGAAAAGCAATGCTTTAGGCTTTAATCAAGTAATTAAAGTGATGTTGAGTATTGGACTGACCTGGTTTTTTTTTTTACTTCAAAATGTTGTTCTGTATTTTTGTATGATAATGTTATAGTTGTAAACTCGAAAATTTTAAAACTGTAAATATAGCTCTTAAGACAATTTGTGCTACTTGAACAATCTTCTAATTTAAATTTCCTCTAATTATGGTTATCTTTTATAAAGTCTTCAAATACTTTTCTATGACTATCAGGAAAACACTGCAATATATTAAACAAATTTGCAAGTCTCACTTGCGGATAGACATTAAACTTATTCAAAATGGATCTTAATTGAAACAAGCAGGAAAGAAGAAAGTAAAATGAAATGCTATTTTAAAGCCACCAGACAACATGTTGGCAGTACAATGTAACAATGAATACTTGTCATATAAGCAGAACTTTAAAAGATCTATTTTTCAAAAGAATTATTGCACATTTTAACAAAACTAATCCCAACATTTTTAGTTGAGAACATGCATCTAACAAGAGTCCCATGAAGAGAATGATGCTCTACTGGCTGAAAAAAATTAAAGGAATCCAGGATGAGTATGTTTTTCTGTCCTTTTATTCTTTTAAACTACCAAGAATTCAAACCACCTCTGATATTCTTCACTAACTATAACATCTCAAATCTGTTGTTTTTTTAAAATTCTTAAATGAGAAGCCTAAGATGTCAACAAGAATGTTTGTCATGCTTTTGACTTTAAACTTGATGTCATGGATAGATGGTCTCAATGTTAAGATATACATATAAATTAATTTTTGGTTAAATCAATAATATTTGTATGGATAAAAAAAAATTTGTAAGTGGATAAGATATATCCACAAACTAAGTTTGAAAAAAGTCATTCATACTTTTTTGTTCTGCCATGCAGCTAAAAATGAGTCATGACCTCTGACCTAATTAAAATCAAGATCACAGTGTTTTGATTTTTCATCATTCAACTAAATACAAAGTCTAGTCCAAAAAAATTCTGTAATTTAAAAGTCATTACTGTGTTTATAAGCTCAAGAAGTACAAAAATGCAAGTAATGACTTCTCACTTAAGTCAAAAGTAAATTAAAGCAAGTGTTTAAAACTCCTTATAGTGAAAACTCTGACATTAGGAAAGGCTCTTTCAAAAGGCTTAGCTACAAAACAAAGTTGAAAATGGTTCTTGTGGCTACTGTACTAAAGAAAGGGGTATCATTTTCATTTAGGACCACCCAGACATGACAAGAAGTCTTTTATTTAAAACCACATGAAAACCATATGTCTACATTACCATCCATTCACGAGTAGTGATACTTCTTGGTTGCTATTGTTTCAGTGTGTTTATTGTGTTTTTGATAAGTACGACTTTTATTCAGGAGAAATCTTTTTGTATAAACTCCATGTTGATACAATCTGTTCTGGAGGTGTAGCAATTACAAGATTTTCAAGAGGGTCACCTTGACAACTGTATTGGATGCCCAAAAGGGATACTTTTCATTCGGCACCAAGCAGACCTGCTTAGTTTGAGTTTTGAGGCAATTCTGCGAGTAATGTGAGTTTTGAGGCAATTCTGCGAGTAATGTGAGTTTTGAGGCAATTCTGCGAGTAATGTGAGTTTTGAGGCAATTCTCCGAGTAATGTGAATTTTGAGGCAATTCTCCGAGTAATGTGAGTTTTGAGGCAATGCTCCGAGTAATGTGAGTTTTGAGGCAATTCTCCGAGTAATGCGAGTTTTGTGGCAATTCTCTGAGTAATTTAAGAATACTGCTAACAAACTCATGCCAATGGACATACAAACAAAAGACCATCCCATAGCCAAGAGCCATCAAAATTATAAATAACATGAATGAACAAATAAAACTTGAACAAAACAGAACATGTTCAACAACTTCTATATTGTTTTTGTAAGGCAATATATTATTTATCTTATGCCGGAGGGAAAACAAACAACCAGAAAAACATAAAAATATAGGTATAAAATATAAATTGAGAGGGTAAAACAATACCACTTATAATGATGATGTCACCTTTATCATATTATTTATAATTCCTTTAAAGTCGGGTCCAAATGTTAACAGCATATATCCCACTCTGCCATCACTATTTTTGCTAGCAAACTGGAGTCTATGTTGCTTGTTTTACCAATTGCAAAGACTCGGATTTGTTGGCACGTTTTGCGATGGCAGATCTGGGTTAATGCAGTTTGCAGTTGGATTTGACATGTGGCTAGCTTATGCTTATTCAGGTGTTTTTATACCCTTCAGCTTCAACATTCAAAGCAAGCTGATTTGAAAAGTCGTGTTAAAAGTACAGCATGAATTATGGTACATACATTAAACAAATACAATTAGAATTTAAGAAAAATACAAAAGACTATACATATAGCATTTATGAAAACTGAATAAGTATCTTTGAACATTTGGGTTTGGTACAATAAAATATGGTATATTTCTTGTAATGTGTCATTAGTTAACTTCAAGCATGGCAGTAACATGAAAGCTGTAACTCCAGCAAATTGTCGACACTGATAATAAGCAAAATCTTTGAAAAATGCGACTGAAAGTAGACAGAATCAATTATTCTTTTCTTTGGTTAAACTTTATCTTTAACAGGTGAAACTTTTGTCTTCCTTGTCGGTGAAGAAAGTTTTTTCCTAACCCAGTCAAGGGCATGCAGAATTCGTTTAAGGTGCTTCTTGTCTGGCTTGCAAACAGACTGAATCTCTTTATCTGACAGGCTGAGCAAAGCCTCCACTGAAGTATAGCCCTTGCTCAACACAGCATTGGCATACATAGGCAGACCAATGGAAAGGAAGAAATCTTTAACAGAAGATATTTTCAACTCAGAAGTGGCTGTCGCATATTCCTCAAGCTTGACTAAAGGTACCTGAAATGAAAGTAAACAGCTGAGTAAATGAAAGTAAACAGCTGAGTAAATGAAAGTAAACAGCTGAGTATTTCCAGGAAAAAAAAGTCTTAATTAGTACCTTTTTTTACCATTATGATATGGATTCTGATATTAGAATTGTACTTGAATTGCTATAGTTAAGTGACCTTCACCATGCAGATTTTATTTCATGAGAGGGGTAAATATTTCAATTTGATAAGCAAGAGTTTAATTACACAAGGAAGAAACAGGAGCATAGAAAACAAGACATTATATCCCCACCTTGTATTTAACAATCCTCAATGTACCCAACTCAAATTTGTGTTCAGAAACTACTTTTCTTCTTTCAGCAGTGACCTTTACCTTTGGACCCCCAAACCAACAAGACCTCTTCCTTACCCAAGTGAAAGCCATCCACAAAGGTATATTTATGTGCAGAAACAATTTCTTCCATTTGCAGTGACCCTTACTTTGGAACTAAACATCAATGTGTTTCTTTCTCAATGCAAGTTCAAGCCACCCACAATGTTCATTCAATGGATGCTAAGTGCAGAAAATAGTTTTATTTTTCAGATACAGTGATCTTGACATTTGATCTAAAATCAATACTTCAAATGCAAGCCATCAACAAAGTTTGGTAATTGTTGAGGATGCTGAACTTTCATAGAAATATTTCATGTAACATATATACAAATTTTAATGGAAAATTGTGCATACCACTGGCCGTCCCATGGTGGTTAATTTGTGAATGCGGACTTGGTCCAACACAAGTGCTGTACGATACAAGTCCTGTTTTAACTCCTCGGCATATCTCTGTACCAGAAGTGGTGGGACACCACACTCTCCACTCTGAAAGACGAAATAAGTGGGTAGTTCAGTGCTTGCTTTGCAGAAAAAATATTCTTTGTTTGAATCTCAATATCATGAAAAGCAACTGTTTACTATTCCCCAACCATCTTTACATATACATCAAATTTGTTTAAGTTCTCAACTCAGAAATTTGTCTCTAAATTTTGTATTTTTTTAATGAAAGTACTGCATTTATTTTGTATGTTGCCTTACTGCAAATGTTGTGATAATAATTTGTAATGCAGTGTTAATCTGTAGACATTGCAGTTCAGTATTTTTTATGACAAAGTTTTGGGGGCACTTGTGATCATTTGTGATCTTCTTCATTTTGTTTACTTGTCCAATCAGCATGACTAGTAAATACTTTATAATTCCTAATCAGGTTGACCGAATAAACAAAAGGTGTGAGAACTAGGTGTCTTTAATCGCTGATTAATAAACAATATGGTTTACATTCAGCTAAACATGCATCTGACACATCAACATCATAACAAAGGGCTATAACCTTACTACCAGAAACACCACATACTACAACACTACTGTACAACCAGAAACACTACCGTACAACCAGTAACACTACCGTACAACCAGTAACACTACCGTACAACCAGTAACACTACCGTACTACAACACTACCGTACAACCAGAAACACTACCCTACAACCAGTAACACCACCGTACAACACTACCATACAACCAGTAACACTATACAACAATTTTTAGTCAACTGCATAGCAAAGAGGACCGCTTCTATGTGGTTAGAGCATCTGCCTCAGACGAGTGATGTCACAGGTTCAAACACCAGCCATGTCATGCCACTGAATTATAAAAGTGGTACTAGATGCTGCCTCACTTTGGATTCAGCATTAAAATGTTGGTGTTAGGACTGGTTGGCCTGGTGTTGGAATAATGTGACTGGGTGGGACATAATGCTACAGTGCTAGACATTACTATAAACTATCACTCTGCAGACATCTGAGCATTATGACTGAAATTATTTTACAACTACCATAAAATTCCAAATCACACACACTCATAGCAAAGAGCTATAACTGTACTATTATAAACACTATACAACAATTTTAGCCAAAAGTAAGTGATAGTATTATGGGAAATTATCTTAATGTCTGCAAAAAAATGTTAATCAGTTAGAAAGACATTGAATGTAGCCAGCAGAGCACAAGCACTAAATAATATAACTGTACTATTAAAAAGTGACCTGTATACAAATTAAGAAAGAATAATAAAAGTATTTATAACATTCTGATCAAAGACTGAATAATAGATTCCATAACAGATGCAGTATTTTGGTTGGTGGTAGTGGTGTCAATAAAACGTTTTTATTTTGAAAAATGTTTTGGAATAATTTGTTAACATAAGTTATTCACCTTTTAAATTTGATTCATTATGGTATTCGATCAATAATTTTAAAAAAGGCTTTTGGAAAATTTATGTTGAGAATGGAATTGCAGTTGAAACCAGGACTACAATGTTTTAAAAAATCTATTATGTCTTTTAAACAATAAATGAAGTTCACACAAATTTACAGACAATATCACACAGAAGTATGACACAGGACATGATCCTATTAACCTGATATCACTAAAACAATATTCCAGGTGAGGTTCACCCTTAAGGAAGTATGCATAAATCAGGTAAAAGCAATATGCACAATACCACCTCATTTCTCAGGTTTGTTCAGTACGAGAGATACCATTCTTCTAAAGTGGGTTTTTATGTTCTAAAGTTCATGCAGTTTTCATTCCACATATTTTGCCAAATATGATGAACATTTTGATTTATACAATATTTTATAACTGTGTTAAGAATCTTCCATTTGGAAATGGGTGACTGCTGGACAGCTTTAAGTGCTTAATCTGCCCTGCCAATACAACCAACAGTACGTAATACTTTTCCAGATTCAATTCCTGTGGTTAAAGCTTGCTGGGTAGCTTCAGATTGTTGTTATTCATATTGAGTAGAAAGTATACAAAATGTCTACTTTTTTTTCACAATTTGAGGTCAATACTATCTGTACAACAGTGATGTCATTCCTAATATAGCTAGTATGGAAACTCCCCCCAAACTGCAGTGATTGGTTGGTAGCTTCACATTGTTGTGTGCATCATGGGTAATATTTTTTATACCTCTTTTCAAAAATATAGTTCATAGTTATCTGCTGTCCCATGAGTACCAGAAATGTGAACATAGTTGTCAATCAATTGCCACCATTTATTGTTTGGCATGTTATCATCAAACTTCTAACATCATGAAAAGAGCTGGCCAAATGGAAACCATTTATGATGTCAAAAGAGGCGATGGATGGATGGATGTAGCCATATCGTATATTTGCAGTGTGACAGTTGACAGTGAGGTCTAGCATTGGGGCATCATGCTGCAGACATGTAGCATGATGTCCTGAGATATCCTTCTTTAAATGAATGCCCTTTTCTTCTTTTCTTGCTAATTCCATCACTGGGGGCAGTTTCAAATTTATATAAGCATCCATTAGGACTGGTTTGGTTTAATTGTTTTTTTAAACGTCTCGCTTATATGATTAATGTGAGCAGCCCTTTGACCTCAGAAAACATACTGTCATTGTGACCTTGAATGTTGGATAAAGGTGAACCTAAATTCACAGATCAATGCCCTCATCCCATCAACATCTACATATCAAATATGGTCCAGACTGGTCAAAATATATTAGAAGTATCTTGCTTATAAGCCAGTGTCCTTCACTCAACACAAAGTATCCCCCTACGACAAAAAAAAAAAAATCAGTCAAAAGAACCTAATGACCTTGGAACATACTCAAGGTATATAAGTATTCAATTTGCTTAAAAGGTAAGATATACAAAGAGACTGAAGGACAAAACCAATAGAGCTCCTGGGTTGGGGGTATGAATTGTATAAATTAAATAAAATTAAATTGTATAAATTAAACTTTTTGAATTCATACCTTTAATAAGTTTAAATATTTTTTAAAATTCGTTTTGTTTTTTGTTTTTATTGTTGTAGGGTTTAATGCAATTTTTCAGCACAATATAGGCTATACGTGGCAGCCAGTATTATTGGTGGAGGAAGAACCCAGACAAACCCCAGAAAGAACCACCGACCCACAAGAAGCTACTAGCAAGCTTTCTCACATAACTACATTTGCCGAATCTTAGACTCGAACACACGCAGACCGAGGTGAGATGGTAGTGGTCCGAAATGGGCAGCGCTTAGACCACTCGAGGCCACTTTAAAATTTGCAAGCTAGGAATGTAGGTTCAATTTATAGCCAGCTGAAAGTGGCTTCTGTATCATTTTAAAGAAAATCCAGTAATCTAACAACATGTAAATTTTTATATCATTTCAAGCATCTGTTTTCTAATAATATAAACTAAGTAAATTCAATCCCTTGTTTGAGTAATGCCTGCAATTAACTCATGAAAACTGCAAAACAGAAGTTTTGAACATTATAAAAATTTTGTATAGCACATTTTGCTTTACTTCAATGTTATGGTTAACATTAAAAAAAAAACATTTCTTCATTGCCCTTGTTTTACTAAGTTGTCTCTTACTAACCTGACTAGAATAAGGTTCCTCTGCTAAATCTATTTTCTCTGCTGCTAATTTAGAAGTCAATCTTGGTACAAGAGACCGCTTCACATACTTAAAACCCTGATGCACTGGCCCATAGACAGCTTCTGGGGTTGTCTTTCCACTACTCCAACTTGTCCGGTCTAATCCAAATTGAGCACTAGCAGATTCTCGTAATTTGGCATGTTCCTTGTAATATTTCAAATTATCTGCATCACTATTTAAATTTTCTTGACCAACTGGTACAGAGTTCTGAGACTGGCACCTTACTGGAGTAGTTCCAGGTGAACATGTTCTGATATCAGAATGCTGAACAGTTCTAGGGGACTGGTTTGAGGGCGGAAAGGAACCAAGGGGACACATAACTTGAACTTGAGCATCACGGACTGGTCTTCGATTGTCAGGAAAAATTCGTGGAAAAGGTTTTGGTTTTCCATGATAAACTAGGTCCACACCACACGACATACTAGATGCCATGTCAGTACCAAGAAAACTGTCAGTAAGAGAGGTGTGTTTGGTTTGCGTTCCTGAATCCAATAAATAAACCCATCCTGGACCAAGGAAATCTGGAGTCACTTGTTTGTAAGTCTCATCTCCATTCACAATAACATCTTGATTAGGGTCCAAATTGATATTATCTGAATTTATATTATGCAACATATATCCATGAGTTATATCACAAACTTCACGATCCTCCTCTGTTAAACACTTGTCACTTTTAGTAGATGGTGATGGCTTATCTGACAGTTTTGTAGCACCAGTGTTGTTACCACTATTTTCTCCAATGCTGTCAGAATTTGGGGTTTTCAGGCCTTTTTTATTTGAAGCACCACTATAAACTGGCCTCTGATTTTCTTTATTTTCTTGATTAGGGATCCTTACTTTTCCTACAGCATAGGGATCAGCCATTATATCTCTGTTAATAAGATATTCACTGCTGTCATAGCAACCAGAATCCCTGCTGCCAAGCTGGTGTTTGCAGGGGACATTACTCCATGGTGTTACTACAGACTGGGAAAGACTGCAGGGTGTTGCCTGAAGAGGAACTGAGTTATTTCCCCTTATTCTTGTATCCATAGACTCCCTACCTGAAACAGGTGGACATGGGAACTATTAGTAAATTAAACAAATAATGTCTATTTATTGATATCATTTTACCATATATGAATTTTAAAGCGTGGGCTAGTTAAATGATGAATTTTTCATTTTGTACAAGACTTAACCTAAATACTATGTACAATGAACTAAAAATCTGTGTTTTTTCCTATTACTTTAAGATTTAGAAAACAGTTGCTTGAATATACATATATTATAAAATTGAAAAACAAGACCCAGGTCTACATCTGCATACAATAGCATATCCTGGTTCACTCTGTTAATTCTACCAATGATTTCTGGGGCATTGAAAAGATTTGCAATTAAAGCATCATGGGATTGAATTTGGGTCAGCAGACTAGGAGTGTCTTTGGGAAAAGAACATGGCTCCCATTTCCACAGCATATAGTCAATTAAAGTGATGAAACTAGAATCATCATGCCTGAATGACATATTCATCTTGAGTTAGTATCTCAGTTCCAGGGTGTGTGACACTGTCAAAATGTGTGACACTGTCAAAATTCATGACAAACTAAAGATGATGTTGTTGGAGAAAAAAAAGACTATATGTAGCTTTGCACTGATAACAAATAACATAAATGCTCCAATTAAAAAAACATTGCAGCAGAGAAATCAGAATTTTTAGACCAGATTCTTTTCAGGCAAAAGAAAATTTCCCATTCTGGAACCACCAGAGTTTGTGTCAGGATTTTAGACTTCTTCTTGTTAGATCTGAATCTATAGTTCAAACAGTATCTGAACAAATAAACATTTGGAAATAAAAGTAAAACTAATACAAGATTTTTAGATAAAGAGGACTTGCTAAAAAGGAGGTCAAATTTTATCAATCTGTTCATTAGTAAGTAAAAAAGCCAATCCAAAACATGTTTGCACATTGAAGCATCTTACAATCTGAAATTATCTGAATAATCATACATACCTGGAATCAATATACCTGGAATCAATATACCTGGAATCAATCACATGCAACAAGAAAGTGATCTCCTGGGTACATTGAGTTATTAAAATGCAACAAACAACAATCAATTTTCTTACAACTCTCAGTTTTACAGTGCATATAATGATACTCAATAGGAATTTACAAACCTTGATGTATGACTGATTTCTGTTAAGATACTCAATAGGAATTTACAAACCTTGATGTATGACTGATTTCTGTTAAGATACTCAATAGGAATTTACAAACCTTGTTGTATGACTGATTTCTGTTAAGATATTCAATAGGAATTTACAGACCTTGATGTATGACTGATTTCTGTTCAGATACTCAATAGGAATTTACAGACCTTGATGTATGACTGATTTCTGTTCAGATACTCAATAGGAATTTACAAACCTTGATGTATGACTGATTTCTGTTAAGATACTTAATAGGAATTTACAAACCTTGTTGTATGACTGATTTCTGTTAAGATACTCAATAGGAATTTACAAACCTTGTTGTATGACTGATTTCTGTTAAGATACTCAATAGGAATTTACAAACCTTGTTGTATGACTGATTTCTGTTAAGATACTCAATAGGAATTTACAAACCTTGATGTATGACTGATTTCTGTTAAGATATTCAATAGGAATTTACAAACCTTGTTGTATGACTGATTTCTGTTAAGATACTCAATAGGAATTTACAGACCTTGATGTATGACTGATTTCTGTTAAGATACTCAATAGGAATTTACAAACCTTGATGTATGATTGATTTCTGTTAAGATACTCAATAGGAATTTACAAACCTTGATGCCTGACCAATTTCCAGTATGATACTTAATATAAGTTCACAGACTTTGATGTATTAATGATGTCTGTAATGATATTATCTTAATGTATCACTGTTTATGAACACACACACACACACACACACACACACACACACACACACACACACACACACACACACACACACACACACACACACACACACACACACAGACAGACAGGCACACACACATTTCACTATAAGAAAATAAGAAATAGTTAACATTGGTTGAAAATGATTATGGTCAAGTCAAACTGCAATGATTTTGATCTGCAGTCGCATCAAGCACCTGCATGTCAGGGCCTATGTTGTTTGCTTCACTAAATCTCTTAACAAAATGCACTGACCTAGATCTGCTGGTGCAATGTGCAATAGAAGATCTGGGTCACTTGCAGTTGCACTTATAAGTGACTATACGAGGTAAGAATGACCTTTTCCAAATTAATTACCATCAATGTCTGTCAGCAGCTCTACTGCTGTCAGAATTTTAGCCCTGTATTCGGGTTCCATTATGTTCAAAGCATTCAAATCTTCCTCGTCTATCTCACTAAAGATCTCCAGATTGTCATAGCCATTCAACAGGAAAAGGCTGGTCAGGTGCTGCAACATAATGTAGAAACATCAGAATGATAATGTATTAAAGCATCAAATACTCTACTCTTAAGTCAATAAGACTTTCTCTCGATTAGGAGTAGTACTAACATGATTTTCAAGATGGCAACTATGGTGTCGAAATTAGACATCAGATTGGCCTCATAATTCATTTATAAACAGAGACATCATAAGAAGCCTTTATCAGTGACAACCCCATACTGATATGTCCATCCATTCAAGTGAAGTAGCAATTACTAGGTTTACAAGATGGCAAATGTGGTGGCCATACTGGATGGCTTTGCGAACTAACCAGACCATGGGAAACTATGTGATTAACATTTCATGGCAAGTTGAGGAGGGGTAGTGATAACAAACTTCTCCAAACAGATGGCTGGACAACAGATGACAGACAACATACCATCCCATATACTATCCTGGTTTATGATGAGTGAAGCTAATAAAATAATAAAAGCTGTTTCTTGCCCTGAATAAATTAAACTGTTGTTATAGAAATGTAAAAGTTGATGTTGTTAATGAAAGGTTGTTTTTCAGAACTTCTGATAACTTTCTGACACCAGTTGTATGTAATTACGAACTGAGAATTGTTAGCTCTCCCTCTACTAAAACATTTGTCATTTATGAATGGTGAAAGCAAAGTACCAATATACATTTAATCAAAGAAACTGATGAACAAACTAGGTATAGGCATTCCAAGAATGAAGTTAGAAATATTCTCAACAAAACAGTTTTTTCACCAAAAAAACTCACCTGTCAGTTATAAAACCAGCACCAAATGATCTGGGAAGTTTTGGGGAAGTTTAACTGACTGCTGGAAACTTTTATGTCATTTCAATTATGGTGTGTTTTTTTTTCAACCCCTGTATATATGCTTATCAAATTCAAATTTTGTGAAACAGCATTTTATGCCTCTGCAGCAATGCAACAATAGTCTTGCTAATTCAAATGAATAGAACCTGTAAATTTCCTGTAATGATACAGAAACTGTATAATATACAAACCTGAAGTCCTAATCTTTGAAGCAGCTCTTCTACAGACTTGGGTTTGGATCTTCTTGAACATCTTCGTCTGGACCGATCTTTACGCTGATGTTGTGGTGTTGTTTCATGAATCAAGTCCACATGGGAGAACCTGAAACAGCCCACTCTGTTGTCTAGCAGTCCCTTCCATATACCTGAACTACACATTTCAAGAATCCTAATTCGGTCACCAGTCTGAAATGAAACAACATAAAACCAATCTGGAATAAAACAACATAAATCCAGTCTGGAATGAAACAACATAAAACCAGTTTGGAATGAAACAATACCAATCTGGAATGAAACAACACAAATCAGTTTGGAATGAAACACAAAGCTGGTCACACTCTAATAAGGAGTAATATATCCCAGGATTATGAAAAAAATATCTGCTTTTCTGCAATACACAGAGCTGCAATACACAGATCAAAACCTGAAAATGTGCACAAATGGTAGAAGTAGAATAAAATTAAAATAAGTGAAACAAAATCATGACTTGTGCTCACTGGCAGATCTACAAAGCTGTTTATATATGAACAGAAAAGAATTAAACTTTAAAAAGGGAGATAAACCTACTGAGAATGTTACTGAAGATGAATTTCTTGACAATAAGTGCCTTGAATGATTGTCTGCCACTTTGGTAAATTTGCTACATATACATGTGAAAATTAAAATTGCTATAATTGTACTATCTTCTGCCAGATTTTCATGAGATTTTCACAGGGAACCAAAACTTATGGTCTAACAAGTCATACAATTTTGAAAAGAAAATCTTTAATTTTAAAGAAAACTAGACTATTTAGTAGTAGTGGTTTTCTCTGATTTGGTGATTTGTCGGTAACATATAGGGGGCGCTCATCAGTTATTATGTAATTTTGAGAGAGTGACATATCTAAGGTGAAGTTGTTTGCATTTGTAACATGCACAACAGAGATAATGTTGCCATAACTCTACACTACTTTGATGTAATGTGGCTGACATTTCATTGGATATTGTAATTTTGGAAATTGTACATGATCTAAGCACACTGCAAACTAAAATGACTGCTCCCTTGTGCTAAAAGAAAATCAGCCTGACTTAGTCTGAAGTAACTACCTTTAGCACCTATTAAGATTGGGAAAATGAATTTGGTCCAATTAGACAGTACCAGCTTCTGGATGAATTACAGATGAAAACCAAATGAAATCATGCAAATGAAAGTAGTAATGACTTAACAGGTGAGTCAGAAGTATGTATTAAAACAAAGAAAAGTGGACCATGAACCTTTTCTATACAATAACAAACTGAGAGAATTACAAAGCAGGTTTCTGGCCAGGTTCAGTTTTCACTGGAAAGTCACACACAACTTATCTTGAACAAAAAGTCAAATCCATATGGCATAAAAAAAAAATTCAGACAAGATGGATGTTCCACAAGACTTTCCACAAGAAGACATATGTCCATGACACCTTTAATAATAATGGTGGAGTTAATCAAGGATTACTTACCAATATCTCCATTATCAAAAATGTACATCACTGACAAAATATGAAATTGTTTTATGCTGCTGATTTCATTTGCCTAAATATGCTCTATTCTCCATTACATGTGCTTTATTCAGCATGGCCATATTGGGAGAGAATGTACCTCCCAAGCGGAGATTGCAAAACATAGGTAATGGATGATAAGTCTTCAAGAATGTATATATTAGCACTAAATGGCATGTCAGCACAATAATGGCTATATGGCACCAATTAAAAGAAATAATATAAAAGTAACAGTGACAAATGGCAAAAAACTCCTAACAGCATATACATGCATGTGTTGAGGAACAGTTTATGACATCATTTGTGTACTCTTATAATGATGGACTTTCTTTGAGAAACTTAGCCACATAAAAAAAATTCCAGCATACATTATAGGTATTATATCAAATATGAGATGATATTATGACATTTTAAGACTTCAACACAACAACACAACATTATAGACTGCAAAAAGTAATACCATTGTAAATAGTAAATAGTAATACCATTGTCAATAGTAATACCATTGTCAATAGTAATACCATTGTAAACTGTCAATAGTAATACCATTGTAAATAGTAATACCATTGTAAACTACAAAAAGTAATACAATTGTAAACTGTCAATAGTAATACCATTGTAAACTGTAAATAGTAATGCCATTGTCAATAGTAATAACATTGTAAATAGCAATACCATTGTAAATAGTAATACCACTCTAAACTAAAAATACCATTACAAACTGTCCATAGTAATACCATTGTAAACTGTAAATAGTAATACCATTGTCAATAGTAAAACCATTGTCAATAGTAATACTAGTGATGGGAATCGGTCAGAAATTCATAATCGATAATCGGTTCCCCTTAACCAACTGATCATCAATTATAATCGGTTACTAAGAGCAAATTAAATTTTTTGTTACACAGGTATATCTTTGATCAAGAGTTCAATACGTTTATAAATGTACAGGAGTAATCTCTTTTAATTACATGTATAGTTTAAGCTGACAATAATAATACATTGTGTGTTACTTTTGTTCAATGACTTTGTCAAATGAACGCAACTTTTTATGGCTGATCAGTCATTTATCACTGAAATACTGACAATCTCCCAAAATTCGTTCATATGTGATGTGTCTATAATTTAAAGTAAAGAAGGACATGATTTTCTTGTTTGTCATTGTTTATAAATACTACAAAAGATGTTGCAATTTAACTGAAACAAATCAACAAATGTGTTTAAATTTATTAACTCTACAAGTTAACAACTTGACCATGTAATAATAACTATATGTTCCTAATTATGAATCATAAGATATTTTATTTGAAGTTGTGATGGGATAAATAAATTTCAGGTCAACTTTAGCGTCTGGGAGTTTTACCAACCTTTGTGCTTTGCATACACCAAAAAGTAGTCTCCCTTTACAAACAATCTATTATGGAGTTTCACAATCGATTATCTTATTGGTTTGCTCAACCAACTGATGACCGATTATAATCGATAATCGGAACAACACTAAGTAATACCACTGTAAACTGTATATAGTAATAACATTGTAAACTGTAAATAGTAATATAATTTTAAATAGTAATACCACTGTAAACTGTAAATAGTAATACCATTGTCAATAGTAATACCATTGTAAACTGTAAATAGTAATACCATTGTAAATAGTAATACCACTGTAAACTGTAAATAGTAATACCATTGTCAATAGTAATACCATTGTAAACTGTAAATAGTAATACCATTGTCAATAGTAATACCATTGTAAACTGTAAATAGTAATACCATGGTAAATAGTAATACCACTGTAAACTGTAAATAGTAATACCATTGTCAATAGTAATACCATTGTCAATAGTAATACCACTGTCAATAGTAATACCATTGTCAATAGTAATACCATTGTAAACTGTAAATAGTAATACCATGGTAAATAGTAATACCACTGTAAACTGTAAATAGTAATACCATTGTCAATAGTAATACCATTGTCAATAGTAATACCATTGTAAACTGTAAATAGTAATACCATTGTAAACTGTAAATAGTAATACCATTGTAAATAGTAATACCACTGTAAACTGTAAATAGCAATACCATTGTAAATAGTAATACCATTTTGCAGCCACTAATGAAAATAAGACACTTACAGTCTGCAATTTATAAATCCTGGTGAACAAAATAAAATCTTTTCTGACCTTTAATACAAGGAAATCTGTCTCATCAGATGCTGGGTTGTAGTCTGTGTGGACCCTAGCAAACCCAAGGATAGGGGCCATTGACTGATATTCCCATGATCTTGGTACCACATCCCCTGATGCACCATGTTGACTCCCTGAAAATTTAAAATCAAACTTTAGTATCAGGAAGGTAAGTATTACATACATACATACTGTTACAAGCACAGGGGTATTCACTTGACCGAGCGGTGTCAAAACCCTGGCGCGAGTCACGCTGGAAGTCATATGTTTTCCCCAAATTTCCAAAGACTTCCATACAACTTAAGTTGTAAAATGGAAAGAAAGACGTGTCTGCTATAATTATTAATCTTTGCTGTAATCAATGGGCGACCCAGAGGAGACAACTTGCCCAAACGTCCATTAACTGCACCTTTACATGGTTTTTCTTCATTATCATCCGTTTTCCGTACCGATAGCTTGTCATGCCATAGAAATTACACCAGTATTCCCTTACTAACTGGGAAATATTTAACTGCGCGACCCTAGGCCAGTCCATCCACAGAATTTCCGGCGTATCACACTCATATACATACGCCAATTTTCCACTATGGCCACATAAACGGTACCTACCAAGTCCCAACTTATTGATTCCATTCTATAATTTACCGATTTCCAACCATAAATGCTGCCTTTTCAATCACACTACTTGTATACACCACTGAATTTTAATATGGACTATGTTACTACAGGGACAGTCATTCGGCTTGTACCCAAAATCACTACTAACGACCCAAGCATGGTTCAAATTCACTAACGCTTACTCCAAAGTTTATTACATTACCCCCGCCTTTAAAAGATCACTCGTCCCGAGTGACACAAACGTCACATTTCTGTGATCTAAATCACAATTTGAAGTATTTTTTTTTTTTATTTTTTTTTTCTAAATTTAACCCCACACCCGATAAACGATTACCAATATGATTATATACAACAACATAAACTATCCAAATCTAAACAAGTTGAATCCAAGATGAAATAATGTTTCAACCACTTAGTCGGGTTCAAACTCCCTCACGACTTCCTCGAAATTGACTTGTCTAAGCATAGGTCTCTAACAACAGACATCAAATGCAACCAGAACCATTCCTCTTTACATTAAAACTCTGGTCTGGAGATTGCGTTTCCACCAGGACACACGTTCTCCTAATAGACCTTGGTACACCTGTACACATCACGAGGTTAGCGTTCTTCAGAGACACCTTCTCTTACTAACCTCCAACAAGTCAACCATGACTTCAATGCCCAACTATTTTTCAACTCAGTCTGTGCCAGACGATCCTATTTGTTTCTTTCACTGTTAATTCACTACAAATTCCACACCAGTTGTTACCTAAATCCCTAAGAAAACCTATCCCCAAACGCTAAAGTTTGGAACACCATTACATCACGATTCAACTATAATTGTGGTGTGCACTACAATTTCTTCATGCTGCTAAATAACTAACACGTGCTTTGAATTGTCCTTCAGTTTTCCAAATTGACACCATTCCATTCATGCAGACAAGTCAAACTATGCATGATGAAAGCCTCGCTGAACCATATATGATCATGAAGATGCGTGTAGACCATTTCTTTCTTCCTTCTTAATGTGCTCTGTATAAATCAATTCTCAACTGGCAAGTCGCTAACAGTTCAATGACAAACAAAATACAGGATCCGTCCTGTACTACACGAGGTTAGAGAATGCGTTCTTCAAATGAAACACGACCTCTTAAGAACCTCAAAAATAAGTCAACCATGACTTCAACGCCCATCTGGCGCGACCCTATTGTCACCAATAGAACGCTAGACTTGACACTGCCTTTTCAATCATCTTTTCACCACTTAATCGTACCCTACAGCAACACAAAAATAAAAATAAAACAAATAGTCCACCAGCCTCCAAACAACCATACATAATACCCTTATTTTCTTTCAATTCAGCCATGTTTAACTCCAAGCACAATTCAAACAACTAGACTTAATTTACCACCTGGTCTCATGCAGCAACAACTTCTAGAACTTTTCTGCTCTAACACCACATGATTGCAAATTATAAAACTAATACATACAATAATAAAACCCCAATCAAGACCGACATCTGTCGTTACAGAATTTAAAAATATAAAACAAATAATCACACCAATAATCAAATTATTTACATAGCCTTTGGGCGCATTCTGATTTAATTGTAACTGCGCGGCTTTTAATTGTCACCCGTAGACAATATGTCTCAACCCATCCATGTAATAATTACGGGGAAAAATTATTACCCACCCATTTAAAACTTTTATTGACCACTTCTACCGGTGTATGACGCTTATATCAAATTTATGTATGTTGTTCTTATTGTTCTTATTGTTGTTGATGTTATAAAATCCAATCTCCTCAATTATACACAACACGGCGGGGGGGGGGGGTGTTGTCAAACCCATTCATTAGCGGTTCCTATCAGTTTGTACAAAAACAAAACAATTACAGACATTTTCATCATTCCAGCATGTTACAATTCCGTGGCCAATGATTGTCGTCCACATTTTAGCAATTCCAGCCTATTAAAAAGAACCAAAAGTATCACTTGGCCCTGTTTTAACCCCCACGTGTCGAGGAGAAATGCCAAACCGCGTGTGCACTGTCTCACGCTCTTACCTCCAACTGACTTAGATCTCGCAATCTGCGCGACCTACACCAATACAATTCTTTTGTCATCGCTGTAGTATATCCCGGATAAAACACTCCATCCTGCTTGAAGATAGTACTTACTCCTCTTAAAAATCCTTCTCAGCAGCAAATGCATATATCTACTCTCGCAGACCAAATGTCGCGAAATCTCAATAAACGAAGTTAAAGTCGCACTAGCCATAATATTTCTTTCCTCTTTCTTTCCAAATGCGAAGCAATAGTCAGTTTCACACATAATAACTCTGAATAAATTGCAAACCATGACAGAACTATTCACACATATCCCAAAACGCTGTCACCAGAAATTTTTCTTGTTACAAGCACAGGGGTATTCACTTGACCGAGCGGTGTCAAAACCCTGGCGCGAGTCACGCTGGAAGTCATATGTTTTCCCCAAATTTCCAAAGACTTCCATACAACTTAAGTTGTAAAATGGAAAGAAAGACGTGTCTGCTATAATTATTAATCTTTGCTGTAATCAATGGGCGACCCAGAGGAGACAACTTGCCCAAACGTCCATTAACTGCACCTTTACATGGTTTTTCTTCATTATCATCCGTTTTCCGTACCGATAGCTTGTCATGCCATAGAAATTACACCAGTATTCCCTTACTAACTGGGAAATATTTAACTGCGCGACCCTAGGCCAGTCCATCCACAGAATTTCCGGCGTATCACACTCATATACATACGCCAATTTTCCACTATGGCCACATAAACGGTACCTACCAAGTCCCAACTTATTGATTCCATTCTATAATTTACCGATTTCCAACCATAAATGCTGCCTTTTCAATCACACTACTTGTATACACCACTGAATTTTAATATGGACTATGTTACTACAGGGACAGTCATTCGGCTTGTACCCAAAATCACTACTAACGACCCAAGCATGGTTCAAATTCACTAACGCTTACTCCAAAGTTTATTACAATACATACATACATACATACATACATACATACATACATACATACATACATACATACATACATACATACACACACACACACACACACACACACACACACACACACCACACACACACACACACACACACACACACACATACATACATACACATTAATTATCATTACTAGATTGTGTTTAAAGATGTCAGGTCAGTGGAATGACTTAAATATAAGAAGGCAAGTCAAATTTAACTCCCTTTATGGGCATGTTCACATGAATTCACTCCCTTGCATGGACACCAACTAAGATCTTTTAAAATACAACAAAATGGGTATCTGCATACAAAACAATTTTGTCCAAGTGACTGACAGATAGTGGTAGTTTAGGCATACAGTATTATGGGGAAGTTCAAAATAGGATAGTATGTAATGGGAGGGGGAAGGAGGATGCAGTATAATGGGTGGTGTTATAACAAGTATTTTTAATAGAACGAACAATATAGACTCTAATCTGCCAGAACACTTTATAATGCAACAGCAGATCAGAGTCTAAGTTGTTTGCAACCTGGACTTGACTTATAGGAAAATATATACGGTACTGACTGGATTTTCTATCAAAACTAAAAATAGCACTATTTATTGTATCTGTCGCTGAAGTTTAAAAATATCCCAAGAGATATAATCTCTTTAAAACAAAACTAAAAAATTACTTTTTTCACTGGTTTATAATGATAATACAGTGGCTGCCCTCTCAAAAGAGGCCACCCCTGTTTAGAAACAACCTGGCCTAATTCCAGATTAGTATATTTTAATTAATTTTATACTCTTCAAGAAAGGGGCCTCGAATGGCTGAGTAGTCAAAAGCACTCTCCGTTACGGATCACTGCCATCTCACTTCTGTCTGTGTGGGTTCGAGTGTCAGATTCGACCATATGTGGGTATGTGAGAAAGCTTGTCAGTAGCTTCTCATGGGTCTGTGTTTCTTTCTGGGGTTTTCCCGGGTTCTGCCTCCACCATTAACACTGGCTGCCATATAGAGCCTATTGTGTGCTGAAAAATGGTGTTAAACCCAACAACAACCCCTCAAGAAACTGTTATTAATGAATTCAGCTTTACAGTATATAAGGCCTGAGTTTATGTGAGGATGGCTCATGTATTGAAATTATTGATATCAATATATAGTGTGGACGATTTCCAAAATCTGTACTCACCATGTCCACTAGAGCCACTGTTACCACTGTCTGTAGAACTGACTGATTGGTTGGCGCTTGGGGACTGGTAGGCTGAACTTAGCTGGTGCCCCTGTAAAACCAAAACCATGTGTGTAAAAAGATTTTTAAAAACTTTTTAATTAATTGTCCATTTCTCTTAGTATTGTCCTCAATTGCATGTTCTATCCTGAAAAACACTGAATATCCATCTCTCAGTCCAAAATTTCAACGTCACTGTCATTTTGTCAAGTCTTAAAATTAGGCATCATTATAATCATTGAGATTAAAATACAATTGAAGCTGATGAAAGCTGTGCCCTCAAAAGATGTTTTATTAAACCAACTACTGGATAACTGAGGGTAAGTGTATATAGTCCCCAATAAATTATTCCGCATATGACCTTTGTATTTAAGCAATGCTTTGTTAACACATTAACCCCCAGCGACGACTTTACGAGGTATGAGGTAGTAGCCTACTTCCATGGTCTGTAGCGTCAAGGTCATACATGATACACTAAAGTGGGTGGTATCTTTGAAAAGTAGACAGATGTAGCTCTACAATGATAGCAAGTAATCTGGACATTTTAATTGCATTACAAAATACAGAGGGAAAAACCAAAGTTTTTGGACCCAATTTTTTTCACCCAAAAATCGTCCATATTCGGATTCCGAATTTGTGTCCAGATTTTAGACTTTATGACCTCAGATCTATGGCAGACCGGTCTGAGACACGCACAGACAGATGAACCTGTGCAAAAAGTAGGATAAGGTGGACATTTTGAATAATGAGTCTTCTACATACGAAAATTATGGGTCCGTTAAGCAAAAAAAAAAAAAAAAAAAAAAAAAAAAAGAAGTCCGATTTTTGGCCTCCTGCTCATGCACCAGCAAACTAACCAATGAAAAACATTTTCTGTATCATTAGTAACCATTTGTCTAATGGATTCTTGTTTGGAAATCGATGTATTACGATGTATTCAGAAATAGTCCCCAAAATGTGTTTCCTACTTGAAAACAGCAAAAACCTCCAGGGGTTAATGTGTTAAATAAAACCTAATAGAACAAGTACAGTGTTATGCACAAAGGCTGCATGACATGCCCAATTTGCCCAATTTGCAGATTTATGCCACTGAGCTCTTTAAATATAACCCTTCAGTGGTACATTATGTTTCTGCTTACAAGTCAGGGCAAACTGCAAAGAACTTCAACCTGTTCTGTCACTGCATAATGTGCCTGCAGATCATGGTCTGTGTCGTTAGTTCTACTGAATTAAACCTAACAAACAGCAAAGATGCTGGTGTATCATGGGTCACTGCAGATCTGTGTCTATACATTTTGCAGTTGGCTCTGTGCTATACACAAGTATATACAGTAACTAAGCTACACATTCTCTGTCATTTGGATATAATCTGCAAATTCTTCAACCTGAACCTACCAAATGTATTCGAGTATAATTTGAATCTGAAACAAAATAAACCCTGACCTGTCATTGCTTTATGTGCTGGCTGATAAGGTCTATGTTAATTGTTCTACAGATCAATCATAAAAATAATGCATAAACCCAGATATTTCTGCTCATTATGCAAAGGAATATCTGAGTCCATGCAGTTAGCAGATGGACTTGACTTAAGCACACCAAAACACAGTACCCAATCAAGATCCTTCTGGCAGTATCATTTCTAAGATTTATTTCTGACATGTCTCTTTAGAAAATCATGTAGCTTGTTTTATTCATTTAACAATATTTTTTTTTTAATGGGGAAAGGAATTGTCTTTGGATCTGACCTTGTCAAATCCATATAAACTGAGTGTACTATGCACCACTATTTGTCAGATGTGCCATAGCATAATGCGCCTGCAAACCAGGATCAAAGCTGTTGATTATATTGATTTCTTCTAATAAAACTGCACAGACCAAGATGTGCTGGCGAATAATGTGCTGGTATATCTGGGTCTGCGCAGTTTGCAGTTGGACTTTACTTATAAGGAAGATACATCGTTGGTTTTATCAATGAAAGAAGTTGGTGCACTAAAATGCTGGAATTTTGATATTTGAAATATGCACACACAAAAATAACGAGTCATAATTTTAATAATTTTTTTTAAAATTTATATATGAGCAAGTATTAACTTATTACATGTTACAATATACAACAAATAATAATCCATTAAAAAATAAAGTTATGACAACACTATAAGAAATAAATACCACAATAAAGTCAAATAAATTGAAATTGTTGGTTTAATTTTGCTTTTAATTAAATTTCAATGCAATCATCATAAATGTGACATGACCTCTTCGACTCAAACATGAAACAGTCAATTAACTGTCATGGCAATGCGATAAGTGGATAGTTTTTCAAAAATCCAAAATCAAAAATTCTAATAAAACTCAAATATTTGTGTAGTTTCTTACATACTGAATAATTTTTGTTTCAATCTGGCTTTCTTCGATAATTATGCAATGCCAAGCAATTTTATGATAGATATTGAATTGCAATCTGCCACTGCCATGTACTGTAGACAAAGAAGTCTACAGTAGTATTTAAAACCGTTAGTTTGGGGAACTAACCAGTGCAGACATATTGATGGGTTTGGCTGAGGTTTATGGGTGTAATTCTAGCTATAAAGCTCACATTTCTTGGCGTCTGCTCAGGTGGTTGCTCAACAGATATAATCTAAATCTGATGTTCACAGGTGTAAAATGAAGTCTGCATTTGCAATATGCACATTGAGATAATGATTGCATACCTCTATGCTATTTTCATGGCAAAAATATCTTGAAATATTATGCTTCTGGAAACTGTAACTGATCTAAGCACACAGCTGACCAAAATGGCTGCTTTCATGTGCCTGAATAAGCTCAGTTCAACGTACACAAACTTAAGCAGTTATGAAAAAAGGAAAATAAATTTTTGCCAGAGTCGGCAATTCCATTTTGAAAGTGCCCTGAATGAAATACAAAATATTTTAAAAGTAAAAGGTTATCAGCTTGGTGTTCTTTTTAACAATTTACATTTGCCGTCAAGGTCAAGGTCATGAAAAGGACCCAGCAGACCTAGCAGTTTTTGATATGTGCATATTTGAAGTAAGGGCAAGCTTTATACTCTATAATCTAAATGCACCAAATAATACACCAAAAATGAAGGGAATTTTAAAAAATTCTTTTAAAACAATACCTAAGATATACAAGGTATTTTTTAATTTTTTTTTTTATTGACAGGATAACTAGTGAGGAAAACCCAGGCAATGCAGGCAGGCGAGGGTTCAAACCCCAACCGAGTCATACCAGAGACTTATAAAAATGGTACGAACAGCTACCTCTCTAGGAGCTCTGCATTAAGAGGTTAGTGTTAGGACTGGTCGGCCTGGTGTCAGGATAATGTGACTGGGAGGGTGGGACAACATGCTACATGTCTGTGGCATGATGCCCCCCCCCCCCCCCCCCCGTGTTAGAACCTTACTATAAACTGACACTGCAGACATGATAGAGATAAGACTAAATTTTGTTAAAGCTACATTAAAAATATCTCTCTCTCTCTCTCTCTCTCACACACATACACAAACCTGGGCAAATTTAAAAATCTCTCTCACACACACACACACACACTTAGTACTTACAAGTACTTCCACTAAATTAGTACTTACAAGTACTTACACTAAATTAGTACTTACAAGTACTTACACTAAATTAGTACTTGCAAGTACTTACACTAAATTAGTACTTGCAAGTACTTACACTAAATTAGTACTTACAAGAAATTAGTACTTACAAGTACTTACAAGAAATTAGTACTTATAAGTACTTGCACTAAATTAGTATTTACAAGTACTTACACTAAATTAGTACTTACAAGAAATTAGTACTTACAAGTACTTACAATAAATTAGTACTTGCAAGTACTTACACTAAATTTGTACTCACAAGTGCTTACACTAAATTAGTACTTGAAAGTACTTACAGTAAATTTATACTTACAAGTACTTAAAGTAAATTCGTACTTACAAGTAGTAGTAGAGTGTGGACTGAAACTCTCTGTGACTCATACATAATCTAAATTTGGAATAATAAAAGCTAAAAGCTGGATTAAAGATAGTTTTCTTTTCAGTATTTCAGTCATTCAAACCATTTTTCTCTTTGTCACAGCAGATACTGTCATATCCTGGTCCATTCAAAGTGATAGACTTTTGTCATGTTAATCTAGCATTTTTAACATTAATATTTGAATTGGCATACCTCTTGGTAATCAGTACAAACTTCATTTAGATTTGAATTGGCACACCTCTTTGTAATCAGGACAAACTTCATTTAGATTTTAATTGGCACGCCTCTTCGAAATCAGTACAAACTCCATCCAATGTATGCTGGGATGCTGGAGGGGTCAAATTTGCAATGAGTGAACACTATTGGGATAACCCAGCTTGTTGAACGGACAATAACAAAACCATCCAATGCGACTTTATATGAAACACTAGCTAATTCTCATAAGACAAGATTTTTGTTGTTCAAAATAAAAGTCGATGAAATACCACAATAATCAACAAACATAATCTTCACCAGTTCTAAAACTACAGAAATAAACCTATTCTTTCTCAGGCAACATTTTCCCATTTTCCGTGGATCGTGGGAACTCGATGTAACGCAGGCCTTAATTTAACATGTTTATGATTACAATTCTCATCACAGAAAATCAATTCTACTTTATCCCCCTATTAGGTAGCCTAGTATATACCAGTAAACTTTTATGTCTCCCCAGAACATTGTTATAGTGAGTGAACACCATGGAAAACTTACCTTTCCATCTCCTTTAATGTCCTTGGTCTGCAGAATCCTCCGCTTAATCTCTTTTTTCATATCCTTGATTTTCTCAGACATTCTGGCGCCAGAGTTGCGGACAAGTAATCTCTGCAGAGAAGACAGATTTATATATATGAAACACAAAATATATACCTGACTTTCCATAGGACACATCTGGTAGACATTGAAAATTAATGTCTGCAGTCTAAATGCTAAATCAATACATTTCAGATCCCAGTGTATGTCTTTAAGTATAAAATATGATCAAAAGAATTTCATGTAGTCTCTTCTGAATTGAAAGTTTCAGATAACAACATTAGAGTACCAAGTGTGTGTGTGTGTTTGTGTGTGTGCGCATTGTTTGTGGATCATCATAACAATGTACGTGTTCATGTGTTTGTGTGTGATAGCAAGATCATTATGGATGCAGTATCATTACAGGCATTCACAAAAGGCAATCTGAAACAAATCCGACAGCTACCAACAGCTACAGAGACTCTGAAGAGTTTTATCAAATGTAACTCGGTTTTACTTCTTGCAGTTCAATTGACTAGTTTTATATCCTAAATGTGATATAAACACAGAAATTCCTGTTATACCTACTTTCATGAAAAATAAAAGAATTCTTTATTTCCAGTTTAAATCTACAGAACACATCCTTTGTACAGCACAAGAAATAAGGTCACCTACAGACAGTTATCAAAGGTCTGGAGAGAGAGATAAACCACATTTCCATATCTGTTAGTTGCACAAGGTATTCTAATCTATTCATTGCATGCTTTTCTGAGTGTTTCTTATTATGTATTTCTTTTAAATAGTAAAATATTTTCTTGCTTTGAATCATGAACTTCCGAGTATGGCATTAGTAAAGAACAGAGTAAATTATTGTGACGTACATTCAATGGAATGACTTTTTATCCACCATCTTGGAAAACCATCATACAGCATTATAACTTTTCCATACCACTTTGAAAAGAACAATCAAACCACAGATTATAACAAGAATTCAGTTCAAGCATTCTCCAAATATCCTGAAATACTAATACAGTGTCTTAAGTTTGTAATCTCCATTATGAATACTGGCAAAACGTTTCTTTCAAAAACCTTAACACTGTCTGCTCCTACAATTTGTGTCCTGCCTATGCTTTGCAGGGAAAAAAAAATTCTTATGGCAACACTCTTGTGAATTTCATGTTTTTCTCATGGTGTCACTCTTGTGGATTTCATGTTCTTCACATGGTACCACTCTTGTGGATTTCATGTTTTCTCATGGTACCACTCTTGTGGATTTCATGTTTTCTCATAGTACCAGTCTTGTGGATTTCATGTTTTCTCATAGTACCAGTCTTGTGGATTTCATGTTTTCTCATGGTGTCACTCTTGTGGATTTTATGTTCTTCTCATGGTACCACTCTTGTGGATTTCATGTTCTTCACATGGTACCACTCTTGTGGATTTCATGTTTCCTCATAGTACCACTCTTGTGGATTTCATATTTTCTCATAGTACCAGTTTTGTGGATTTCATGTTTTCTCATGGTACCATTCTTGTGGATTTCACGTTTTCTCATAGTACCAGTTTTGTGGATTTCATGTTTCCTCATATTACCACTCTTGTGGATTTCATGTTTTCTCATAGTACCACTCTTGTGGATTTCAATATCCTACTCATGGTACCATTATTGTGTATTTCATGTTCTTCTCATGGTACCACTCTTGTGGATTTCATGTTTTCTCATAGTACCACTCTTGTGGATTTCATGTTCTTCTCATGGTACCACTCTTGTGTATTTCATGTTTTCTCATAGTACCACTCTTGTGGATTTCATGTTTTCTCATAGTACCACTCTTGTGGATTTCATGTTCTTCTCATGGTACCACTCTTGTGTATTTCATTTTTTCTCATAGTACCACTCTTGTGGATTTCATGTTCTACTCATGGTACCACTCTTGTGGATTTCATGTTCTACTCATGGTACCATTCTTGTGGATTTCATATTCTACTCATGGTACCACTCTTGTGGATTTCATGTTCTACTCATGGTACCACTCTTGTGGATTTCATATTCTACTCATGGTACCACTCTTGTGGATTTCATGTTCTTTCTTAGGGTACTATGCTTGTGGATTTTGTCTATATCTCAAGGTACTTCTACTCATATGGATTACATATTTTTTCTTTGGGTGCACTCTTGTAGACTTAATATTTTTTCTCAGGGTACCACTGTGATGACGACTGCTCTGGTGACCTAGTGGTTAGTGTACCTGCCTCGGAAGCAGGAGGTTGAGGGTTCAAACCCCAGCTGAGTCATACCAAAGATTTACAAAAATGATACCAACAGCTGCCTTGCTAGGTACTCATAGGTTAGTGCAAGGAATGGTTGGCCTGGTGTTAGGATAATGTGGGTTGGTCTTCATCCAACATGTCTGTGGCATGATGCCCTAGTGCTAGACACTATAAACTACACACTACAGACGTTGTAGTGATATGACTGAAAACTTGTTAAAGCTATGTTAAAAATCCTAATCACACACACACACACCTTACTTTTAGTGGTCCCATTACCATAGAGATTGTTAAAAAATTATACATGAAAAGGACACATACACACATTTCTTGACACTCCTTGCAAAGTTATTTTCCATGTGGATCATCAGACATACTTTATAAAATGTTTATAAAAGTTTACTTGTTTGCTTTGATAATTACATCCATTAAAATATATGAATATCACATAATTACATCTTTGCCTGCATGTAAAACAGGAATCAGGATTTTTCCTCTAAAAGTTGTAGATTGACATTGTGCGACTTCATATCTGGGTCTGTGTACCTTACAGTTGGACTCATTCGTGATTATGTACAGTATATCAAATGCTGTGCCAGACTGCAGATGGTCCCAGCTGTCAAGTGTGTCTGGATATGACAGTCCTGTCCAATCAAAACCTGGCAATTGATTTACCATGAAGACTTTCCTCTTCTCAGACTGGTGTTCTTCATGACAGTGATTTGTTCCTTTCTATTCATCAGGACTAATGATCTCTCCCAAGCAGTGCAAGATGTTATTTTGGTAAAACTGGGAGTAGAATCTTTGGGTTTGAGTATATGGGTTCAAGAACAAAGATGAAACACTTGATACATATAAATTTCTGTAAATGCAATTATTTAAATTCATCATTTTTCATCACTTTTACTGTCATTAAACACTTTGCAAATGTTTAAATCTGGAGCCAATTATGCATGCAAAGGAGCGGACAGAATATGCATGAGTGTCTATATGATATTATGTGCCAAAATACTTAATCATATACGACTTTACTTCTCCAGAAATACAGGCACCAATTCTTCATACAGGGTCAAATTATTTTGAAGACAACACAAGATAAGGTTTGTTCGGCAGCTTTATGGCACAGTAGCACTTTTAGGTTATTTAATGGTAATGCATTTAGAATAATGTGTCTTGCCTACAAACACACTATGCTAGCTAACCTGGGCTATTGCAGTAGTAGGAATATAACCCATGCCAATGCAGTTCCTAAGAAAAGTCACACAATCTGATTAGTAAAACATGATACATATAACAAGACCCATCTATTTCAGCTGAATGGCTAAATGTTTTGTCGGCATTTTATATCCCATTCACGCATAACAGAAAGGTCCCTATCTCACCATACCACTTTAAATGTATAACGCATGAGAGAGATAGAGATAGGAATCCTTGATTATTAATTGTAATGTTTATGTCAGCAGTACTGCATGGTACAATATATTTTTTACATGATGATTTAATGTTTATGTCAGCAGTACTGCATGGTATAATATATTTATTACATGATGATTTAATGTTTATGTCAGCAGTACTGCATGATATAATATATTTATTACATGATGATTTAATGTTTATGTCAGCAGTACTGCATGATATAATATATTTATTACATGATGATTTAATGTTTATGTCAGCAGTACTGCAAGATATAATATATTTATTACATGATGATTTAATGTTTATGTCAGCAGTACTGCATGGTATAATATATTTATTACATGATGATTTAATGTTTATGTCAGCAGTACTGCATGGTATAATATATTTATTACATGATGAGTTAATGTTTATGTCAGCAGTACTGCATGGTATAATATATTTATTACATGATGATTTGTACAATGATTCATCAACAGACCCTTGTAATGTGAGGCTCAGCTGGGTCTAAGATAATTTATTTGGGTACAACTTTCCTTACAGACAAGTCCAATACAAATGGGCCATATATTCTTGTTGAGTAAGATGCTTCCTGTGGAAATTTCTTCCAATGCTGTTGATAGCATGTTATGAAGACTTGTTTCACGTTTTTTTCTTTTTTGTGTTTTACTTCATGGCACATTGACATCATTCATCAAATCCTGAAAGGACTTTATGCCAGAATACTTTCTGTTCTGATAAAGTTGGTAAAAATCTGTTGAGCATTGTTTTGGATAAAGTTGTTTACACCTGTTTCTGAATTAATAACATTGGCATATTGGATGGCAGATACAAAACGTTTGTGTGAATCTTAAAGGCTACTATGTTTTCTGACCAATCTTCTTGTAGAATTATGCTGAGAATTTTGAGAACAAATTAAGTTTTTCTGACTTTCTGTCCAATACAATAACTATAAATATTAGTCCCGAAGAATTATCTGCATCTTTCTTTTCTCTTCTTCTCCCATATTTCATATTTAATACAGTCAAACAGACTGGGTTTATTTTATGTACATACTGTAGTTTACAGTGTGATACAATAATCTGTGTACCAGTCTATCACACTAGTATGCATGTACTTTTGTTCCACCTGTGTCCACATGAAAACTACTTTTCAAAATATTTTATCCCTTAAAAGATTGATTTTCCAGTGTTTGATTGATATAATATACAGTGGCTGAAATTCTAGTCTATGACATGATGCCTTCCGTTAAGTCAGATTCTATTATGTGATCTTTTGCAGTCACTTAAAGGTTTTTCTATTTTCAGTGACATGTGATCAGAATTAGTGTAACAAGAGATCCAAGTGGGTCTGAGATCATTTACCTAGATGATATATAATAGTCAAAATGCATAATGTGCCAGCAGATCCAGGTCTGTGCACTTATTAGGAGTAATCAGGAGAACAAGCACTGACCCTGATTTGTACACACATTATGCTACAGAACATCAGGATCTTTGTTGTTTGCAGCTTACTTGACTTAATGAGCAAGTATATGGTATGTGATATGCTTACCTTCCCTCCCCCAACATATCATGAATACTTGCTCACAAATCCAACAGAAAACAACACAAACCTATATTATGTGATGGCAGATCTGGGTCAATGCAATTTGAAGTTGTACATGATACACAAATGTGTACTGTATATACTCACTTATACGTAAAATCAAACTGAAAACAATAAAGATTTGTTTGTTGCATTGATTAATAATACTCAGATCTACCCATGCAGTATGCAACAGCAGATCAGAGTCTGTACAGTTCGCAGTTGGACTAGACTTATAAGCAAACATTTACAGTACGTAGTATAAAAAGAGTGCCACAAACAAGTTTAAGACCGCTGAAAACAAGTTATCTACTGACACTAATAACAATTTATCTTTACCTTGTCAATATCACCTTGATCTTCATTGTCTGTTGACATCCCATCATCTCCAGCACTGTAACTCCCTGATCTCTGCCACTGAAAAAGTAGAAGAAATAAGCTAATTCATTTTAATTGATACTCTACTTTCAGTCTATTAACGCTAAACTTGGAAAAATTTTAATGTTATTTAATTCACTTATGCTTACTGCTCACTTTGCAGAACGTTTGATGATGTAAAAATAATGCAGAGGGTGGAAAGGTTTTGGATTGATTTTAAGGGGTCTTATTCCATTTTGTAACACAAGATAAGCTATATATATATGTGTGCCAGCATTTTGTAACACAAGATAAGCTATATATATGTGTGCCAGCATTTTGTAACACAAGATAAGCTATATATAGGGGTGCCAGCATTTTGTAACACAAGATAAGCTATATATAGGGGTGCCAGCATTTTGTAACACAAGATAAGCTATATATAGGTGTGCCAGTATATTTGGTCAAGGAAGAATCACCAACCCATGGGAAGTTACTGACAAGCTTACTCATAAACACACATTGGCTGAGTCAAGACTCAAACATGGATTAAAGTGAGATGTGTGATCTATAATGGCATACACCTTAGAATCCTTTGCCATCCAGAGCCCACAATGATAAAAAAGATCCAACATGGAATGGAAATGATTTTAGTATTTGAGAAACTGTCACCTACCAACAAATGCACTAATAATTAGAATAGACTGGAATGAAAATCTGAAATTCTCTGTTACAAAAAACGACTGTTTGGTTTGATTTTGCATTTTACATTAAGACACACCAAAATAAGTATACATTGTTTAATGCCATGATTGTAATGTACTATATTAAAATAAACCTGTGATTAATAGTTGTGGATTAGCAATAGCACTTAAAAGATAGTTATATTTATTTGAAATCATAGAGATTAACATCTGAATTGCCTGACTACAAAATGTTACTCCGCCTATAAGGAATGGGATACTTAAATAATAAAGAACTCTGTTCAACCAGCTTGTTGAAGAAAGCAGTTTTCTTTTGTCAGAGATAAAAGTAACAAAACCAGTGACATATCAGTTTCTCTATCAAAATGTTCATCACCAACCAGGAACATGCAACTGCCACAAAAAACAGATTTTTGGTGCCAAATTTACTGCAAGCTGTCATTACATACATTCCCAAAGGTCATAAAAACAACCTAACAATCCCCATTGGGGCTGCTAGCAATAGTGCAGTAAATAAATAAGAAATCTGTGAAATGTCAAGAAAGGGCTTTATCTGGAGACAAGTTGGCTTACAACATTTTGTGAGAATAATGTGTAACTGTTGTCAAGAGTTACATGCAGGATAGAATTTATTTCCCCTGCAACTTGATAGTAACCGCATATATGTCAATAATAAAACACCAGGAAAGCATGTCACTTAATGATTTAACTTCTGATTTTAATCTCATAGTCCCTAGATAACAGAAAATTGGTTTTCACAATTTTTTTCCACTCTCAAAAATGAATCAGTTATATTCATTTACATGCAAAATCCTAGACATTTACACATTAACCCCTGAAGATCTTTGTTGTTTATGCATGAAATGCGAGTAGGAAACACATTTTGGGGCTATTTCTGAATACATCCTAAAAAATCCCTAGTTCTATTAGCCATATTGGTTTCCATTGTTTATTAGCTTGAGCATGAGAAGGGAAAAAAACATTGGAGTTCTTTTCTTGTACTTTTTGCTCAACAGACCCATTACTTTTGTATGGATACAACCCTTTATTCCAAATGCCCATCTTATCCTACTTTTTGCACAGGTTCACCTGTCTGTGTTCACTTCAGACCGGTCTGCCTTAGATCTGAGGCCATAAAGTCTAAAATCTGGACAAAAAATTGGATTCTGAACACAGGCAAATTTTTAGTGAACAAAAAAAAACAGGTAAAAAAAAAAAATAATTTTCCCTCCATCTTTTGAAGTGCAACTAAAATGTCCAGATTATCTGATATCAATCTGTCAACCTGTCTATAATTATCTGATATCAATCTGTCAACCTGTCTATAATTATCTGATATCAATCTGTCAACCTGTCTATAATTATCTGATATCAATCTGTCAACCTGTCTATAATTATCTGATATCAATCTGTCAACCTGCCTATAATACCACCCATGTTAGTGTATCAAACATGACCTTGACACTACATAGCTTGAAAGTAGGATACTACCTCCTGCCCTGAAAACACGGCACCAGGGGTTAATGTGTTAACTGCAAAATCTGTTCAAATGAAGAAAAAAAAATTTGCTTCAATTATTCTATTTCAGCAGCTGAAAATTAACTTTTTCTACGCTCATCAAAAATATTTTGATACGTTGACAGAACTTTAATTTTCCATCCTTACCATACTTAATATCCCTTTATATTGCCAATCAAAAATTTTGTTTTGATGGCATGCCATCATGCCCACATGGGCAGGGGACATGCAACATTTTAGATGAACAAATGAAAATACTCATACACAATCCACTAAGAGTGATATAAAAATGATATAATCTCATCTGCTTCAACAGTTAAGCCATCTTAACCTTCTGCTCTGCACTGCGATATCGTACATTCCTTGAATTAACATTAGTGCCAGTAAGGTGCTCAAGTATCTCATGATATTAATATATCTGAGTATCTGGTTTACCTGAAATGAGCTTTGCCATAGAATTTTCCATTTTGGGTCTTGCTCTAATTAAACTTTAGTGTACACTGATTAATTATCTACTAGCATTTTTTATAATAAATACCTACTTTTATGAATTGTTTAATCATAAACTTACTAATCGTACATTTGATGACATTGTCTATCTGTACTAATTTAGTCTCTTTTGTCAGAGGGATGACTTTAATCTAAAAAAATGTTACTTGGCTGACTACCAAAAATTTGAATGTTTTAATCTTCAGACAAATTGTTTTAAATTAGCTATTTATTGCTATCAAATTAGCTATTTATTGCTATCAAATTAGCTATTTATTGCTATCTTATTGCTATCAAATTAGCTATTTATTGCTATCTTGTTGCTATTTATTGCTATCAAATTAGCTATTTATTGCTATCAAATTAGCTATTTATTGCTATCTTATTGCTATCAAATTAGCTATTTATTGCTATCTTGTTGCTATTTATTGCTATCAAATTAGCTATTTATTGCTATCTTATTGCTATCTTATTGCTATCTTAGTTTTATCACCTTTCATGATCTTGGTCCTTGTTTATGTCAGCCAAGACATGGGTGGATATCGACAAATGAACAATACAAGTCATATTTTTTTTAGACAAAACTTCCGTAAAAATATTTGGGGAGGCACTTAGAACAGAATAGTGTAAGCCTGAGCTCAGTGTATAACACTGTTTTAAGTACATTCAAGATTTTCTTCGGCTGGTTGAAACAGTTTCTATTTGACTCCCCCACCTCTCCAGTTAAAATAATCATGATTTGTCAACAGAGTATAAAAGCCATGACAGTGTTTGATTATGACATCCAAATGTCAGTATAAACTTGTCAGACTTTACCCTCATATGCCACTCTTCAGGGAAGCCATACAGTACACCAGAACAATGAGGTTAATGTATCTGAAGGATTTAATGGCATGTCAGCACATTACTGGCTATATGGTACCAATTAAAAGCAAAGTTTTAATAGTACAAATAAAAAGAACTGCAAACAAAAATCTATGAAATGTAATATTTAACACATTTCATCTGAATACTGTATATATTCCTTATAAATTGAGTCAAACTACAAACAAGACAGACCCTAATCTGTCATCACGCAATGCGATTAATTATCCAAATTCAATTAGTCTTGAAAACAAATTTGTACTGAAATGTGTCAAAAAGCAACATCATCTAAATCTCTGAATTATTTTTTTCATTGACATATCACCTTTCACCCCCCTACCCCATGCTGACTTGTCAGAACACATTATCTACATCTCTGAATTATTTTTTCATTGACATATAACCTTCCACACACCCCTACCCCATGCTGACTCTAAATTATTTATTCATTGACATATAACCTTTCACCCAAACCCCCACCCCCTACCACATGCTGACATGGGATGAAGAACAGCTTTGGTGTCTTATGAGGCAAATAACAAAGGGCAATCTTTTGTACCCTGGAATAAATCCCACAGTTAAGCCCACAAGGAATTTTGACTTTTTAAAAGAGTACTTAAAGTAAGTTCAAGGATTCTGGCCCTTTATACCTATATCTTTGTTTTGTTTGCCTTTTATGTGGATACCTAATCATACTTATATAGTCAGGAATGTACTGATGTGCCATTACCATGTCCCAATTCATCCATCCATACCTACATACAAACACGTATGTATATACGTTCACACACACACACACACGCACGCACGCACGCACGCACGCACGCACACACACACACATGTATGTATGTACATTCTCACTCAGTAAATTCTGTAGTAAACAGTAAAAGAATGGTTCGTTGATTGGTTGGATTTTAATAGCACATTTAAAACATCACTGGCTACATGATCTGGGCTCAAAACCAGGGTTTTTTTAAACCACCAAATCAAAAGATTTTTTTTACCAACATTGCTAATTCAAACAGAAGCCAGTTCAGTTTCTAATTCATTTTATTCACAAACATCAACTAACAACAATAACAACTGTATTTCATCAACTTGACTAAAGCACTGTATGCCCTAGTATTTACGGTATTGGTGTAGAAAATGCACATAACTGATTCTCCTGGGTCACACTTTCCAAGCACTTCTGTTGCTTTCTTAGTTTTCTTCTCTTCACCATATTTGCAAATGCCTTATCTCTTGTCATCTAATTTCTGCCATTTCGATGATGGCAGGGTACCTTGCAAATACTTTCTCATTTATAAACGTTACCACAATATGCATTGAATGTTTGGCAACAACGATATAAATATTAGAAGACAATGTTCTGCATATTCATTGAGTCGGCAAATGCAATCTTTTCCCACTGATCAATGCTGGCCAGACATTCTATACATTTTGTGATCATCAGAAATGAAATCAAAGCCTGGGGGCATTACACCTATATGCACAGGATGTTTTGACAATAATTAACTTGTTGATTCAACAAGTGGATTTTTGTTGTTGTTGTTGTTGTTATAGTGTTTAATGCCATTTCTCAGCACAAGATAGGCTATACATGGTGGCCAGTATTAATGGTGGAGGAAGAACCCTGGAAAACCCAGAAAGAACCAATGACCCACAAAAAGCGAGCGGCAAGCTTTCTCACATATCCACATTGGCTGAGCCCAAGACTCAAACCCATGTAGACAGAGGTGAGATGGCAGTGATCCATAACGGTAAGTGCATCAGACCACTTGGAGCCCCTCAACGAGTTGTTTAATACAGGCAGTATCCACTTGCATCACAAGTATTTTTATACCTTGTCAACTGCAGGATGTAGGTATTACTTAATTAACAAAAAAGATCAATTAGTCAGTAAAATAAATGCTGACTCACGGCCACTTCCTAACTGTAATGATGCCAACCAGTGGTAATTTTCCCTGCTCCAAACAGTTTTAGTAATCTACTGGCAAAATTATCGCTAACAGTAAGATGGCGTTTTAGTCAAGTATCATACTAACATAATGGAAGCTATTTAGTGCCATTACCAGGATACGAGGAAGTCAATCAAGGCTGACCTTGGTTATAACTGAATCGGTGATCCTCAGATTATGAATCCAAAGTTATCTCTTAAAACAAAGGAAAATACACATCTCATATTGTATAGGCAATTTGAAGTTAACTCTAAATAACACAAGATAAAATCCAGCTGTCTCTTATGTTTGTGTCATACCACAGTTATTTAGAAAGAAATTGTTCTTGACCTCTAATCTGCATCCAACATGTCAAAGCAGCCAATTAATGATCTAGAAAAAAAGGCATAAAATACATGCCACACATCATGTCTGCTAACCAAAACCCATAGCTAACAACTTCCTCTCTTCAATTCTTACCACTGAAATGCCAATCTTGTCTGCTAACAAGAACCCAGAAGTAACAACTTCCCCTCTTCATTCTTACCACTGAGACAGATGTTTGATTTCCTCATGCAGATTTCATGAAGAATGGTTAAACTCCCTCAAATGTCACAACTTATTCTTCAATTGCAATGTAAAAATGGCACAGGTATTTGGTGTTCACATACCAAATATTCTACCTGAATTTTTTCCCTTTGCCAGGACTGTGTAAAAGTGAGTGTCTTAAAGAAAGTGGAACAGTCCACAGGTGGTTTAGCAATTAGTACAACTCCATTTTGCCTTTCTACCATACTCCCCCATATACTGGTGTCTATACAGTTTACATGCAACAAATGATTCAAGACAATGAGAATGCACTTAGATTTACCAGTAATTTGTGACAAATGAATGGGGAATGTAAGGTAGAGGGTTGGAGGAGGTAGAGGGTTAGAAGAGGTGGAAGGTTGGAGGAGGTGGATGTGGGGTGTCATTCTCTCATTCCATTTCATCGATGGCCTAAAAGCACACTTACACTTTAGAAGTGATTCTTAAACCACAGGTCATGACCCAAAACTTAGTTGTCATGCTGTAACTAGTTGGGTCAATGAGATCAACCATAATAATTTAAAGTTTTCTACTTAAGTATTTTATTTCAACATTTAATGGGAAGGCCAATACCACAAACTTTAAATCTGGGACACTGCCCAAAAAAGGTTAAGAACTGCAGCTTTGAGGGTCAACTTTTGTTTTTCATTTTTTTAAAAAGTGGTTTCCTCTGACCCTTGCATCTTGCATCTTGTTAATAATACTGCCACCAAAGCTTGTAAATTTGTATCCTTCATCAATCAACGTCTGCGGTTTTATAACTGAATTCACTACTAAATGTTTGCAAAAGGTACCATCTTAAATAGCAAACTAAGTCCTTCTCAGTAAGCATGAGAAAGAAATAAAAAATTTAAAATTGAGAGACAGACAGACAGAGAATAATGGATTAGTGAAGTAAGCACTACAGTCTGATCATTTCTTTTTCTTTTGATGACTGCAAGGGATATTAGTGTTTGTACTACTAACTGTGTAACCTTCTTTAAATAATGAAATATTTTGATTCACCCGTCACCCCACCCCTCTCCTGCTAAGGTGTTGGGGGGGGGGGGGAATTGCTTTACAAGGTCTCATACATGTTGTTATGGAGTCAAGAAATTCCATATGGGGGAAAATATATAAAGCACTAGACTGCAATGATTAATTTCTGCCAACTCAAGGTATCAGGTTTTCAATGTGCTCTTTACTGCCACATTTCACCAAATAAATGCACTCTGCAAACTCTCAGTAATTGGGAGTGATCTACCTTGTTGGCCGCTTCCTGTATTAGTTTTGATAAGAAGATGATGTGAGAAACAATATTTAATGCAAAGATGAAGTGCATGACCATGACTAGCTATGTTGACTAAGATATTAATATAAATGAAAACATTTTTTTGTCTGTTAGGGACTGACCATTTAATCTTCTTGGAAAGGGGTGGGTGAACATTGTTGTGTCTATTTGAGACATACCAATTCATCTTCTAGCTAGGGTGGGAGGGCAAAGAAGATATTCTTTCAAATCAGAATATTATTTTTTTTTATTAAAACAAAATTTTTTATAAAAAAAGATGGAAAAAACTTTTCTTTTTCCACAAATCAGAGTAAGAGCCTTTTTTTTCTCAAGCTACTTTCTACAAAATAATAGGCCCTACCTCAGAAAATTAAATGGTTGGTCCCATAATTAAGTCAAAACTCCCAAGATGGTCCCCTGCCATATTGGATTTAAAAATGACAACCAACATTTGAATGTCAGTTGTTTTAAGAAAAAGGTGAAAGGGAAGCAACAATTTTGTAACACATTCACAATATATTATTACAGCATACTTTATTTTCTGTGTATTGTGGTGTAGGACAAATTAACCAAGTTTCATTTTAGGATGAATTCTTTCAAAATGATCCTTACTTTCAGACTCTGGCACAAGAAAAGTTCTCCATGTGGCACCATATAAGGTGATAAAAGACCCAATAAAAGAAAAGATCATGGATTATTCCACTTGATTTTAAACTGATAGAATGAGAGCCTCTGAAGCAGTGAGCTCACTGCCAAAAAATTAATTTCACTTGCTGACAGAAATGTCTTACTGATTTGGATTAGCTGGGGGTTACTAATCAAGAACACCTGGTCAGCAATCAAAACTTGAAAATGTAAAGAGACATAGGATCTTTGGAGGAAAAAAAAAGTGGTGCATTTAATCCAAAAGTAGCATATACCAGGAAAAATGTACATTAATGTCCAAAAGCAGCATATACCAGGAAAAATGTACACTTAGTCCAAAAGTAGCATATACCAGAAAAAATGTACACTTAATGTCCAAAAGTAGCATATACCAGGAAAAATGTACACTTAATGTCCAAAAGTAGCATATACCAGGAAAAATGTACACTTAGTCCAAAAGTAGCATATACCAGGAAAAATTTACACTTAATGACCAAAAGTAGAATATACCTGGAAAAATGTACACTTAATGTCCAAAAGTAGCATATACATATACCAGGAAAAATGTACACTTAATGTCCACAAGTAGCATATACCAGGAAAAATGTACACTTAATCCAAAAGTAGCATATACATATACCAGGAAAAATGTACACTTAATGTCCAAAAGTAGATGTACACTTAATGTCCACAAGTAGCATATAAAAGGAAAAATGTACACTTAATGTCCAAAAGTAGCATATACATATACCAGGAAAAATGTACACTTAATGTCCAAAAGTAGATGTACACTTTATGTCCAAAAGTAGCATATACATATACCAGGAAAAATATACACTTAATGTCCAAAAGTAGCATATACCAGGAAAAAGGTACACTTAATGTCCTAAATGTATATACTCAAGGCCCAAAATAAATTCTAGAGGGAATGGTTACCATATTTACTCATTTATAAGTCAACTCAAAATTGAAAAAAAAAACAAAGATCCAGATCTACCGTATCATTATGTGCTTGTGGATAGGGCCTATATTATTTGTTCTACTTTGTACTCCCATCAAACTGCATTAACCCAGATCTGCTGGCACATTATACAATGGCAGATCTGGATCTATGCAGTTTGCAATTGGGCTTGACTTATAAGCAAGTACATACAGTTACTTGAGTATGTGTATGATTTATATTTGTAACAAAGCTTAAACAATTTTTTTCAGTCATATCACTACGATGTCTGTATTGTGGCAGTTTATAGTGATGTCTAGCACTGGGGCATCATGCCGCAGACAAATAGCATAATGTCCCACCCAGTCACATTATCCTGACACCAGCTGAGTGCCTAGCAAGATAGCTGTTAGTACCATTTTTTTAAAGTCGTTGGTATGACTTGGCAGGGGTTTTAATTTGCAGCCACCCCCATCCAAGGTGGATGCTCTAACCATTAGGTCACTTGAGCAGTTCGGTTACTTGAGACTAAGGAATTCAAATCCTGGTCTGGTTTGCTCCCAAAAAGGGAGGCTGATAAAAAAAAAAAATCACAGGTACTCAAGGTTGTTGATTTATAAATTTTTTAATCCTACCATATTCACTTTTCCAACATATTATCCTTTGAATCAGTCACTATACAGTCATATACTTTTTGGAACAGATTGAACTCGATTCATGGGCCAAATGCTAAAGTATGGGTTTAAACTTGGACATGATTGTACTCAGCTCATGGTCAAATGTTAGGGCAAAGGTTTAAACTTAGACATGATTGTACTCAGCTCATGGTCAAATGTTAGGGCAAAGGTTTAAACTTAGACATGATTGTACTCAGCTCATGGTCAAATGTTAGGGCAAAGGTTTAAACTTAGACATGATTGTACTCAATTCAATCACCAAATGCTAGGGTGGAGGTTTATACCTAGACAGGATTGTACTCAATTCATGGGCCAAATGCTAGAGTATGGGTTTAAACATGGACATGATTGTACTCAATTCATGGCTAAAATGCTATGGTTTATACCTAGACAAGATTGTACCTAGACAATGCTTTTCAATTCATGGACCAAATGCTAGAGTATGGGTAAATTCTTGGATCAAGCTATTATTATTATTATTATTATTATTATTATTAATATATCCACCACTGTGGGAATCTACCATTAATACTCGCTTCTAGGACTGCTCTGGTGGCCCAATGGTTAGAACATCTGCCTCCGAGGATGGAGGTTGCTGGTTCGAATCCCAACTTAATCATACAAAATGCTTAGAATTAAGAGGTAAGTGCTAGGACTGGTTGGCCTACTGTCTGCATAATGTAAATGGGTGGGATACGATGATACATATCTGCGGCATGATGCCACAGTGCTAGACATCACTATACACTACCCCACTGCATACATCATAGCAAAATGACTGAAAATATTTGAAAGCTACATTACAAATCCACACACACACACACACACACACACACACACACACACACGCACGCACGCACGCACGCACGCACGCACGCATATATCACAGACCCAGATCTACCACTGCATAATGTGCCAGTAGATTAAAGTCAAAAATATTTGTTCTACTGGTCACTACTAACAGGCTGCATAGACACAGATCTGTTTTCACTTGGATTTGACTTATAAGTGAGTATATATGGTACATTCATAAATGCCCCATAATGGCTGCACAGTAATGGCAGTACTTCTACATGGATCTATGTGGTTTGTGTTGCCTACAAAACAATGCTAATTGGAAGCTGTCTGGAAAAGAAACATTTAAGAGATTCTGTAGCTGAAGACAAATCCAATCCTACTTGTGGAGGAGATGAATTTCAGACAGCATGTGTGAATGGTAGTCTTCCTTGTGGCTGAAGTTGTCAGAAATAACCCATTACTCCATTCAGCAACTACCAATGAACATTCCTTGCATCTTCTTATGTCTGATCTTAAGGAAGTTCCATGCAGCATTTCAACACAACAATGGATACTGATAGTTCAAAACTATAACAAAGGCAAATGACAAGGCAGACAATGAATGTAAACTTTGTGTGCACATTTTTAAAGTTATTTTTGGGGGTTGTACCAATAACAATAGGTAAAAACATTATTTATAATTTTCTTAACTGCCTAAAACTTGTAAATTAAAATAAACAGTCTAAGTAAACAAAATTAAAATAGGTTTCTTTTTAACTTTATTAAGCAATTCCAAATTAGAAGTACAAGGTTAATGAATACAAACAATTACAATACAGTCACATACAAGCCGAGTCAGACTGCAAATAACAAAGATCCTGATCTGCCAACTGTTATCCCTAACAAAATGCACAGACCCAGATTTGAATGTGAATTATTCAATGGCTGATCTTGGTCTGTGCAATTTGCAGATGGACTTGTCTTATAAGGAGGTTTAGATGGCAATACAAAAATGTATGCTGCCACCATGTTAAAATTTGTAAATGGAGAAAGGTTTTGAACCAGCTGAGAGCATCTGATGAGATGGCTGCAAAGAAACTAAAATTATTCCTTCTTTTTATTATTAAAAAGATATTTTTTTTAAAAATGACTATTAATATATTAGTGCATGTACTAGAAACTTTGATTAGGTACAGTCTAGCCTTTATTGAGCCTCCTTCTTCAAAACAGATCATAGGCAAGTGGAAAAGTCCATTCATTTCAGTTGTAAATGGATTTCAACTGAAGCCATTTAAATCCAAGATTGTATAAAAACTGAGATGAATACAATCCTTTCTATGTATCTGATTCCTTGTTGTAACTAATAGAAATTAATTTAATGCCTAGGATGGGTTTAATCCACTTGCATAAATTAATTATATGGCTTATTTCAAGAATGTAGCAACTTATTTTGTGTCAGTAGCACCATACAAAACATGTGGTTTGAAGACTTTAAATGGGCCGACCACTAAATTGAAAAGGGGGCTGCAGGTTGGCTGGCACTGGGGAAGAGGCAGAGTTATTTTTATTTTATTTATCTGAAGAAAATTAATTTTTGTTTTAACCAGTATTTTTTATATAATTGGTTGTGTTTTTTTTGGTTTTTTGAGCCACCATCTGATCCTCTCACTCTCCACCATAATTGGATGGTCCCTAAACTGTGACAGTATCACAGTTGGTTTTTACTATGATGGACATGAACTAACTGATAAACACCTCAGCATAATATAGGGATTTTTAAAATATCAAGATAAAAAAATAACTTTCAGAATCATAAAATTGTCAAAAATTCCTTGAAAAAACTACATTCACAAAATGTTATACTAATTAAGCTACATTTATACACTACCATTGAGCAAATGACAAAATGTTCACGTTGCAGATGAACTAGTGTTATGTATGCAGTAGTCCCCCTCTTATACGGCCACCCCTGTTGCACCGGGAAAGTGGCCTTATAAGGCGGGTGGCCGTTCCAGAGGGGGGCTAAATTTATTATGAGAAGTACATGTATATGTAATGTACGTAGTAAGAAAGCTACATACTTCAAAACATTAAATATCTTCGTCTAAATGAAACATTAATCAATAAAAGTTTTTTTTTGTCATAATAACAAATTTATTTCAACTGAATATACGTTACTATTTTTGCTTTCTTGGCGTAAGTTTGATATGCAAGCAGGTATTGTTGTCATGCACATTGCAAATGGATTCAAAAACGTCATTTACATCTTGGTACATACATAATTATCTTTCCATTTGCTCCATTTTCCCACTGCTGCTGAATAACCTTCGTATCGGTTATTACTTTGTTATTCAAATTATTTCAACATAAACTTGTTTTTACGAGTCTTTTGTACATACAACTGTTTGGCATCCCCCCCCCCCCCCCCCCCCGATGTCGTCGAGTAGAATAACCGACTTTTTTCGAAAATAATGTATCCGTTAACGTGATGACATTTTAGTGTTTGGTAATGATTTATTCGGTTATTGCTGACTATATGTGATTTAATTATGCAGACAAAACTTGTGTCGAGTCTACGAAATGCAGCCTTCGTAAAGGAAGCCATATTGTTTGGTCACGTAATTTTTCCGGTCTTTGTCTGGTACCCTATTGTCTTTTTCAAGGTTCTGTGTGTGCCAATGTTACAAAATCTATTTTTAGCCTATGCTGACCATGTTATGATTATAAAAATTACGTTTGGTTATAATCATCAACGAGAAGAACTCAACATAGGTGTTAAACCCCAAACTCTATCAAAACATTATTGATCCAATTTCCTGTAAACATCGACTTTCATAGATAACGATATACTTTAAATTTTTAGTCGACACCTTTAACGGCGACTTGACACTCGGGGACGTGTATCTACGACAGAGATAATCAAAATTACTTACCTTACGTCAAGATTTGAATTAATTATTGGTTCTGGATACATTTAAAAATAAAATGAGGCCGCTCGTGAGGGGGAAAATTTTATATTATTGCACAAAAATGCTGGCCGCTGGTCGCGTTAGCCGGGTGGCCTCTCGTGAGGGGTACTTTTGAACAGAAACTCGTCGGTGCCAACGAATTCTGGCCGTTTGGAGCGGGTGGCCGCTGGTCAGGGGGGCCGTACAAGAGGGGGACTACTGTACATAATTTATATTGGAATTAATTCAATTGTGTGTGTTAATTTTTATTTAAAAAAATTATTCTACTTTAAAGTAACTTTATTTATTTTATTTGACATTGTCTAGAAATTCACTTCAGTTCTGTTTGACCTGACTGTTCTTTGTAAACTACTAATAATATAAACTTTGTATCTGATGCTGACCTAGTTCTTGACCTTGATTCAGAACCAGAATTCTTTCTCAAAGTAAGAACCATAAAGTGAAATCGAGGCCATACTTGGAACACATGACAAATAACATGTATCAATTAGGTCTTTCCAGAGGATTGACCCACATCTGGGCATCTGCTTTGTGCCTTAGCTATATTTATTATTGATGTTTTGAGGATGAATAATCATTACTTGCATTAACACTTGACCAAAGTTGACCAGTTTTTGGGGCTAACTATTTTGTTTAATTCTTGAACAAGGACTTACCTAAATTTACACAGAATTCAAACACTGGAATATTATTTTCTGTGATTCAACGAAGAACTGTTGACACATCAATACAATGCTGACCTTGAAAAAAGTATGGGCATAATGCAATTTGCAATGGTGTTTCAACCACCATATTGCTTAGGTCCTTATTTGGAGGGGGCCCCAAAATTAAGTTTGGTAGTGGTGGTGGTGGTGGTGGTTGTGGCGTGTGATGTGGGAGGGCAAAGTTTTTGCAGACCCACTATTTGCAAAGACTGTTCTTTTATTATAACAGTAAGATGCTATTCAAAGTTGAATATCTGCTCTTACTGTTACCATAATCTGCCTCTGTCAATCTGCCTGCCATGATATGGCCACCCAACTACATAGGCCAGCTTAATTGCTGACATGAAATTATCAGTATTTCACTGTCTATTGCATTAATGAATGCACAGCTAGTTTCATCAGCATTAGATCTACAGCAATGTTTCGAAAATTACCAAGTATAATTTGTCTACAATAAAATGTGTGGGTTTTATCATGTCTGCTTTATACTGACCCTTTTATAACCACAAATTTGACAATAAAATCTACCAATACTGTATATACCCATAAGCTTGTCTGGTCTAAGAGTCTTAGAGCTAGCAACCCAATATTGGCATTAATGCATCTGTTTTACTACCATCTATACTCATTTATAAGCAGAATCAAACTACAAACAATAAAGATCCAGATCTGCTGTAGCAAAATATGCCTGAGGATCAGAGTCTATGCTCTTGTTCTACTAATTACCCCTAACAAACTGCACAGACTATGCTCTTGTTCTACTAATTACCCTAACAAACTGCACAGACTATGCTCTTGTTCTACTAATTACCCCTAACAAACTGCACAGACTATGCTCTTGTTCTACTAATTACCCTAACAAACTGCACAGACTATGCTCTTGTTCTACTAATTACCCCTAACAAACTGCACAGACTATGCTCTTGTTCTACTAATTACCCTACCAAACTGCACAGACTATGCTCTTGTTCTACTAATTACCCTAACAAACTGCACAGACTATGCTCTTGTTCTACTAATTACCCCTAACAAACTGCACAGACTCAGATTTGCCAGAACATCATGCAGCATCAGATCAGGATCTGTTCAGTTTGTAGTTGGACTCAACTAAACAAGTATATGTGGTATCAGCTGAAATCAGGATTGGGGAAAAAAACACTCCTTGGACAAAGCATATAATATGGCAGGCACAAAAATGACCCAACTTTTGATTACAAGTCTAGGCTTACAAAGGCAATAAGTTGTCTGATAATACAGTCCATCAGTAAGGTACTGTAGAAAATTAAATATATACATCTCCTTTCCTGTTTAACACTCTGTCTACATATCAGCCAATTCCAAAACCTAGACACAATATCCAAATAAACCAAATGCACAAAATCATGAAATTTGAATGTGACTGGGTCTAAAATGTAATTTAAAAGCCTGGCACTAGCTTCACAGCCCTTGCATGTTGCAAATATGAATTGTTGATAATTACATGATTTTTTTTCTGATGGAAAATAAAAAACATATTTCCAGTGCTGCATTAAGTAATTCTATATAACAACAACAAAAATTAAACTCCTTAAAGAGACTTTAACTGAACTGGATGAAAATAATTTCCATGAATTTGTGGCAAGACAATTCTTTCTTTAATTGCTGAGTGTTGAAACCCTCTTTTCTTCAGGAATAACAGGATTTTCTGATTAGCTGCTATGGTAGACATGTTGGCTGTCAGACTCGTACCATTTTCATTTAAGACTAACACAGAATAAAAAGAATTTTGGTGAAAATTCCATGGTTTAGTACTTTCCAATTTGGAAGAGTAACAATACAAATTTTCAAGATGGCTGCCATGGTGGCCATATTGGCTATCAGACTGGCACCATTTCCATTTACGACCGAGGAGACATCTTTTAAATTGCTGTATTGGAACCATCTCTGATATTCTTTAGCAATAATATCTTCAAGATGGCCACAATATTTGATGTAAAATCTGTACCAGTTCATAAGAATCTACCAGAGACACCATATTAAGTCTTTTGGTGAATGAAAATCACATGGGGATATAACTATCCAATGAGGCGAGGCTGTATTATTTGAAAAGGTGCATTAAAGTGATGAATACTCTACAACATTCTATTACGAGTTTTTGCTTTTGTTTATTTACTTACTTATAATCTCAAATACTGTTATTGACAAGTCATGATAAATATAACATTCGTAGATTTTGGACAAACTGCTCCATATTTACTGATCTATTTAATTTCTCCAAAGAGTGGTGTGAATTTGTGATTTAAAGAATCCATTCATGAACCATTTAAATCTATATATTTTTTTATCATGAAGAGCATGAAATATTCCTTCCAAAGCAACATTCCACTACCCCACCTTCAAGTAATGATGTAAATTTTACATCTGACAATCTAGTTCATGAATTTCAGTATTTACATGTAATTTTTCCATTTCATGATATTTTTTCACTGCATTCATTCAATAAAAGATAATTTTCTTTTTTCTTTAAGATTAAATGTATGATAAATGTAGTTCATACTTCATTACCATTATTATAGCCAGTAATAGCAACTTCTGATTACATTTTTTTATAAAAAAAATGAATTTATGCTAGATTGTTTAATCAAAAAGAAAAGAAGTAAGGGCGAAGAAAATGATAGAGAGTTTGCTAACTTGAAACTTTCCTTCATATAGGCCTCCATAAAACCTGTTTAAATGACAACAATGGATAAGTGTCCCTTTCGATCACTTTCCCATGTTTTGAAACTCTATACAAAGGAATCTGAACATAAAGGACACAATTTTGTAGAGTGTCCTTTTATAGTTAACTGGTTTCATCTTTTTCAACACAAGCTCCATAATAGAAGGAAATAGAAAAGAATGGAAATAATGACAGTATATGCACGCAGAACAAAATAAAAATAACTGTTGCAATATAATTGCAAATATGGACTTTTTAGCCTGCCCAACTCTAATTTGTCCCCCATTTAAACTAGGCAACTTGGTGTGCTGCAAAACACCAAACCAAACCTAACCAAACCAAACCAAAAATCCTAGAACTCTCACCATTTCATAAAGTGACACAGAATTCTTATTTCACTGACCTGAACTGTAAGAAGAAAATGGAGAACATAAACAAAATGGTTATGATAATGATGATGATGATGGTGGTGGTTGTAGTGACGAGATGATTGTGTCTTGGTGGTGGTTGTGATAAAAAAAAAGAGGATGCAACATGGAAGTGAGATGGAGATGCAAGATTCATGATACATTTCTGTGGAAAACCATAAAACAGCTACCACAACGCATAAGGCTGCAAGACAAAGCTTTAGCTGTGGGAACTGGAATTAATTTCAAAACAATCACACACTGATGTCAACAGGAGACCTTTCTGAGAGCTATCAAGATGGATTACATCACATCACACAGTCCCTTATGTAAGACAAAACTTCAATAAGCAAACTTGTTCCTAATTTATGCTGCATTTGGCTTCAAACATCTGACTGGTTACTGATTAATTCTATATTTAATGGCTCCTCTGAGAATGAAAGCAACAAGTCTGAACTAAGCCTAAGCCAGAAAATATCCAACGGTTAAAATGTTTTACAACATTCATTATTGGCTTTTTACGGTAATTTTTCTAATTATTCTGTGATTTAAAGATTCTGAAGGAGATTAAAGTGAGTTTAGTTGATTTCTGATTCTACATTATTTATTTCGTTTTACTGTCTTTACCCAACTAAGATTTATACCTGATTATTAAAATTTTCTTGATTAAATCAAGCTCTAAGCCATACAATGAAGTCTGTAGAGTAAAAGCAATCATTTTTTTTTTTCCTATTTAGTTCGATTAGCCCATATTTAAACCAATCGGTGAACTATAAAAAAGCAAGCTTCTTCAAATTAAAGTAGCATGCCTAGTAGCAACTGATAGTAACATTAACGAGATAGATAAAAATAATGAGCTCTGTACACAAGGGAAATTAATAAAGAGCTTTACGATTTTTACAAAAATCAATTATATTTGCTTTTTCTACAGAATGCAATTTTTAAGGGATGCATGTGAAGATAAGTTTATATTTGATGTTACATCAACACTCATATCACATGGTTCTCAATAACTTAAATACACCTAGTCAGGTGTTTTTTTTTACAATTTGGCATTGACTTGGTAGTCCTCGTTTTTTTAACTTAAAAGATAAATGGAACTTTTCAATTTGTATACTTTACACAATATGTTTTGGATGCAAAACTGTTTTATTGGGACTTTGTTCAGAAATTACGAACAATTTTCACGCTCAAACTTGCTCTTAACTTAAAATTCTGATGTCTGATTGGTCAGTGATACGACACAACAGTCATCTGGACCTAACTTAAAATTCTGACATCTGATTGGTCAGTGATGCAAAAACACAGCCAATCAGACTTAACTGACAGTGATACCTCACAGCTGTAAATGAGACTTAAGTACAAATTATGATGTCTGATTGGTCAGTGACACCACACAACAACCAATCAGACTTGGAATTTTGATGAGAGTTTACGTTCAAGTTTGTGAATTGCTCACAACCTTGGCACAGCAACAATTTATTGGAAATATCATTCAAATACCTTGTTTGTCTTTGTCTTTTCCATTGTTCCACCTCCATATTTCCTCCTACCATTCACAGCTGGTGATGTGTCAGAGCTCATGGAGACTGTAGAGTTACTACAGTAGTTCAGGTCATCTCCTCTCATCACTGCTAAGTCAGTCTGGGTCGTTGCTTGGGATGAGCATTCCATTGAGTGTTCAGAACCTGAGGAAATCAGGGAAATTTTTGAAGGTGTTTTGTGAACATATGCTGAAGTTTTTATTACATTAAGTCTGTCCCTTAATACATCCATTCCTGGCATACCGTAAAGAGCATGAACACCTGAGTACATTTTCATCTCGTGTGGAATAACTGGTGAGTATATCCGTGAATGATGATTGGGAGAAAACTGCACTGGAGAGTTCAACACAGATACTTGAGTTGAATGAGATCGCAATGGTGAACATGACATTGCTCGTGCTGATTCTGGAGAATGGCCATGATGAGCATGTTCGATGTGACTTACACTGTGTACCCGATGGTGACGGCAACACTGGAAAAGTTGATTTTGCTCACTCCACCCCTCATCTCCTGGGAAGCCATAAGGACCTTCCTGAAGGTTTTGACAAGCCTCACATTTGTTATTTTCTTCTGTAATGGAAGATGATAAAGTTTTCTTCAGTAAATGACTTTTATTTATTTTTCATTTCAGTAAAATTCAGGAAGTAAAAAAGTTTTAAAACTGTGTGCATTAAACACAGAACTTGGCAATGTCAGTTAAATACTACAACATTTCAATGATATGTGAAATTTAAGATACATCTTGTGTGTGTGTGTGTGTGTGTCTGTGTGTATGGTTGGTGGCTGGGTGTGTATGAGTGTATAAACAATATTTTAAAAATTCATTAGAAGTTATTGGTTTCTACCAGCTTTCAAGGTCTTTGATGCCAGACACTGCTCTTTTCATGCATATTATACCAAGCAGTGCAAAGTAACCAGTAACCACTTTTCATTCATCAATGCCAATTATATGTATGCAACTTTAACAATAACCAGAAATTTTCAATCTTACAAGAAATTGCAGAATACTCAGTCAAAATCATAGATTGTTGTTTGTATTCAAAAGATCAAATTTACCTTGAAGACCAAACAAGCACTGAGTACAGTGATGGAAAAGGAACATTGAAAATATTTGACAATGACCATAAACTTATCAAGAGCTATTATGCAGTCTATAATCAAGACATGTTATAGCCTTTGCAACAGAGGAGAAAAAACATACTCATCTACAAAGCTGTACCTTGTACCCCCAATATTCAAGTTATGTTCCTTGACTCCTGTGTGTACAATGGGCACACCATTTTGTCAGAAAAATATTTGAAAAACTTGGCAGCTATTGATATTTAAGTTTAACTTGAACTATAAACAACAATTTTAGGAATGAAAACATTCAAGGTTTGCAGCAATCTGCTGCCAAGATGCAATGCAAAGTCGCTGATGGCTGCCAGGTTAACGTATTTCTAAGATTGAATTAGTGCCAATTGAAACTAAATTTCTGTTGTGAAAACCCTGCAGAAATGCAAAATTTAACTTTTTTGTAGTCAATGAATCATTGTTATAACTATATTCAATAGCTCAGATACTGTGACAGAAGTTGGAGAAAACCAATAAATGAAAGGAAAACCAATGAACTTGCATGGGAAACCGCAAACCCTTGCATGCATCTGCTCTGAGACATTAACCCAGGATTACAGCTGTGAAAAGCAATCATGTTATCATTGTGCTAATTAGCAATATGATTTTGAGATGCTTCCTCTGCCATATTGAGTGCATACCCTCTTTGTGGAGATTTAAAAATACAATTTAGGTAAATTTCATGAGGAAATTTCAATAGATTAAAGCTCCACATAATAAAAGCATGCTGGGATAGTTTCCTGTGTCAAATATATACTACAAGAATTGGTTATTTTTGTCTATGTTGGGAACTCTCCACAATGGAGGTGGAGTCTCTCTCTCTCTCTCTCTCTCTCTCTCTCTCTCTCTCTCTCCCCCAATATGGTCATACCCAATACAAGATCCAAGTAACAATTTTGGAGACTGAATTAACAAATAAATTTTAACTGTAAAATAAAATCAGGCATCTATTTTGGCAGGCATTGAAAAAATGATGACATTCTAGGTAGATATAAGCAGCAGTCTCCCTCCCTCAAGATTAACTGTGATCAAGACAGATATGCTTAGCAGTGACCATTTCTATTCAAGCTTTAACCATAAAGAGTGGTGTTCATTTATTAAGACATGTGCTATATTATGCTGATGTTAATCTATGTTATTATGAATTTGAAAGAGTTCATGTGGACTGGATTGTAATTCGTTTAACACATTATTGGCTACAACATGCCAAGGAAATGGGAGCAAAGTGCCTTTCACAAATACACACCAAGGCAACAAGGTGTGGCCTATGTAGCTATAGTGTATTATTATAGTTTCCACTTTAAGAATAAGTGCAGTAAATCTGATTCAAGATAACCTCAGTAATATGCATGGCTTTTGATCATATTTATACTTATTTGAAATGTTGATGATAATAACCAAGTTTGAACAAAGTCTTATAAAACAAAATACTGGATCTAGTGGTGATAACAGCAGCCAATCAGATGCAAAAAAACACCTCATTAATATCCTTTGACGTCACTCATTATTAGACTGGTTCAATGATGATCTGAGGCTGATTCCAAGTTTAATCAAAACTGGACAAGAGATATGGACTCCAGGGTTGATCAGATGTAAAACCATCTCAATAATTTGCACTGATCAGGCTCAAAGAAAACACTAGCCTAACTGACTCAATAATACGGTGGAATCAAGAAAACACTAGCCTAACTGAATCAATAATAGAGTGGAAACAATAGTAGAGTGGAAACAAGAAAACACTAGCTTCATTGAATCATTAATAGAGTGGAAACAAGAAAACACTAGCCTAACAGAGTCAATAATAGAGTGGAAACAAGTTCAGCCAATAAGATGCATTATCACCTGATTAATATACATGGATATTCCTAATGCACCTCCTCTAGGATTTTGATGCTATAAGTTTACCATATAAACTCACTTATAAGTAAAGTTAAACTGCAAAGAACAAAGATCTTAATCTGCCATGGCATAATGCGCCTGCAGATCAGGGCCTATGTTTTTTCTGTTCTACTGATTTACTCCTAACAAACTGTACAGACCCAGAACGGCTGGCACATTATGTGATGGTAGATCTGTGTCTGTGCAGTCTGAAGTTGGACTTGACTTATAAGTGAGTATATACTGTACATTCAAAGTTGATCAAAATAAAATCAGAAATGTTACCTGCAGAGAGAAAACATGCTCAGTCAGTCTGAGGCAAAATCACTGATATGCTTTAATCTTACTCATTATCAAATCCATTCAAGATTTTGATGATACAAGCCCATATTCTAAGTTTGATCAAAATTGGATAGGAAATATTACCTTCAGAGTATTAATATGACCTTCAAAGTTTCAATATGACCTTCAGAGTGTTAATATGACCTTCAGAGTGTTAACAAGCCTGACCAATCTGATGCAGGACATCTTATTAAGGAACTTACTCACAACCAAACTCTCTCAAGCAATATAAGCAATATTCCAGGATTGATCAAAATCAGAAACATTACATGACCTCCATTTCTTTAACAAGTTCAGCATTTAAGATGCATGTTGACCTTAGTAACAAGTGGATCTTGCTGATACTTGAATTTATGTAAAATCTTGATGAAATCGGCCTGCATATAAAGTTTGAGCAATACCTGATCAGAAATATGGCCTGCAGAAAGATAACAAGCAACAAGCCCCATGCACAATCCTGTGTAATAGTAGTCTCTCTTGCAGAGAGTGTGTCAAGATGGAGGCTACAGTTTAGACCTACTGCTTTGCAACAGTAGCAAGACCTTACAGTTTTTTTTATATATATTGAATACATTCAACTTTACATGCTGCTCTTTACTTTCCTCAGCACAACAAACTTTTTCAGCATGATATAACCTTAAAAGTATTCTGCAAATTAAAAAGAACCAAACCAACCACCCAAATCCTATAATCCTACTTGCTTTGGACTTCTCCAGTGGTTCAAACATAATGTCAGATGCAGGAGGTTAGTGAGATCAAGCCTTGGCATTATAAAAATGCAACAAACAGCTGCCTCTTTTGGTGCTCAGCATTAAGAATCTAGTTTTAAAGACAAGTCTGCCTTGTGTCAGGATAATGTGACTGGGTGGGAGTCATCATGCTACATGTCTGCGGCATGATGCCTCAGTGCTAGACATCACTAATAACTGCCCAACTGCAGACATCATAGCAATATGACTGACAAATTGTGAAAGGTATGTTAAAAATTAAAATCGCACATATACCTACTGAATTTATTTATCTATTTTGAAGATTATTTAAATTCATGATGTTCAGATAATTGATTCTTCATATAAATTACTTTGTTCATTACTAAGTATATAACGATGGTAGGTCGTGGGTTTGATTCCCAGCCGAGTCATAGCAAAGACACATAAATGATACTGACAGCTGCCTAATGCTTGGCGCTCAGCATTAAGAGGTTAGTACTGGTCGGCCTGGAATCAGGATAATGTGACTGGGTGGGACATTATGCTACATGTCTGCAGCATGATGCCCCAGTGCTAGACATTACTAACAACTGCCACACTGCAGATATTGTAGCAATACAACTGAAAAATTGTTAAAGCTACATTAAAAAAACATCTCACACTCACACATCAATTATGCCCAGTTTTTTGTATTTTTGCAAATTTTATTTCCAAATACCGGGCCCTGAGCTGAAAAATACAGTAGTAAAAACAACTATTACATGTCTCATTTAAAGATTTTGGTACAGACCCAATTCAGGATGCACAATGTTTTCTGATAGGTAAATAGGTGCATTATCTTGCACCCAAAAGAATGAATGCATCAATTTACCTGAATATATCAGCGAGGGTGACTTGGTGGGTTTGTTCGTCAGCTGTTTTCTGCCACAACTTCTACCCTCTCTGTCTTGACACAAGTTCTGAATAAGATTAAATACAGTTCACATTCAACCACACAATACACTAGCAACTCAAAACATAACTGAGCCTGACTTCTTAGAAGAAGAAGTAGTCTTTTAAGACAAGTTCTACTGTACTGTCAAGTAATTAAACATTCACAGGAACAAGGAGGTTGAAAGTTCAAATGTCTAGGTCAGAGCAGTCATGTGGTTAGTTTCTGATCGTGGCACCACCAGTTTCTGTGAACTGAGTGTAAAGTTTTTCCACTACAAATATGTATGCAAACCAAAAATATATTCTAAGAAGATTAATAATCTAGCAAAGAACTGTTTTCAAAATATTACTTGTATAATGAGAGCTAATATAGTCAAACAGCGTTCAAATATTCCCTTGTGTAAGTTATTACAAGTCTAATAATTTCTTTTAATGAAAACATTCGGCATAGGAAATTTATTTTAGAAATTTATTTTATTTATAAATAAAATAAATTTTATTTATTTTAGGACAACAAGCCTAACTAGCCCGTACAAACAAGAGTTTCTTGATGAGACCGACAATCTACTGGCCAAAAAGAATTCTAGGAATCTAACACAAGACTGTTCTTTATTTAACTGACGACTATTAAAACCATCTCTGATATTCTTTAAAAAAAACAAAAACTCCAACATACCAAATTTGGTAACAAAACGTTTTCTTACATGACCACTAATTCACGAAGATAAGTGATAACAAGATTTCCATGCTTTTAACTATGGTAGCCAAAATGGACGTCTGTGGGACATAAACTATATTTAGGGCCAACAATATGAAAACTTTTTGGGAAAATGCCTTGTCAATGTGACCATCCATAGTGAGGCGGATTAGCAGAAACAAAACAACTAGCATAGTGGCCATACTGGATTTCAGACTGATACCATTTCATTTAGGTAAAATGTATATGACCATAAGCTTATCATATTTTTATCATTTGAATCCTTTCAATTAAAATCTTTTCCAGAAAAGAGCACTAAAAATATTTTTGAGATTATCACCATTTGGCCATTTTAGATGTCAAAGGGACAATATTTACATTTTGGACTAACAAGATATCATAATAAGTCTCATTTTGGACTAACAGATATCATAATAAGTCTCATTGTGCAAACCACATGTCAATATGACCATCAACTAAAGAGAAGATACAACAAAATTTTCAAGATGGCCACCATGGCAGCAATATTGGATAACAGACTGACATCATAACTCGAAGTAAATGTGGATTTCACTAGCAAGAAAGCTTTGTTGTTGTTGTAGGGTTTAACATCATTTTTCAGCACACGATGGGCTATACATAGCGGCCAGTATTAATAGTGGAGGAAGAACTTGGGTAAACCCCCCAGAAAGAACCACCGACCCACGAGTAGCTACTGGCAAGCTTTCTCACATACCCACATTGGCCAAATCCTAGACCTGAACCCATGAAGACAGAGGTGAGATTGCAGTGATCCGCAACAGAGTGGGTTTTTTAGACCACTCAGCCACTCAGGATCCCACAAGAAAGCTTTGAAAATCAACCCTAAGTTCTTGAAAAGACTTGCACCAAACATGATTTCAATCCATGATGACCTTCAAATGTTAAAGACTGGAAATTATATCTGCAGGATGTGACAGAATGTTACATGACATGATGCTGAATATCTCAACCATAGATATGGCAAGGACGTAAAAATGATCACGATGAACCGTTTGTCAAGGGAAGAACGAGCTTTAATATAAATACAAGTATCACATTCACTGAACATGCAAAAGTGTGAAAAAATTAACTAAATGCATGAACATAATGCAATCACTGCAGAATACAAATTAGATCGCTGTGACCTAATTTTTTATGTATCACTTATCAAAATCAACGTATTCATCAAAGTTCATACAAGTGACAAGGAAATGGAGATAGATGCCAAAACTGATTGTTGAAGCCTGCAAGAACAGGGTCAAAACATCTGTCAAAAGAATGATTATAAGCAATCTAGAATCAATCAAAACACCTGTCAAAAGAATGATTATAAGCAATCTAGAATCAATCAAAACACCTGTTAAAAGAATGATTATAAGCAATCTAGAATCAATCAAAACACCTGTCAAAAGAATGATTATAAGCAATCTAGAATCAAAGATGTGTAAACATGATGGCAAAATTACATTATTATAATACATGCACTACCCAAGTCATAGGACCCTGTGTCTAATCTCTTTTCATTCCACCAACAAACAACACATTGATATGTACAACCTGTAGTCATACCTAATCCAATCACCTTTTTGTCATGCAATCATCCATTTTTGGCAACTAAATAAGAAATCAACCCAAGACAGTCACTCTGCTTTCCAGATCAGGCTATTACATGCATCTTACTGTCATGTAAGATTTATTTTGCAGGATTTCCCATTTAGACCAAGAAGAGAAAAATGAAATTCATACATCATATTACATGGTTGAAATGGATCCAATTTTTTTCTATGTAAAAAATGCACAATCACACAGATTTATGGATTACTAAGGATTCCTATATTATTTTTATTTTTTTAAGACGAGAGTTGCTGTCAGTACTAAAAGCTGAAATAAAATACAATGCTGATGAGAAAGCAATCAAAACAAATGATCCATAAAATGTACCAGATAGTTTTATCTCAGTGGCACACACAAGGTAGCAATAAGTCCATTAGGTGTGGTTCTGGTCAATTAAAAACAAAATGGTTGATAACAACTGTCTAATCTGGTTACAAGACTACAGTCTGACATAAGTGGTTATCTTCATCACTTTTTTTTGGTTTATATGGCTAGTTTGTATCAGTGTGATAATGATTCACCTACATCAGGGTTATCTACATAGGTGGAGACCCCAAAAATATGCCTCTGCTTTCAGCATCAATGGGAAATCACTCTGATGAGTTGTCTTAATAAAAGAAACAAATGTATCCATCCATTTAATGAAAATGATTTATCAGTTCAAACAATACAATACTCAACCATGCTATATGACCAGTTACAAGACTGGAAATTCTTAAAAAAGCAAAGAGTAAGATATACATTTTTTTAAAAATATGGTACCCAAAACAATACTGGGTTTTAAACTTTAATAAAAGTATGAGATACGATGACTATTTTGTCTCACCTTTCTTTGAAAAAAATGTGAGATGGACCAAACACAAAGTTATCCTTAGCAGTAAGGTTAATGTGAAAGTTTTTATACAAGTTTATAGCCTCAAAACAACTGGTAAAAATGTTTACAAAACTTTCTAAATTAAATGTTCGTCAAGTGGGAATTAATTTTGTTTTTCATTATAGAGAATTCCAACCACTGTGGAGCTGATTGGGGACAGTCAAAGGTCACCTTCCAAATTTCTAAATATTTTGAGAAAATTCAAAATTCACTATGATGCATGATGTTATCTTTGGAATACTGAATAGGCAAACAGTTCACTTTCTTTTTACATGAACACTGGGGTCTTGCCCGTGTTTGTCCTGACCAAATGGAGCACAATTCCTGGATCAAAATTTGACCAACACTGAGATCACCACCCTATAATCATTTAGACACTATCATGAAAAGCCAAGAAATTTTTACAACCAGGATAGACCACAGAGTCTTTCTCTGCCTTCTGAGGACTGCCACCCCATCCACCCCAAGTCATAACTTTTAAACTATTCATAGTCCCACCTTAAAGTATACACACACTTACATGGTATCACAAAGTTATCATTGGAATATTGCATAAACAAACTGTTTACTTTCTTCTAAACTAAAACTGCCCCTGGGTCAAGCCCCTGTGTCTATCCTTACCAACTGGACAACAAATCCTGAATCACAAATTGGACAACAGAAATGTTTAGTCTGGGCCAAAATAACCTCAATTAAATCTAATCTAAAGGTTCAATTTTATCTGCAACAATTTTTAAATTCTTAAGCATCAGGAATACATTTTTATCTAAATAGAAAATTTTAATTATGGGCTAGGTCAGGTAGGAGAATTAAATCTTATTTATTGGGAAATAAATGTTTATTCCTACATTAACATCTGAAGCAGAAATGTCATATTGTTGTGTCCAGTGTTTCACATGGGCTGGAATTAATGACTGAAATTATTTATTCACTAGAAAATACAAAGCGCTCATCTAAAATAATATTCTTGAAAACTGTATGTGGATTAATATTGAATTTCAAGTAAGGATATATCCTTGAAAGTTATTATTGTGAAATCAACAAACAACTGTTGGCATAGCATTACTATTCTGGCCATCACAACGCTTTCAGCACTGGATTTATTTTGCAAAAAAGTGTCAATGTTGTCAATTTTGTTTGTGTCAATGTTGTCAATTTTGTTTGTGTCAATGTTGTCAATTTTGTTTACTTTGTGATAATTCTGAAATAAGACCACAAAAATAATTAATCCCCCAAAATTCAATTTGTTTCTGAAGGGTACAGACCTTTACAAAATTGTACCGGGGCATCTGCACCTTTTTAATTATTAAGCTCCCAACAGGTTTATTTTTCTGAATGATGACTTTACCCTGCCTAATTTCCTTTGCCATAACAACTTTTCTGCTTAACATACATTTTTTCCTTTAAATCCTATGTTAGTGTTTATATGTGCCCAAAAAGCTAAAATTTACACAAGCAACCTAACAGAGTTATATTGAATTACCTTGTAAAACATTACCAAGCACACATTTTTACTCCAAATATTTATACATACCATTCCCTCTATAAACCTTGGAGTAATATGGTAAAAATGCAGCAAACTTACAGTTAGCAGTAAGTGTGAGAGTAGGTTGAGGCATGTTTTCCAACTTACAGCAGTAAATGTGAGAGAAGGGGCATGTTTTCCAAATTATAGCAGTAAATGTGAGAGAAGGGGCATGTTTTCCAACTTACAGCAGTAAATGTGAAAGTTGGGGCATATTTTCCAACTTCTAGCAGTAAATGTGAGAGAAGGGGCATGTTTTCCAACTTACAGCAGTAAATGTGAGAGATGGGACATGTTTTTCAACTTACAGCAGTAAATGTGAGAGATGGGGCATGTTTTCCATCTTAAAGCAGAAAATGTGAGAGATGGGACATGTTTTCCAAATTTAGCAGTAAATGTGAATGGGACATGTTTTCCAAATTTAGCAGTAAATGTGAGAGATGGGGCATGTTTTCCAAATTTAGCAGTAAATGTGATAGATGGGACATGTTTTCCGAATGTAGCAGTAAATGTGAGAGAGGGGGCATGTTTTCCAAATTATAGCAGTAAATGTGAGAGAAGGGGCATGTTTTCCAACTTACAGCAGTAAATGTGAAAGTTGGAGCATATTTTCCAACTTATAGCAGTAAATGTGAGAGAAGGGGCATGTTTTCCAACTTACAGCAGTAAATGTGAGAGATGGGGCATGTTTTCCAACTTACAGCAGTAAATGTGAGAGATGGGGCATGTTTTCCATCTTAAAGCAGAAAATGTGAGAGATGGGACATGTTTTCCAAATTTAGCAGTAAATGTGAGATGGGACATGTTTTCCAAATTTAGCAGTAAATGTGAGAGATGGGGCATGTTTTCCAAATTTAGCAGTAAATGTGAGAGATGGGACATGTTTACCAAATTTTAGCAGTAAATGTGATAGATGGGACATGGTTTCCGAATGTAGCAGTAAATGTGAGAGATGGGGCATGTTTTCCAACTTCCATTAGGAAGATGATTTATAATATATATTTTCTTATATCACTTTATGTGATCGAAGATCAGGATCTATGTTGTTTGGAGTTGAACCCCACTTAGAAGCAAATAAATACAGTATAAATACAGTATAAATAATCCAAATATGTACATTTTAAAAGTGCTTCATGTCCCAAGGTGATAGGATTTTGCAGAAGTCAGACTTCGTTATTGCTCAGTATATGATTTATGTCATGGAGAAAAAAGAATTTAAAAAAGTTCACCTTAAATCTTATGACACTATATCCGGATATACAAGTTATCAAGGTCCAAGTTATCAAGGGAGTGGTGCACTTTGTTAGTTGATTAGTGAACATGATGTATATTTCAAACTCCCATGTTCCATTTCTCTAGAACAGAATTTTAAAAAAATTCCCATATTTCACAAGTAATCTGAACACATGATCATAAAATTACATAAAGATATTTTATCCCTTTGAATGATTAACTGCACATTTGCACATAAAAGATTCAGGGTCTCAAGTAGATGGCTGATTGTTTCATGGAACAGGCGGAGCAAAAGATTTCCCACCCACCCACACAACACTGCCTGCAAATACCTGTGATTTCCAGCCTTCATATTCTGAGCTACCAGAGCTCTATTTTAGATTCCAGTAATTTGAATATTTTTACTGCCTTAATTGGAATTGAGCTGAGCTTCTTGACTTCGATGTAGAACAACACAAAAGATACATATTCTACATGTAGTCTCCGTTTGACAAAACTGCATACTTCCCTTTTAAAAAATGATTTCCAGAAAATGCAACAAAGCTTATGTCTGTCATTGATACGTGGTGTCCCACTTGCTGATTTTCACATGTGGTGACCCCCTTGCTGGTTTTGATATGTAGTGAAACCACTTGCTAGTTTTGATATGAGGTGTCCCACTTGCTAGTTTTGATATCTGGTGTCCCACTTTCTGATTATGTTGTTTCCCACTAACTGGTTTTTATTAGGTGTCCCACTTGCTGCTTTTTTTATGTGGTTTCCCATTTGCTGGTTTTGATATGTGGTGACCCACCTGCTGGTTTTGATATTTGGTGTCCCACATACTGGTTTTGATATGTGTTGACATGCTTGCTTATTTTTATATGTGGTGAACCACTTGCTGGTTTTGATATTTGGTGTCCCACTTGCTGGTTTTGATATGAGGTGACATGCTTGAGTAAGATTGTCTTGTTCAACAGAATGTACATCAGTTGGAAGCTGTGTAGTTTGTTAAAGATGAATATGAATCACAGGTTCTTAAAGACTTAGGATGTCCATTTGTTATATAATTGAAATACTCAGGATATCAATTTTTTATATTAGGTCAAAGACTCGGGATGTCAATTTGTTATATAATTGAAATACTCAGGATATCAATTTTTTATATTAGGTCAAAGACTCTGGATGGATGTCAATTTGTTATACTAAGTTAAAGACTCAGGATGTCAATTTGTTATTTAATTGAAATACTCGGGATATCAATTTTTTATATTAGGTCAAAGACTCGGGATGTCAATTTGTTATTCTAAGTTAATGACTTGGGATGTCAATTTGTTATATTAAGTTAAAGACTTGGGATGTCAATTTGCTATATTAAGTTAAAGACTCGGAATGTCAATTTGTTATATTAAGTTAAAGACTCGGGATGTAAATTTGTTATATTAAGTTAAAGACTTGGGATGTAAATTTGTTATATTAAGTTAAAGACTTGGGATGTCAATATGTTATACTAAGTTAAAGACTCAGGATGTCAATTTGTTATTTAATTGAAATACTCGGGATATCAATTTTTTATATTAGGTCAAAGACTCGGGATGTCAATTTGTTATTCTAAGTTAATGACTTGGGATGTCAATTTGTTATATTAAGTTAAAGACTTGGGATGTCAATTTGCTATATTAAGTTAAAGACTCGGAATGTCAATTTGTTATATTAAGTTAAAGACTCGGGATGTAAATTTGTTATATTAAGTTAAAGACTTGGGATGTCAATATGTTATATTAAGTTAAAGACTCATGATATCAAATTGTAATATTAAGTTAAAGACTCGGGATGTCAATTTGTTATAAGTTAAAGACGCGGGATGTCAATTTGTTATATTAAGTTAAAGACTCGGGATGTCAATTTGTTTATACTAAGTTAAAGACGCGGGATGTCATATTGTTATTCTAAGTTAAAGACGCAGGATGTCATATTGTTATTCTAAGTTAATGACTCAGGATGTCAGTTTCTTATACTAAGCTAAAGACAACTGTTTTCCAGTGCACCTGTGGCCATACTAGTCTAAAATAAATCAAGAGTTGCTTTTGTATTATTATTTTTGTTGATTATCTTGGAATTTTTTTCTTTCTCCATAATGCTTGATAGAAAATGTTCACCTGAATCAAAGGTGACCAGATTAAGAGCTAACAATCTCCTAGATGTGCTTTAGACAAACAGACTAATTAATGCTTACACTACAAAAGGATTTGTCATTTGGCTCCAGGTGCTACACACAATTTGTGCCTCTAATAGTACTGTTTATTTTCTTTCTTTATTAATTATATTTTGTTATATATGTAGTAGGGACTTTTATATGATACCTGTTAAATGATACCATCCCCCATCTCCCCCTCCCCCCCCCCTTTCCTATTCTGGTACATAGTCATGTTAAATAGAATCCACATCTTCCAAAATGATACAAGCAGAATCTTTACAGTACACTCACCCCATGACCTTAAGGACATTAATCATTTGGTTTAACAAGTCTAGTGAGAACAGGCAGTTGTGTTTTTGCAAATTAATTAAATGATTATTTACAGGACTTACAATTAGTTTTAGATTTTGAAAATGATGATGATATTAGAGACAAGATATTAGATTATGTTTCTCTAATTAGGAAGAATATCTCATATATAGATTGTAAAGAAATAGATATTTTATAACTGAACTCTGACAATCTTTGTCAACTTTTACACTTAAACCACATTTATTTTTTAGGAAGAGGGCGAAAGTGAGTGCCAGTCTGATCAGATATATTATAACCATTTATATGTTTTCAAATCAACTTCTAGACAACTCATTAGTGAGATATCAAATGTTTAGTTTAATGTAGGAAACACAGATCTATATATGTACCAGAAACAATTCAAGCCAGTTACAGAAATATGATATCAGGATTTCTCCTGTGAAGTCTGCTCTAGGCTGATATAGATACCAGAGGCAGAACTGGCAAGATGAGTGGAGTTTGAATTGGAATTAAAGAAAATATGTAACCTAGATGTTTGTTTGTAGGCTCTACCAGCTAATTCCCCAATGTAGCTGCCACCAATGTTCCCTCTAAGCTGCGTAGCTGCGCGGCCGCGCAGCTCTTACTCAGTTGCCGCGCAGCAGTTTTAAGTTGCCGCGCAGCAAATATGTGAGAGGGAAAATTACCTGCTGCAGCCAGCAGAAGTTATGTGGGCGAGCGATAAAGCAAGAAGTTGTAGTATGCTTTCATATTAAATAATAAATTACCCACGCACATAATGTCCAAAAGAAAAACAGAAGGATGTCAATAGTCGTTGAAAAAGAAAACTTGTTCAAGATTCAAGGAAGAGTGGCTATCAGAACTGATCGAAGCGGATGTGTTGTCATTGTCTAACAAGCAAAAGGTAAAACTTGGAGATATTTTCACGTGCAATGATGATGGCGCTGTGGTTTGCACTATTTGCTCAACTGCAAATGGTGCAGGAGAGTTCAGCACAGGAAAAAAAATGGGATGAATGGAAACTTGATTACTTAAAGCGGCATCTAAGTCAAAAAGTGCACACTGAATCAGTTAAAAAGCTACGGAATCAGAAGAGTGGTGGAATTTTGCGTATGCTACAGGAGAGTACGGCAGATTGTAGCATCAGAGTAGAGATGGAAGAGAGAAAGCGGTCAACTTCAGATTTGGTAAAAGTGCTGATTGATAACGTTATTCTTACTATTAAACTGAATGCATCCATGTTTTCTGTACAAGATATCCATGAGCATGTTGCAAAATACATTAAAATTCCACAAAGTTGGCGCAGCAAAAATTATGCGTTCGAATTTGTTGAGTGCATAAGCCTCATCTTAAAAACTGAGCTTATGGCTGAATTGCGAAAGTCGGCATTCCACACGTTGATAAAAGATGAAAGTACCGATATTTCAGTTCAGAAAATGCTGATTGTATATTTCAAGTATCGGCCTGAAACAGAAATTGTTTGCAAAACAATATTCGGTGGCATTGTGAAGTTGTCCTCATGCGACAGCAATAAAACAATTCTATTGTGAAAATCAACTTGATCAGCAGAAGATGGTGATGTTTACATCAGACGGCGCATCTGTCATGCTAGGGAAAAATAATGGTGTGGCTGCAATTCTGAGACGTGAGATACATCATTTGTGTGAACAACATTGTGCTGCTCATCGCGAAGACTTAGCTGTTGAAGATGCTTGGAAGCATGTTTCATTAATGCACGATATTGAAACATTACTCAATTAAAACAAAATCTAGAAACAGGCTACAAGTAAATCATTTGGATAATTTGATGCGCATAAAATTCTATCTTTCATTAGGAAGCACTATTGATCTAGATGCGGTTTACAAGCATTGGACCACACACAAAGACAGACATGAAATTCGGCAATAAATGAATAAAGTAACTGTTTTGCTCTAAATTTCGAACTACATTTATTTTATTTGTAGTTTTTATAATTAAATATGACATATGTGTAGCACTTTACCGACATCATTAATATAAAGTAAGTAGAACAATATTTTTATTAACATAACTGAACAATGTGTATGCCTGTGCGAAATGTCTAATTTATCGTATAGAAGACTGCTGTGTAATAGAGTTTTAAATATTTGTAAATGTACGACTTTCACAAATGCCGCTCACTCAACTTTTGCATCATGTTTTTCCGCACACGCCTTTATTTTTCCGCACAGCATCGTCAAAAATTAGAGGGAACATTGGCTGCCACCTACCCCATCCAGCTACAACATAGACCAAAGTACTAGGAATTAGATAACACCAAAATCATGCATTAAATGCTTTATACTGCGTTCACATATTAAATTAGCATTATAAATGGAATTCTGCTAACTTAATGCCATGAAAAGTTTGACAGTGACACTTACCGAAGAATCATCACGCCTTTCTTGTTCATATCTTTTCACCTGTAAAGTGAGAAAAAAAAGTAAACAAGAAGTTGCATGTAAAGCTCATTCTCCACAAGTTTTGCTATTGGGGTGTTGTACACATACAAAACTGTCCACATATCAAGAAAACAGGACTCGGTGGTCAACTGTACTTGAGAAACAGACAACACTACTGAAATACAAAAGTATTACACAAAAAAACTTGAACTCTGAGATTAATCTGGACTGTGGTCAGGCAGATAGATGGACATGCAAACAGATGCCAAAGTGATCAATATTTCAAACTTCTGCCACAGCAAACTCACCAATTGTATAGCAATGTTATGACTTTCAATCAGTTACCGAGGAACAATTTAAAGGTGTTAAAAAGGTAATCAAAATTTCTCACATGATCATTTGGGATATTCATACCTGATAGCATATAAGCTGGAATCAACTGCAAACTGCACAGACCCTAATCTGCCATTGCATAATGTGTCAATAGATATGGGTCTATGCAGTTTCTTAGAAGTAATTAGTTCAATAAAAGACATACCCCAATCTGCAGGCACATTATGCAATGGTAGATATGGGTCTATGCAGTTTATTAGAAGTAATTAGTTCAATAAAAGACATACCCCAATCTGCTGGCACATTATGCAATGGCAGATATGGGTCTATGCAGTTTCTTAGAAGTTTGTTTGTTTTGTATGGTTTAACGCCATTTTTAAGCACAATATAGGCTATACATGGCGGCCAGTAATAATGGTGGAGTAAGAACCCGGAACACCCCCGGAAAGAACCACCGACCCATGAGAAGCTACTGGCATGCTTTCTCACATAACTACATTAGCCGAATTTTAGAACCCACGCAGACAGAAGTGTGATGGCAGTGATCCGTAACGGACAGCGCTTTAGACCACTCGGAGCCCCTTCTTAGAAGTAATTAGTTCAATAAAAGACATACCCCAATCTGCTGGCACATTATGCAATGGTAGATATGGGTCTATGCAGTTTATTAAAAGTAATCAGTTCAATAAAAGACATACCCCAATCTGCTGGCACATTATGCATGGCAGATATGGGTCTATGCAGTTTGTAAGAAGTAATTAGTAATACAAACAATCCAGACACTGATCTGTTGCTGCATAATGTGACAGAAGTTCAGGGTCTCTGTCGCATGCAGTTGGATCTGACTTGTAATTAAACATTAAGGACATAATTGATACAAATGATAGACCCCTTTTTACAGACATCAGTGGTACCTATATTGGAAAACAAAAGTAAGCTGAAGGAGTTTATCATATGTATACTGATTATGTCTTAGTATGAATTATTAAAATTGTATATAGAACCAGCCATCCAACACAATGTCCTCAACAAAGGTAACTTTATGGCCATGAGACAAGATTAGATTCCAGGAACAGCTGTTACTTTGGTTATAATGAAATATTTTATTAGGAGTTTCATAGCCATTCCCATTCACTAAAAAAGCATAATTACAGCCATAAAGTCACGAATCTCATGAGATTGGTCAATACATGTTTTATGCTCAAAATCAGTTTTCACTAACCCCTCAAGTATTGGGATAGTGAGCTCTGTAACATTATTTGTCTCAGTGTGTGTGTGTGTGTGTGTATGGATGGATGGATTACCATTATCGTTTACTTGCACCTCAGCACAACAATGGCTAATTATAATTAAGATTCACACACACACAGACACACCCTTCCAATATGAATATTTGTAGAGATAGTGTTATTAACATTTTTAAATTTAGATTTACATTTAAAAATGAGACCTGCGTAATTGATGCAGTATAAGTAAATTTAATCATCGAGTGAAAATGATTTAGGTGATCAATAATTTTTTTCAGTTCTTCATTTGACTGGTTCCAGATCATAAATATGTCGTCTAAAAATCTGAACCAAACAGATGGATTAAACATTTTGTTTTGAAGAAAATCCTTTTCTAATTTACCCATGAAAAGGGAAGTGTATGAAGTGGCCATAGACCAACCCATTGCCATAGTATGAATTATTAAAATTGTATATAGAACCAGCCATCCACCATAATGTCCTCAACAGAGGTAACTTTATGGCCATGAGACTAGATTAGATTCCAGGAACAGCTGTTACTTAGGTTATAATGAAATATTTTATTAGGAGTTTCATAGCCATTCCCATTCACTAAAAAAAGCATAATTACAGCCATAAAGTCACGAATCTCATGAGATTGGTCAATACATGTTTTATGCTCAAAATCAGTTTTCACTAACCCCTCAAGTATTGGGATAGTGAGCTCTGTAACATTATTTGTCTCAGTGTGTGTGTGTGTGTGTGTGTGTGTATGGATGGATGGATTACCATTATCGTTTACTTGCACCTCAGCACAACAATGGCTAATTATAATTAAGATTCACACACACACACACACACCCTTCCAATATGAATATTTGTAGAGATAGTGTTATTAATATTTTTAAATTTAGATTTACATTTAAAAATGAGACCTGCGTAATTGATGCAGTATAAGTAAATTTAATCATCAAGTGAAAATGATTTAGGTGATCAATAATTTTTTCAGTTCTTCATTTGACTGGTTCCAGATCATAAATATGTCGTCTAAAAATCTGAACCAAACAGATGGATTAAACATTTTGTTTTGAAGAAAATCCTTTTCTAATTTACCCATGAAAAGGGAAGTGTATGAAGTGGCCATAGACCAACTCATTGCCGTACCTATTATATGTAAGTAATTCATGTTATTAAATTGAAAATAATTGTTTTCCAAGATAAATTTTACTATTTTACAAATATCTTCACTAGATAGTGTGCTATTATTAAGATTTTTCATTATTATTTTACTCAAAATGTCTAAAACATTTCTCTGTGAAACATCACCATTGAGTTCTTTTATCAAGCTAATACTGTACAGCTTTTTTCTAATAAAGTGGTGTCAATACACTCTGAACAGTATTTCCAGGAAAACACAAGACTATTTCTACATTTTGACTGCTGAGTGTTCAAATCATCTCTGATATTCTTGAGTGACAAAATAATTTTCAAATTAGCCACTGCAGCATCCATGATGGATTTAATCTGCATCTTTTTCATGTAGTACCACTAAAGAGATCCTAAGAAGTGTTTAGGTGAAAATCCCATTTCAATATAACCATCCATTCCGAAAGATTTTCAAGACAGTTACCATATCAGCCATATTGGACATAAAATTGGCACCATTTTTATTCAGGATCAAACATGTATGATAAAAAAAAGTTTTTGGGTGAAGTGCCAATTTCAACATGATTTTCTCTTTTGAGACAAAATAATTTTTAATTAAATTTCCTGTAGTGGCAATTTTGGATGTCAGATTGGCACCATTTTCATTAACAAACAGCTAAACATTACTAAAAGTCTTTGATGAAAACCTCACACTGATACTTCATACATCCAGAAGGAGAAGAGATAACAATATTTTCAAGATGAGATCATAGTGGCTATACTGGAGGCTGAGTCAACACCATTTTCATTTACAAAGAGCACAGAAATCAAGTTTCAAATCGGACAATTAGGGCCATATAGGATATCCAAAACATCACCATTTTGAACTAAAACCATCTATAATGTGCATGTGCAAAATTTTCATGGCATTCCTCCATGTAGTTTCTGAGGAGTAGTGAAAACAATCTTATGTGAATGTTTGCTTGAATGAATTAATAGAATAAACAACAAAGTCCTTGATGGGATGATGGCAGACCAGTGTCAAATTTTGCTTGCAATTGGATACAGTAAGTTGCAATTCTGGTGCTGATACAAATGTAACATTTGGTTCTGTATGTGTTAAATATAGTCTTTGATCTGTATGTTCTTTTTCAGGAACAAATAGTTCACAAAGCAGGAAATGAAATCCAATATTTCCCAGACTAATTGCAGTATATATAAAAAAAAAAATCAACTGTAGAAATGGGTGTGGCAGATTACATTAGTATCTCTCAAGTTAACAACTATGGTAAATGTCAAATTAACCATATCTGAAATGTGTTCTAGGAAACAAATACTCTATCTCCCTGACCTAAAAGCAAAACCATAATCAGGCATTCTGGTTGATGGACATGGGAAACACTAAAGGAAACCAGTCTAGAAAGGAAAAACACTGGATAAATAAAACATGAAGTTAATGAACAGGTGTTCTTTATTAAACATAAAATATATAATGGAAATTAAGGAAAAGATTTAGGTAAATTTTCCTTTATAACTAGGTGTCCTTCATATAAAGGTATCTGCAAAGGCAGGTTTAACTGCATATTCCCCTTCCTCATCTGAGGTCGGGCACTGAAAAGGTCATTTTCACTTGAAACTGCAAACAGGGTAATTAAATCTGATCACCCAAGTGTTGGAAAGCAACATACAGGACTAAGGACTGCTTTTCAAGTTGATTATAATTTAGATTTCAATTACCAGCATTACTGCAGAGGAAGAGGACTTGTGGGAATCTTTGTTCAATATAATTCACAGACCAATTGTCTGGGACCTACTCATTAGTGCTGGCTTGAGACTGGAAATTACATTAAGACCAGAAAAATGAGACACTGAACATCAAATTTAATGGTGAGCCATCCTAATGACCAATAACAAGGGTCAATCGGGGATAAAAATTGGAATGGTCAGACATCAATATTACAGCCGCATAAATCATGGCACACATATGCCACCCAAGCCTTTCCTTGAAATCAACACCTGTCTACAATATCTTAATCAATGGTGATAATGAGACAAAGAAAAAGGAATTTACAGGTGACGTTTTATTTAGTCCTTTTAAAAATCTCCAGTAGTTTTTATTTAATCAAATAAATACCATCCGTACTCAATAAGTCAAACAATGATGATCTTAATCTGCCATAGCATAAGGCTCCTGCAGAACAAGGTCTGTATTTATATTCTACCAATTGCTACTAACAAATTGCACAGACCCAAATCTGCCGCCAGATCTGGGTCTTTGAAGTTTGTTAGTAGTATTAAGTAAAAAGTAACAAATCTTCAATTGACACTATGCAAGTATACCTGCTTTGGTCCATTTATCTTAAAAAGCTCTTAAGCTAGCAAGTAGAAGTGAAAATGTAACTGCCACCTAAACAATTTTTTTACCTGAAGGCACGATTACCAATGTTGCATGTAACACACACTTATATGATAATATATAGTTTTACCAGGTTTCATCTCAAAAGGCCAAGAAATTAATGAGTGCAAAATTCAACATACATGTACTGCATTGAGATAGATACTGACCATAAAGTCTGGACCACAATATGATACGAGACGTTTTTAGTTATGACAAAGATAAACCCTTAGTCCCAAAAAGCTCTAAAATTATAGAGTGGAAATAAAAATGTGTTGAAAAACTGAAGAAAAAAAAATTGAGCTATGACCCAGATCTTGAAGACAATGTAATTCACAACACATCTTCTAAATATACCAGACTGGAACCCCAATGTAATTCACAACCCTTCTTCTAAATATACCAGACTGGAACCCCAATGTAATTAACAACCCATCTTCTAAATATACCAGACTGGAACACCAATGTAATTCACAACCCATCTTCTAAATATACCAGACTGGAACACCAATGTAATTCACAACCCATCTTCTAAATATACCAGACTGGAATACCAATGTAATTCACAACCCATCTTCTAAATATACCAGGTTTAATCCCATAATCTCAAAGGCTGTAAAGTTATAGAGCAGAATTGAAAGTAACACAAAACATATAATATTAAAAAGCCATTACCGTGACCTTGAAGATAGTGGTTTGTCCTTCAAATGATGATATACATGTAAAGCAAATAGCTTCCGAGTTACAGTACAGAAGAGAATGAGTCATGATAAAGTTAACATACTGCGTTGTGTACAAAGGATACAAAGGGCAAAGTGTCCCCAATCCTCCAAAATTTGGTGTACACACAACAAAGGGTCAAAGAAAACCTGTAAATTGAAGTTTTAAAAATGCACAAGTAGAACTCAACACAATTTAATTATTTTCTTAGAGTTTTGCTATCTTAACTTTATCATCATCAAAGTTTGATTATTTTCTTAGAATTTTGCTATCTTAACTTTATCATCATCAAATTTTACATCAACACTTACAATTACAAATAAGGGTCCCAGAGTGGTTATAGAGTGGTCTAAAGTGCTGTCCATTATGGATCACTGCCATCTCACCTCTGTTGTGTGGGTTCGAGTCTCTGATTCAGCTAATGTGGGTATGTGAGAAAGCTTGCCAGTAGCTTCTTGTAGGTCGGTGGTTCTTTCTGGGATTTTCCCATGTATAGCGTATCTTATTCATACAGAAGCTAAATATGTAAAAGGGATTAGATTTACTTTGTTTTGGGCTGGCTTGTTTGGTGACTGCCTGTCACAGTTAGACTAGCATTTGAGATCAAATGCATAACACTGGCTGCAAATGAACAGCTAACTAAATGGCTTACGTATTTACGTATATCTGCTACAGAGGTAAATGTCTAAAAATCGAGATGGTTGAGGGATGATAAAAAGTATCCTAATTTGTTGCAGTACTTGAGAACTTTAATAATACATATGGCACATACTGCTTTATGTTCTCATATAATGTATTATGTTCTCATTTAATGTATTATGTTCTCATTTAATGTATTATGTTCTCATATAATGTATTATGTTCTCATTTAATGTATTATGTTCTCATTTAATGATTATGTTCTCATATAATGTATTATGTTCTCATTTAATGTATTATGTTCTCATATAATGTATTATATTCTCATTTAATGTATTATGTTCTCATTTAATGTATTATGTTCTCATATAATGTATTATGTTCTCATTTAATGATTATGTTCTCATATAATGTATTATGTTCTCATTTAATGTATTATGTTCTCATTTAATGTATTATGTTCTCATATAATGTATTATGTTCTCATTTAATGTATTATGTTCTCATTTAATGATTATGTTCTCATATAATGTATTATGTTCTCATATAATGTATTATGTTCTCATTTAATGATTATGTTCTCATATAATGTATTATGTTCTCATTTAATGATTATGTTCTCATATAACGTATTATGTTCTCATATAATGTATTATGTTCTCATATAATGTATTATGTTCTCAATGCTTCTTTTAGCCACCTTGTCACTGAATTTTTCAAAATAGCTCTTTCCTGTCAAAAATGAATGTAAAAATGAGGGGTTGGTGACAAGTGTTGGTTCAGTATAAAAGCCACCAGTTGTATAAGGAATTAACCTGAATGCCTCAGACAAAATCTCACCTGCATGATTTCTACAAAAATCATTAGTTTTTTTTTTGTATCTTTAATGTAAAATTATTCTCATTTTTCTGTAAAAGATCATTGTCAGATGAAAATTCACCCCAAAAAAGCTGTCCAGTGAGACCTTATTGCTACCAGCATTTATTACAATGCATACTGGGCAGAGGGTCAAGGATTGAAGGACACAGGACAAAAAATCATGAGAGGTAAGCCATGATGCCATGCTCAAGGTGCAATACTTGAGCTGAGACCTTGACCTGAAAGACTGACCTCAAATAAAAATAATTCCAGTTTTTATAAATAAAACTTAATTTTCTTTGAAACAATTGGCTGTAAATGGTCACATGACACTGATCTGGAATTTTTTACACATCAATAAATTCTGGGACAGCTGAGTTTCGGTTTTTGTACTATTTGCAAATTAAATTAACATTGCTGACATGTCATCGTGAATTGTTTCATCTTATAAATTTGTTATTATAAGTTGATGTGAGATGGCGAATGACTGGAAAGTATGTGCTACTTAAATTGGAATGCAATGTCGATGGAATACGTTTTGACAAATGAAAGGATGACAATAGAATTATAAGGATTAAATGATCATAGGTTGGTATTTATTGATGTGTAAATTTACCTAATCACTCACAAAGTTAACATGTCTCTGACTTTATTTACTTTGCGAGTGATTAGGCAAAATTTACACATCGATAAACACCCAATCATGATCATTTAATCCTATAGTGACTCACACTTTAACTATGTTGTATAATCACAGCATATTTCATCCATGAATCTAAATGACTTTGAAAATAACAGGGTGAAAGATAAAGTGTGATGGAAAATAAAGAAATAATGACCTGCAACCTTTACTTCAAAGAAAGAAACCTCCCAGCACAGGATGCAAAATGATCTTTTGGTGATGATATGCAAGTATACCAAGTTTCATCCCATTATAATTCCAATTTTTATAAATTGAACCTGTTTTCTACAATTTGATTGGATGTAAACAGTCATGTGATACTTAACTGGAATTTTTTTACACACTGATAAATTCTGCAGCCTTCTTTTGGTTTCCTGCTTCCATGTCATTTCAGTTTTATATATATCAACCCATTATACCCTAATAATAACAACAAAAACCCACCCACCCACTCCTGTGATTTCCAATCACAATTTACAAACCAGATAAAAACAAACAATTAGAAGTTAAAGCAATGTAATTGCACAGACCTCCCTGCACTCCACCAATCATCCTTTTGCCGATGAAGGCATGTAGTAGGCTGTTGTATATGATACATGTTGTTTATTATGAAATCAAGTATAACTCCACCCAGTTTCATACCTTAATCACAACTGGATTGAAATTAAAGCATGGAATCAAAAATGAGACATGGAAGTGCAAATGCTATGTTCTCCATTGCTTTTTTTAATGAAAATGCAAGGAACAATTACATCTCATTAATAAAAGCATAGTTTATAGAGTACAAAACCACTCTGCAAGCTGATGGATTTTAAAAAATGCCCAGTGTATCCTCCTGCAGATTACAAAAGAACAACTAATGGAAGCCAACTTTCTGCCCTGGAATATGTGTGTCCCATTTTGATGTACCAGCTGAGAAAAGGAATTGGACATTTCATCTTTGTTCTGCGTGTTTTTTTGGGATACCTGAACTCATTGGAAAATATATAGTCAGGACTGTACTGATGTGCCACACACACACACACACACACACACACACATTATTAAATTACCACATAGGCAAAATTACATACAGCAATAACCACTCCTTGGAAGAGATAATATTCACATGTGAGCTTTCGAAGAACCATGAAAATTTAGTTTCTCTTAAAATTTCAGGAGAATGATATCATAACGTCTTTATTAAATTGACACTGAAGACATGAAGTTTTTAAGAGTCAACAAAAATGTATAATAATAAATATCACACCAAGTCATTCATATTGCAATACATATAATTATTCTCAAAGCAGCAATACACACACATATACCAACTGCTTCAGCAATAATAAGAAATTTAAAATACTTTTTATTACAGTGCTTTCACGCTTTTCACGCATGATGATCGCGGAAATATGTTAAATCATTGAGTTTTATAGATGCTAAAGCTCGGATTTTAACTTAATGTTGATTAAATTCTATTTTAGGTTACAGATAATCAAGTCCTTGCATCAAAGAAGATAATTTAGTGTAGAATTTGTAACAAGCCTTATGCAGGAGCAAGTACTAATGTTTCAAAAGAAAAAAAACTGAATGTTGTAACATTGTTTGGAGTGTGTGTTACCTCTTTTGTTGGGAGGGGACCAAGAGCTATGTTCTGGGGGATGTGCAGCTGAATTTCTTGCTATGCCACTGTGCCCATTGAAAAGAATCTTGCAAAATTGTCTCTTTTTGCCTAAAAACTATTCAAACATGATATACTTTTTCATAGATCCCTAAACTGGACTTGGCGCCCCGTCCATTAACTTTAATTGTGTTACTGCCTCAGATACTCAAAATTGTAAAGATACAGTATGTGGTCCGACAAAAGCTTATTTACTTGCATCATATCATCGAGATGCACCATACATACCAAGCCACTTAAATTGTTAATGAGGGATGGTAACCATATGATGGAGTGTTCTATCAGTATCATGGAGTGGAAAAATGATAATGACATAAAAGAGTAAAAGAGACTAAAATTTACACTGGAGGCATGAACTTCCATCATAAGCTGTAATTCTTTACCTTTCATGCAACATTATCACTACAAGATACTGTCATTTTAAATTCATGGGGTACAAATTATTTTGTGGAGTTTATCTACAAGATAGATGACAAATGTAAATTTACACTCCCGCCCCCCTCAACTGCATCATTCATTTGAGTGAATACCAAATAGCATTTCTAGTAATAATATAAATCATTATTTAATGCAGTACAATAAACAATGGAAATTATTATGATTCAATTTGCATCAAAATTTATTGAACTTGAAACCTCAAAACTGATGTAACTGTTTACTTTTTTGCTGCAAAAAGCACATGTATATTCATTGATAATAACAAATATTGTTCAGAGAAGTGTTACATTTTAAAGAACAAACTGTGATTAACATGTTCTTTTCTCAAACTTAAATGCTTTCACCTTTCTCACGCATTTGCAGATTTCATTTATTCATGAAAATGTCCAACACATAGATCACAGGGGAGCTATATTGTCTATAGTTAGACTTCATAGATTAATTTGAAAGCAATTACCTACTATAATATTACTTGTAAATTAAAATAAGGTTTTACTAATATTTTATTTCATAGATTGCAAGGAGTATTCCAGAAGAGACTCCACAACTGCACATTTGTATTGCATAAAACTATCAGCAATCAGCAGATCGATTCAGCTTTCTCTATGTACATGTACTCTGAAAGCATCAAATAGGACTACTGCATTCTGTTTACACTGAGTAATTAGACAAGTGATAATAAACTTGTTTGATTTCACACCAAGTAATACAGAAGTGGTATTAAGCTAGTCTGATTTCACACTGAGTAATAAAGAAGTGGTATTAAGCTAGTCTGATTTCACACTGAGTAATACAGAAGTGGTATTAAGCTAGTCTGATTTCACACTGAGTAATACAGAAGTGGTATTAAGCTAGTCTGGTTTCACACTGAGTAATACAGAAGTGGTATTAAGCTAGTCTGATTTCACACTGAGTAATACAGAAGTGGTATTAAGCTAGTCTGATTTTACACTGAGTAATACAGAAGTGGTATTAAGCTAGTCTGATTTCACACTGAGTAATACAGAAGTGGTATTAAGCTAGTCTGATTTCACACTGAGTAATACAGAAGTGGTATTAAGCTAGTCTGATTTCACACTAATACAGAAGTGGTATTAAGCTAGTCTGATTTCACACTGAGTAATACAGAAGTGGTATTAAGCTAGTCTGGTTTCACACTGAGTAATACAGAAGTGGTATTAAGCTAGTCTGATTTCACACTGAGTAATACAGAAGTGGTATTAAGCTAGTCTGATTTTACACTGAGTAATACAGAAGTGGTATTAAGCTAGTCTGATTTCACACTGAGTAATACAGAAGTGGTATTAAGCTAGTCTGATTTCACACTGAGTAATACAGAAGTGGCATTAAGCTAGTCTGATTTCACACTGAGTAATACAGAAGTGTTATTAAGCTAGTCTGATTTCACACTGAGTAATACAGAAGTGGTATTAAGCTAGTTTGATTTTACACAAAGTAATACAGAAGTGGTATTAAACTAGTCTGATTTCACACTGAGTAATACAGAAGTGGTATTAATTTTGATTTCACACTGAGTAATACAGAAGTGGCATTAAGCAAGTTTGATTTCACACTGAGTAATACAGAAGTGGTATTAATTTTGATTTCACACTGAGTAATACAGAAGTGGTATTTAGCTAGTTTGATTTCACACTGAGTAATACAGAAGTGGTATTAAGCTAGTTTGATTTCACACAAAGTAATACAGAAGTGGTATTAAGCTAGTTTGATTTCACACTGAGTAATACAGAAGTGGCATTAAGCAAGTTTGATTTCACACTGAGTAATACAGAAGTGGCATTAAGCTAGTCTGATTTCACACTGAGTAATAAAGAAGTGGCATTAAGCTAGTCTGATTTCACACTGAGTAATACAGAAGTGGTATAAATTTTGATCTGACACCAAGTAATACAAAAGTGGTATTAAGCTAGTTTGATTTCACACTGAGTAATACAGAAGTGGTATTAAGCTAGTTTGATTTCACACAAAGTAATACAGAAGTGGTATTAAGCTAGTTTGATTTCACACTGAGTAATACAGAAGTGATATTAAGCTAGTTTGATTTCACACAAAGTAATACAGAAGTGGTATTAAGCTAGTTTGATTTCACACTGAGTAATACAGAAGTGGTATTAAGCTAGTTTGATTTCACACAAAGTAATACAGAAGTGGTATTAAGCTAGTTTGATTTCACACCGAGTAATACAGAAGTTGTATTAAGCTAGTTTGATTTAAGGTTGAATAATTACAAAAGTGGTACTGAGCTTGTTTCTTTTTAAATAAGTGCAAAATGATTGCAGGCATCATCGCAGATTCAAATCTCAGAATTTATGTATAATCTGTTAGCCATCAAATTTGATACCTACAAATATGAAGTGATTCACAGTACTACCAGTCCTCTCTAGCATGAATTAATCCTCCAACACTGACAATTTAAGTAATTTGAAAAGCAGTTACTTTTGAAACATTATGTGGTAATACTGTGAATTTGAAAAATACAAGTTAACACTTGGAACCACAGTGGCTCAGTGGTTAGAATACTGGACTCACCACTGAAAGGGTGCGGGTTTGAATCCTACCATCCAACCAGTCTTGGTCAACTTTCATGGTGTGTCCTTGGGTGAGGTATTTCATTGAAATTGCTTAACTGCTAAATAACCTACTTGTGCCATAAAGCACAATACCAAAACCAAAATCAAGTCAACAATGGTTTCTTGATGAAATGATGGTTGCTTGTTTTAAGAATTTCCTCTTGTAGTCTTGGGGATACATGATAGGTAAGATGCATTCTCCTGCATGTCACATGACTAACTGAGGCAGAAGCCAGGGTGGCTCATGCTGGAATTGCAAATCAAAAGGGTGTGGGTTCAAGTGTTATTATCAGATCAGCCTTGGTTGGATACTTGTGTGTATCTTTGTATAGGGCAATTTACTCCAACAATGTGTATGTGTTGTTCCATAAAACACCAAAGCAAGCCAAACTTTGTTTTGGGAATGACAGGGCACAAAAAAAAAAAAAGCAAATGAAACCCATTTGTTTTAGGTATGAAAAATAATTCAAATATTTTAGCATCAAAATCATGTAGCTTTATGCACAACAGCTGCCCTATTCTGCAAAACCATGGACACTCTCTGGATAGACTTAAAATAGACACAAATGGACACCAAGGAACAATAACTGTCCACATAAATCCATCTAATTACCTAAAATGTAGCAGGATGTCTTGGGTTTAAAGCAACTTGTGATTAAAACAAGAGGTAAAATAGCTATCTAATACACTGCCAAACAATTAAATAATGATCTAACAATTCCAAGAGAAGATTAATATACATGAGACCTGAAATTCATGCCAATCTATTGAAGTGAAAAATCTTTTTTTTTTAAAAAGGAAACTGAAAACAAAAATGTTCTATTATACATACCCTTTCACAATCGTAGAGGGGCATAACAAAATTTGTCTCAAAGAGAGGGGGTGCACATTTACCTAAACCTGCATTTGGCTGTCATTGAGTCAACATCTAAACTGGATCTGATTAGTGGTTTGGCATAGGAAACAAGTTCTTACAAGTAAATGATCAGAGACAAGATAATGTCACTGAATAAATGTAGTTTTTTCATCATTTGAATACCTTATGCAGTATATACTTGTTTACAATTCAGAGATCTGCCATCACATAATGCACTAACAGATCTAAGTCTATACAATTTGATAGGTCTATATATCAGACAACACATGCCCTTATTGGCAGGTGCATTTTGCAATTGCATATAGGTTAGCTATTCAAATGTGTCCTTGGGTATTGCGCTTCACTCCAATTGCCTTGGCACCAAATAAATGACTTGTGTTGATGCTAAAAAACACCAACCCCATAACAAAGGTCCTTCAAGCATCATTCCTTTTAGTGACATCATAAAAATGTATGTTTCATCTTAAGGACACCTGCCAAGTAGTTGTAATGGTCTTATAATTAACTTGTAAAAACAGGATTTCTATACAATGACTACACAATAAATGGGACTCTAAAAACTGACTAAATCCGAGATCTTTAACAACTACATATTCTTTATTGATATTGATAATGAAAATAATCTACAAAATGACTAATAGAATGTGTACTTACAACTTCTAGTGCTGTTTCTGTCGAGATCTTGCCATCCTTAACCAGTTGCATTAGAGCGATCCTGTCCCTGTCACTCATTGTGATTTCTGATGCATTCAAATCCCCTACCGAGGAAAACAATATTTGCATGAATTGTGCAGTGAAGTTGATAAATTCATATTAAAAAATTTCATGTTGGATTAAAGTGGGTACAAATTGCAGACTTTACATTCTCTTAATTGAAATAATGACCTTCATTTCAAATGATTTAAATCTCATTTAGATTCACTGATATATCATACCAATTGTTAATTAGTTTTTCCACTAATTATTTATCAGTTTTTTCACCAATAATGGCTTTATTGAATACTACCAATTACATGAACAAATCTCTGCTTAATAAGGTAATTTTTGTAAAATTACTTTGCATTCAGTGTAATGAAACAATAATTGTGACTATTTCACATCAACAGATATCCAGTAATGAGTAGCATTGTGAACTTTTCCCTGATAATTAAATCAATAACTTTGCTTGGTGGTATTGCTACAAATATTAACAAATAAACAAGATTTCTGGCAAAAATATGTTACTGTGGATGCCCAAAAATTTCCTCTATTTCCTACCTTTATGTTGCTTATATGCATGTTTTTTACTACAGCGCCGGAAACCAATGTTGCGGAACAGCTTACCCAGGACAGATGACTTCTTACGCTCACCATCTTTATCTGAAAAATAAATTAAAATGGTTTGCTTCTTTACCAGAACTATTGCAAATGTATCCCTGCAAAAAACACACTGATGTTTTTCATGAGACTTGATTGTAAAAACCTGACAGTCTGATTTTGTCATATGATACTTGATTGAACAAACATGGCTGTCTGATTTTGTCAAATGACACTTGATTTACCAAATTCCAGATGGTCTGATTTTGTCATATGACACTTCCCGACTGTCTGATTTAGGCATATTACACTTGATTGAACAAACCCAGTTGTCTCATTTTGTTAATGACAATTGATTGAATGAACCAAATATAGCATTAGGCTTAAAAATCTCTAAAACTGCAAAGTAAGGAACTTAAGACCAACAAATATGAAAATTGATTAAAATCTAAGAATGCTGGGAAAAACCACAAGGTAAGAAAGCTTTATTATAATGATTCTGTCTTTTAAGCAAAGTTACTCACTGTCAAAATTATGCATTCTGAAACCCAATGTATGTGTGTGTTTAATGGTATGTCAGCATAACATGCTGCCAATTAAATGCTTAAGTTCTAAAATGGTAAATTGAAATCCAACTCTTAAACCTGAATGCCATAAAATAAAGTAACCATACAATGAATTTCTCTTAGACCCATTATGTTCTCATTTAATGTATCATGTTCTCATTCAATGATTATGTTCTCATATAATGTATTATGTTCTCATATAATATATTATGTTCTCATTTAATGTATTATGTTCTCATTTAATGATTATGTTCTCATATAATATATTATGTTCTCATATAATGTATAATGTTCTCATTTAATGATTATGTTCTCATATAATGTATTATGTTCTCATTTAATGATTATGTTCTCATATAATGTACCGGTATTATGTTCTCATTTAATGTATTATGTTCTCATTTAATGATTATGTTCTCATATAATGTATTATGTTCTCATATAATGTATTATGTTCTCATTTAATGTATTATTTTCTCATTTAATGTATTAGGCAATAAAACTTGTGTTCAAAGACAAACCACCCTGGGTTTTTTTTATATAAGAATTAAATCTATTTCTATGAAAATCATCAACCATGGAAATGAACCAAAGTAAATTCTAAAAAAAGGTAATTATGTTTATTATAGTTTGAACCTTAATTCATTGTTACCTAATATGTAAACATTTTTCATACCAATAGAAACCTAAAAAGTCATTTTGCACTTTTGATGGAATAAATTTTACAGTAGCTGCATGTTCTGATTACCCTTTTTCGCAATGTTCTATTAATGTATTGCGATTTTCCCACATTAACCCCGTTTTATAACATGCCAAATTGCAAACCAACAGACTTATGCATCAGCACTGCCTTTGTCTTAGAAAATCCATAATGTCCCGAGTTTGTATGAAAGTTTATGATTGGTTTAATTTCTACTAATTTCAATGCTGTTTAAATTTTCTTTCTCTGAAATCAGTCCCTGCACAAGTTTTGTCATAATGACTCGTAAATAATGCATAAGGTTTGCTAATGATTGCACTCTTCCAGAGTTTACAGATTGAAATCATTTCAAAGAACAGTGTTTTAAGATGGATTTTTAATTCCATTCAGATAATTCTCCCTTTAAATCTCTGACAAATGTTACTTTGACCTTTTCAACTTGAGGAGATGTAAGGGAGGTAATTCATTTTGAGAGGAAAATGGGTTGATGTGGCCAGTAAGACTGTTTTCAGATGATAGATAGATAGGTACACTGTATATATACTGCAGGCAGATCCTTTGAATGCTGCACATCAGGCATGTGCATCCTATTGCCTGCAGTCCACTTCCAGACAGTGACATTGTTTTATCCAGTTATATTTACTTAATATGGGTATATTTTAAAACCATCTAGCTCATATCCTGTAGGAAGCTGCACACAACTCTGTTATATGTATGTACTGTTCTTGTAAAAATTAACACACAGTAGATCCTTGTTCTGATGGAATAAATGAAGCAGGCATTTTAAATGTGCCTTTTTAAGTTAGACAAACAAAAAGTTCTTAAATACAGAAAAAATTTGCTTTGTGCAAATACAATCAAAAAACACCAATACACGTATCAGAAATACTGATGCACTTTAAACAGCAGCATCGTAACCCGCAGGTAGCATCCATTATTAGATATGCTAGTGGGCATAAATATTTCTTGACCGTTACAAAACCTGCACAAGTATTTATTTGGACAAAACAACATGAACCACTCTAAAGCCACTTGAGTGTACCATATTTGTTTGACTGGTATACAATAAAAACCAGAAACAGAAAGCTGGGCCAACAGACAAAAAGAGAGCCCACTGACAACAGTATATGAGATCTGTACACCCACTTCAGGATTCTCCAATCTCAGAAAAAAAAATCACAAAGAAACGAAAATGTTTTGCAAGATGTATAGCCAATTCAATGTTTCCTTTTCTCATTCCTTTAATCAAAACCCAGTTTGCTGATTGATTCTTTTCAAAATCTTTATGTATGTCTAACCTTACCAAATGTACACATGCAAAGAGATTTACTGCTCTCATGTACATGTATCCCTGTTTACTGCTTTGAAATATACACCAAAAAGATAATGGGGTGGTCTGTGACTGCAGCTACATGTATTAAAATATATTACTCTCAAATACAATTACATTTAAACAATTAAATTAAAATTAATTATTTTAATTTACAATTAAAGTAGATTCAGTTAATTTTGCCTGAACCACCAAATAGCAAATTAAAAATTAGCTCTAGTTTTTCTGGGTTTGCAATGACAACATTAAATGCCAGTCCTTTACAGGTAAAAAAAGCCTGTCCCAAACTGCTCATTACAACCGACTCAGTGGGTCAAAATCAGAAAAATCGAATGAATAACTAAATAGCGGAATATACTTGTGCTTGTATCTAAATGATAATGAAATAGATGAAAATATGAAGCTAATAAATATTATATACATTACAAAATATAAATGAAATATATGACAGTATATATTGTTTGGGATAATTCAAACTGATGCACGGTGCAATATTAAACTTGCAATGCGATACACATCATGGTGCAGAATATTTTCATCTACAAGCATAAAAGTGTCTGGATCACCATGATGTGGAAATTTTCAGACACCAGTCTGAAACATAATCCTCAGACAGCAGACATTACTCCACACAATAATACATTATCCCTACCTAATTCAATCTTACTTTGATTTGTTTACTGTTTATCTTTACTCGATTATAGATAATTCACTGTTGATAGGAAATGTGAATGCAAAACTTTGTAATTTCTAATTCATATTTCTAATATTTTTTGAGTTGAATCAATAAATTGTCTAACATCACTATAAACTGTCTCACTGCAGACATCGTAGCGATAAGACTGAAAAATTGTTAAAGCTACTTTAAAAATCCTAATCAAACAACAAATAAATGCATTGTCTAAATTCTGAAGTATTGCATTGTGGTTAATAGGCAATTTAATTTCCACTGTCTGCCGAAACATGCATTGCTGGAAAGAAACATCGTTCTATCAGAGTGCATCTATAAATTGTTACATCTTTATTGGTCTCTTATCATTCAACCTGTTTCCTACAAATTTCATTACATTGTACATTTATCACATGACCCAACAAGAGTACTATGAACTGTAACTTATTTCTGTAGCAATGATTTTGACCAATGATCTTCTGACCAAAGTTAAATAACCTTTCAATGTCTTGGACCAATGACATCTGACCAAAGTTCAATAACCTTCTGTCTTTTTGAAAGTGCATACCATCCATGTTTGTTCCATATATGTAGTGTAGAACCAATGCTATTGTGCTGAATTTATTTTCTTCTTTCAGTCATAGGGACCTTAACCCTTGACCTCAAAACTAGTATACTTCATTCCGACACTAAGTGCAATGAAACCTCAGGTATGAGATGTTAAGCTGATTTTATGCAAACACCATTTTTATTCTACCAATCAATGACCTTAAACTTTGACCTTTTAGACTAAAATTTCAATGAGGTTCTTCCTTATCCAAGTGATGTGATGCAGAAAGCTTGGTAAAAACAATTTACTATTCAGAAACCAGTGTTCGTTTAGCTACATTGACAATATACCAATGCCCTGCATGATGGTATCATCTGTTTCATTCCTTCAAATTTTGAAACATAATTAGTATTGGTCAAATGCATGTATGATATTACTACAACATCATACATATGATTTTGCTACCACTTCATCAAATAAGTTCCATGACCATGAAGGCTTGCTAAACAATGGGAACCATTACAATGAAGTGTCTTAAAGTGAGGGAGTGCTGTATGATGAAAGCTGTGATAATGTCAAGGCTTGAACTTGTAGACTTCTCAATCCTCAGCCTAGAACTGATCATTAAGACATGCAGCTTTCCACAAACATAGGCAGTGGCCCCTGAATGAATGAAAGTTGAATTAAAGTGATACCGGCCATAAAGGTCATTTTATCACTGTTTTGAGCCATCAAATTTTTATGATGGTTGGTTTCCCGTGAGGAAGGAATGGTGCCACATCCTCACAGGCATTTAACGCACAAAGTGCGCTTGTTAATTTGGCCATCATGTCATACCACTAAAAAGTGGCTAATGACATGAATGTAAGGCCCTGGGTGAGTGGGAATAGACCCAACACACTCAACCCTATCAACCAATCCAAAGTAACTACATGGAAATCACTTACTGACTATACTTGTTTATAAGAGACCAACTGCAAATTTCACAAACACAAATTTGCTGTTACATAATGCACTGGCAGGTCTGGGTCTCTGCAGTTTGTTAGAAGTAATCAGTAGAACAAAAACAGACCCTGATCTGCAGGTGCATTATACTACATGAGATCAGGATCTTTCTTGCAATTTGACTGGACTTCATTAAAGCAAGCATGTTAGGTATTCTGGCTTGCATGTGATCTATGCATAACTAACTGGGGACTTTTATGTCTCTTCTTGAGTTACTTATACTTTCCATATAGTCTGTATAATAATAAATACAGTTCAACAAAATTAATCTATGCTTGACCAACATTTCACTTACACTAGTCATTTATTGGTGGCATTATTGTGTATGATTCTTGAGTTCAAGGTCAATGTCATCTTTGGACTAACAGTTTTTTTTGTAAAATACAACAAAGGTGCTACAATGAATTTTTGTGTCAATTTTATAAAACATTAAGCTTCCCACTAGATTTATAAATTTCAAAGAGTAGTATCAAATAAAAATGAGGACTTCATCATGTCGATTTTATAAAACATTACGCTTCCAACTAGATTTATTAATTTCAATGAGTAGTATCATATAAAAATGAGGACTTTGTCATGTCAATTTTATAAAACATTAAGCTTCCCATTAGATTTATAAATTTTAAATCAAACAGAAATGAGGACTTCGTCATGTCGATTTTATAAAACATTACGCTTCCAACTAGATTTATTAATTTCAATGAGTAGTATCATATAAAAATGAGGACTTTGTCATGTCAATTTTATAAAACATTAAGCTTCCCACTAGATTTATAAATTTCAATGAGTAGTATCAAATAAAAATGAGGATTTCATCATGTTTGATTTTTAAAAAGTGTAAGACACAAAAAAAAAACATTTAACTTAGATGGGTCTCTGGCATCCAGGTTAGAATAAAGCATATGTGTATGACTGCATGCATGTGCATTTGTGTATGTGTAAATTGCAAATTGGGGAAATGAGTTAAGCACACCCACACACACACTGCAGAAATACCAGGAATATATTTAATTAATATTTTCATTTAAAATTTCTTGAATTTAAGCCATGGCAGTCTGTATCTATGGAATTACATGTATGTTACACTGATGTGTTCCCTATGGTGGTTTTGTTTTATTCACACTTTGTCCTTTACAGAATTATGCAGTATATACAAATATCCTAGAATTCAAATGATGACAACTGACCAGAATTACTGTGGCTATGGATTTAGAAAGAAAACTATAGCACTGCCAGTGTTGAAGCCTGATTTCAAATTCAGTTATAGCAGCCTACATTATGATGCCCAATAAATAAAGATGCCAGTGGGTATCCAGGTACTCGGGTACCCACCCAGTGATAATAACATGGGTAATAAAATGGTCAATAGGGTACCTGTTTATTGTATACAAGTTTTCTGCCAGTGCTTGTAAAAGCTGCACTTACTTTCTTTTGAAGTTGACAGTCCCCAAGTTTACAGTGCCAAGGAAAGTCTGCCTCCTCCAGTAAATAATAGACCAGAATCCCCACCCCCACCCCCCACTAACAAATCCTTGTTTGAGCTGCCAGTGTGGTACAGTGGCTAGTAACAGAGGCTGGTTATTTGCTCTTGCTGCACAAATGACACGGGTTCAACCTTGAATAGATTTCACACATTGTATGATCAAAGTGTTAGTTACAAAGCTCAAGCTCAGTCTTTAAATAAGCATCAAATAAGCATCGTCATGACGATGAGGCCAAGCAAAGTGAGCTAGATGATATGTATGATGATCAGACCATGACAAATACTAGATTACGAAAGGGGGGGGGGAGGTTCAAAACTTTAACAGATAACGAGGATGAATTCTTGGACTTTGTACAAGATGACATTAGGTAGTGATATTTAAAGGATCCTGTGGCATTTTTTTTTTTAAAATATTGACTTAAATTTAGATTTATACACATTTAATTTCCATTTGATTAGTTACCTGGGTAACTGATTGTTAGGATTGACGGGTACTCTGTACAAGTTTTCTAAAATTTTAACATCTTTACTAATAAGTATGTTTGAAAGAAACACTATTTATTACTTAGGGAATACATTATCCTAATGGATGTCACTGTTTTATTTTTATTTTTCATCAAATACTGATAATGAGCAATCTGTTTTAAATGCAGTGTTGGAATCATTTCACAAACTGTTACCTAAATGAAATGTATATGGTCAGAAAATTTGGCTTGTATATATATAAGGATATATATATAATGATACAATTTTTCTGTCCAATGGGCAAGGGGTGGGGTGGAGGTGAGCCACTCAGAATTTTGAGAAAATTTGCTGTTAAGAGATGGATAAATGAAGCATGTAAATGACTTTTAACCTTTGCTTACAAGTTAAGAATAATTCATTTGTGAGTAAAATGCATAATATGCACTATGTATGTGAACATCTGTTATAAGTGAATGACTTACATTTCACTTAAAAAAGAAGAATTCTTCATTTATAAATGAAATTCCTAATTCCTAATATTAAATCCTAATCTTTCATAACCCTTCACCTATATATCACCTGTAATTAATAAACTGAATCATTGCCTATAAGCCCTAATAACTGATGAATATGTGACCTACAAGCCACATGTAAGCAGTTCATTATGTGAGTGCTGATAAACAAGGTCATACAAATTGTTCAATTATCAGTGGTATATGGCATGTATGTACATATCTATAAGGTTCAATGGCATATCAGCACAATCGTGGCTACTTGTAAATTTAGGTATCTCGGATGGGCATACAACACAAAGAAGCTGAACAAATTTAAAATCCTTCAAATGCAAAGTCAAATTTTATTATTACTCTTTTAAAAAGTGTAAAAGCTGCAACATCATTAGAGGACACACCCCTGGGAAAACTGCCTACCTTAGTTAGTTGTCTTTTACGATACATTATAGTAGGAGCATCGGGTCTATTCTACGTCCTCAAGCCTACAAGGGGAATACATTAGTGTACAAGGAAAGGGGAAGTGTTATCAGGCAAAATATGCTATGACCATCACCCTAGGCCATTTTAAAAAGCTGATTGGCCATCACCCTAGGCCATTTTAAAAAGCTGATTGAGACCATGGGATGTTAAATAAAATGAAGCATTGAAAAGTAAATTTATGGTAAGCCAAAGCGAATACAGTTGCCAAATACCTGTAGAGACTTTATAAGGAAATATACAACACATGCCTGAAGAGATAGAAAACAGAAACATATTAAATATATATCCATATTCACTACTGTAATAGAAAAATAATAAATATATCTCAGCATTCTCTGCTGTAATAGAAAAATCAGCTAAATATAAATGGGCAATCACTAAAACTTATAAGAAATGAAAACAACATTTGCAGTTTTATGCTTAGCCTAGCTATTGTAGCTCAATGTAATATTGCAAATATCAGCATAAACATGAACAATAATTAAAAAAACTTACAATAAATATGAATACATGTATCATTGTTCTCCCACTCCTATATTTCAATACCTCACTGCAAAAGATATATTCAAATATGTCCTACCTGGTCTTTATAATACAAGTATGACCTCAAAAAAATTGCATATTTACCTGCTGAGATTTCCCTGTATAAAGCCACCTTATGGTGCTAGGAGGAAATGTATCTAATGAATTTACCTGAAATTCATACATCATTGCATGTATTTTTCTTGGAACAATACATATTGCTACATATTTTACCATTTTTGTATTGCAACCATGCATTTTTGACAGCCCATTTTTGTCTAAATACAAGCTTTGTTACAGATTTTGGTTCAAGATTAAAATCAGACATCATGTGAATTTCCAGCTGAACATTTTCATCAGGCTGTTTCTGTTTTTCTTTATTGTTTGTCTTTAACTTGTATAAACCCTGGCACCACCTTTACCATCAGAAGCCTACTGCTGAGCTCTGTAATACCACATACACTAAAGTGGGTGGTATTATAGAAACATAGACAGATGTAGCTCTACAATGATACCAAATAATCTGGATGTTCTAGTTGCACAACAAAATACAGAGGAAACAACCTAATTTTTTGGACCAGATTTTTTCTAAATTTGTCTGTGCTCGGAATCCGATTTAATATCTGGATTTTAGACTTTTTGGCCTCAGATCTAAGGCAGACTGGTCTGAACTGCACATAGACACATGAAACTGTGCAAAAAGTAGGATAAGATTGGCATGTGGAATAAAGAGTGGTCTCAATACGAAAATGATGGGTCCATTAAGCAAAATAAAAAAAAAAAAAGAAAGAACTTTTACCCTTATGCATGTGCGCAAGTGCAATAGCCAATGAAAAACAATGTTTCAATAACATCTATGCATTAAACCAATGAAAAACAATGTTTGAAACACAACTATGCATTAAGCCAATGAAAAACAATGTTTCAAACACAACTATGCATTAAGCCAATGAAAAACAATGTTTCAAACACAACTATGCATTAGGCTAATGGATAATTGCTAATGGCAGTTGATGTATTAAGGATGTATTCAGAAATAGTCCCTAAAATGTGTTTCCTACTGGCATTTCAGGCAAAAACAACAAAAACATCCGAGGGTTATTGAGTTAACCTTTAAAGTGCTGCATTGTTTTGCAGTAAAAGGTCCCTCAGTGCTGAATTGTTTCAGGGAAGAAAAGAAGAAAACTGCACAGTCTTTAAATTGCATGTATTTCATTAAATATACACTATTGATAGACAACCCCTATATAAAAAATGATGGTATGTGTCTATACTTTAAGATTAGCATCAAGACACATGTGTAGGTTTAACATATTTGCAGGTACAGGTGTAAATACAGGTAAACTGACAAGTTACAATTGTATTTCATCAGTATTTTTGTTTGGTTTTGATGGAAAAGTTCAAATATATCTACGAAATGTTATATTCTTTAGTAGTCCAAACATGCACATGTTATGTCTGTCACAATGTTATATATAAATTGTGAAAATCACAGGTAAAGGCAAGGTGAATGTTTTGCAAAAATCCACTCCATGAATGTCAGATGTATGTTTAAACCCACCAGTCAGCAATTAATGTTCATGAAAAACTATCACCTGTTATTTATTATAATATCATCAAACTGAGGTCCATATCTGGTGATTAAACCTCAGCAACGGCTTTATTTTTGTTCAATCATTGGGCTGATTTTGTGAAGAGTCACCTTAATTGTTCTCATTGTCTGACAGGTGTAAATTGCTTGGAATAGCTTGAAATCTATCCCATACTTTTTTTTTTTGCTGAAGTATGCGGTTGATATCACATCATCAATAGCCCATTAGGAATCGAGAACAGACATATGTACCAAATCATTGTTTTAATCGATGCGAAAACGTTTTAGATGCTCAGGTAAGACCGGCCGCCATTTCTTCATGCGACTTTTTTCGTTCAAGTCTGCCCCATAAACTCTCTGATCTGCATTACGAATTGATTGATCTACTATCAGATGAAATAGCTCATCATCTAAGAAAAAGTCTTCAATAGTCCGTAGGTTAATTTTTCACCATCTCGACATTTAATTTTGAATTACCAGTGAATGGGGGTTGACAGGCGCGCCATTTTTTCACGTCAAGCGAGCATGTACATCCGACTCCAGTTCCACGTAAATTTCTGGCTCAAAATCATTCATGTGTATTTCCATCAATATCTCGCTTGCTCCAATAATGTCATTTTTCTCAAATTATTCAAAATCACTATTAGCATCACTATCAGAAGCGAATATTTGTTGCAAGAAATCACCGTCGTATTCAGTGTCGGCCATTTTAGCTTTGCACATGTACCACGTGTTTAGAAGCAAGCATTTGTAAAATTACATCGTTAATAATATAGTAAAGTACTGCAGAATGCTCGTTCCGGGCCTTTTTAAACCAATCAAATATAGTTTTACAGGCATTTATGGCAAGATGAAGTTACAAAATGTGATCAGTGTTGCTCACCTCTAGCGGGACAATAGTCGCGACACGCACTACGGGACCACAAACAACAGCGCGACTATAGTTGTGACATGCACTTTAAGGGTTAACAAGTAAAAAACACAATCTGTGCTGTTTTGGCTGCAAAATGTTCATGGAAAATTAGGTTATCAATCATATATTTGCACTGCTTTTAAATAGCGTACAGCATGTTCTTTGTTTTTGTGCATTTAACACCATTTTTCAACACAAGATATTGCTATACATGGCGTCTAGTGTAACTGGTGGAGGAAGAACCTGGATAAAACCCTGTAAGATCCACCAATAGAAAGCTCTGTCAAATACCCATATCAGCCAAGCCTGTAACTCAAAACATATGCAGATAGTTTGTCATATACCAAGGACATACCTGGTGAATTTCTTTGATTCACTGTTAATTCTAGAATGACATAAACTCTGAATCAGGAGAAAATGTGATCCGATATCGATAATGTATGACCTATTATATCAAGAAGTTGATTTTCACAATTTAGTACAGTGAAACCTGTCTTGAAGGACCACTGCTATGTGAGACCATCTGTCTATAGAGACCACATTCTCAACACACAAATTTAATGATTACCGTTATATAGCATTGTGACCTGTTATTAGAAACCACCTGTCTTGAGAGACCATCATTATATGGCAAAAAGGGTGGTCTTTCAAGACAGGTTCTACTGTATACATATATTAAGTGTTGTGAATTTAACTCTGTAAAAGAAAGGGAGACAAATTATGAACCATATGCACCAATGTGAGACATGGAAATCTCATCCCTGCCAAAGCCTCCATTCTGCTGAAAAATATTTGACCCTCAAAAAAGACTTCCCACACCCATACCAATGAATAGGATTTATTAACCATATATGCTCGCTTATACGTCAGATCTATCCATCTCAGCCATCATATAATACAGTCAAGAGAAATCACTTTTTGAATGAAAAACAAAGATTCTCACATGATAGCGCATGAAACGATGGCAGATCAGGGTTTATGTTGTCTATAGTAATGACCTGACCTGTACGCAAGTACATACTATATCTATCATGAGGTATGTCGCAAATGAATACATGAAATAACTAATGGCTTGAGCACAGGCATAACTTAGGAATAGAAATCATTCTGTCCCAGATTTACCACTACCATAGCAACATAATTATAACTAGCATGCCATATACACATTTTTGACGCATTTTGCAGAAAGTTGGAATTCTGGATGTTCTCCATCAGCAGAACAATTATAGTTCAACACCTGTTAACCACAAGTTTTCTTCCTCTTCAGACTCCTGTCTCAATGAGCTCTGTCGGGAACTCTCAGGAGAAATATGTACATTACTGAAGAGGACGGAAAATGCAAAGCAAACAGCTATTTGCACAGACTTTGATTAAATCTGTAAAACATAAAGTAGATGGAAATCTCAAATTGCATGAAATGCAGTCATGCAATTTATATGGCTTGTCCCCAGTGTCTGTATATACAGGTTGTCAAATGTCTCAAGGATGCAAATTTGAATTCAATGAATAAAAAAAGGAGAAAAAGAACATTTACAAAATGAATCACCATTACATTCAGTATAGTGTGAACTCGCTGTCATACCTATGCTATGGCTACCACATGAAGGACTCTAAAACATTGAAAATGCCTGTGAGACTGACATATTACAATGTTACATATTCAAATTCAATATAGAAAGTTGTTGTTGTTGTTGTCACATTTAATGCCATTTTTCAGCACATGATAGGCTATACATGGCAGCCAGTATTAATGGTGGAGGAAGAACCTGGGAAAACCCCTGGAAAGAACCACTGGCCCTTGAGAAGCTACTGGCAAGCTTTCCCACATACCCACATTGGCCAAATCTGAGACTCGAACCCACGCAGACAAAAGTGAGATGGCAGTGATCCACAACAGTAAGCGCTTTAGACCACTCATTGCCCCAGATACAGAAAGGTAACTTAAAGTATGTAGTAGTAGGGAATTAATACCTGATTCATCTGGGCTTTGTTACACCTCACATAAAGTACCGGCGAAGAATATTGGATATTTTCATCATCCCCAGAAATCCAATCTGCTTAAGCTGATTTATGATATTCAAAGTTTTCAATTTTGTTAAAATAAAAAATAGACAAGATCAATACTTTATGAAAATGAAACTCCTTATGGAAGAGACAAACCAAATATCATTTCTTATTTTTAATGTATTTTGACAAATCAAAAATATTGATACAGAATTGCTAAATATATCCTTAGATACCATTTCATTTTTAAAATTATGTATTGGGTCCCTAAAAATCTCATACTTTTCATTCATAATAAAAAGCAGCAATATGGATATATAACCAGTAAAGTCTAACAAAGTGGAGACAGATAATTCTGCACCTGAAATTGCCAGAGATTTATGTTGATTTCTATGAGAAAAAAAAAAAGATTGCAAGATCCAATTCAAGGAAAGAATAATCTAAACAAAAAAGAGAACTGAATGTTTGTGTAAATGAGGTTCTTTTATGCTCACTATGAAAATGTCAATGTGTGTAGATGAAGTTCTTTTATGCTCAGGATGAAAATTTCAATGCGTGTAATTGAAGTTCTTTTATGCTCAGTTTGAAAGTTTCAATGTGTGTAAATGAGGTTATTTTATGCTCAGGATAAAAATTTCAATGCGTGCAATTGAAGTTCTTTTATGCTCTGGATTAAAATTTCAATGTGTGTAATAGAAGTTATTTTATGCTCAGGAAGCAAAGTTCAAAAGCGCTTAAAAACAGTTACTATTTTATATAATCATGAAGTTGTATTCAAAGTAGGAGCAATCACATGACATTAAAATCTGAAATTGACATCTCCCTAAATCTATAGTAATGACTGATTTTTTTAATACAAACTGTTTATCAAGCATGATTATAGATCAAATTTGGTTTTACAAAGAAACCTAAAATTACAAAGCATAAGTTTACGCAGCATCTAAAGGAAAAAACTAAGTGACCTGAATTATTTTATTTAAAGTATTACAATCCTAACAATGTCGGGATGCAGGTTTTTACAAAATGGAATATGTTTTAGAAGAGTGAGCGTTAAATAAAAAAAAAATGACTGAAGGAGGAAGAAGATAAGCTCCATATTATAGTGATTTGGAGCTTCCATTCAAACATGTATAAACAACGCAGTGTACTCCATGAACATCAAAAAGTATCAAGTACATAACTAAAATGGTGTAAGCATGACCTTTGTGTCACCTATCATCACTGCTCTAATTAGCTAGATGAGAAGATAGATTATGCTACAAGGAATGTGTGTGTGTCTTTGTATGTATGTATGGTGTAAACTTCAAGGAAAGTGTGTAGTATATGGTGTTGACTATGTGTGTACGTGTGTATGTGTGTATGATGTATACTACAAGGAATATGTGTGTGTATGGTGTATATTACAAGGAATATGTGTGTGTGGTGTATACTACAAGGAATATGTGTGTGTGTATGGTGTATACTACAGGGAATATGTATTTATGCATGGTGTACACTACTGGGAATATGTGTGTGTGTATGGTGTACACTACAGGGAATATGTATGTGTGCATGGTGTACACTACAGGGAATATGTATGTGTGTGTGCATGGTGTACACTACAAGGAATGTGTGTGTGTATGGTGTATACTACAAGGAATATGTGTGTGTATGGTGTATACTGCAAGGAATATGTGTGTGTATGGTGTATACTGCAGGCAATATGTATGTGTGCATCATGTACCCTACAGGGAATATGTAGGTGTACATGGTGTACACTACAGGGAATATGAATGTGTGCATGGTGTACACTACAGGGAATATGAATGTGTGCATGGTGTACACTACAGGGAATATGAATGTGTGCATGGTGTATACTACAAGGAATGTGTATGTATGTAAATGCCCATCTTATCCTACTTTTTGCAAAGGTTTGCCAGTCTATGTGCAGTTTAGACTGGTCTGCCTTAGATCTGAGGCCAAAAGGTCTCAAATCCAGAAACGAAATTGGATTCTGACCACTGGTGAATTTTGGGTTGAAAAAAGAATCAGGTCTAAAAAATTAGTTTTTTCCCTCTGTATTTTGTAGTACAACTAAAACTTCAAGATTATTTGGTATCATTGTAGAGCTAAATCTGTCTGCGTTTCTATAATACCACCCACATAAATGACCTTGACACTACAGAGCTAGTAAGTAGGCTACTACCTCCTACGGATAGATCCGAAATGACAATTTAAGGTTCGCCACCTTAGAGACTGTTACTACGAACCCCAAACTTCCTATCAAAATGGCTGAATCGTCACAAAATACAGGCACCTTGTCAGATTCTCACTCGCGTATTCCCGATAAAATTTCATTTAATTATATTCCTGATCAAGAGAACCTTTCAAGCAAAGTGTTGTAGATGGGTTTGAACTACTTTACGCAAGGATATATACATAATATCAAAGGTTTATAGTTTGAAAATAAGATTCGCGTAGAATGATACGTTATCCATTTCTGAAGAGAACCAGCCACCGCAGCATCTGCACATCGAAATTACAAAGTAAATGTGTGAAGATGCATACTGTTGGTGTAAAGCGATGAAAATTTAATGTTTTGTATTTTTATGAACTATTTTTAAAGTTTGAACTGTCTAATACCCTGAAGTCATGGCAACTGTTATAGTACAAGTCATGCAGGTCATGTAGGCGATCGGTATCGACTATTTAAGTAATGTGGCTTTTCTTATTTTGATTCCACATACATTAAAATGGCATGCATTCACTTTTTATCTGGATCCTTATACATCCATATTCCTTTAGAAAGTCATTACCTATATACACACTGTTCAAGAAGTACAAGCAAAGCAAATGTTAAATTACGTAAATGGATATATTTGGATGAGGTAAGCTAACATCAGCTGGAATGCCATGAAGGAAACATGGAAACAACATTGTTTAACATGATTATTGCATTACATTTAGAGTACCGAAAGTGGATATAAAGGACATGTCTCATCTTTCTAATGTGAAGGGAACACCCCAAGGGTACAGAATTGCACCAAACATTCCTAAAGTATCAACACATCTAGGAGTAATTATTACTATATCAGGTGCTATCCAATCAATGTATATTCGGTGTTCATCCTTAAGAAAAACATCTTTCAAAAGTGTTAGAAGACAACGCACTGTCCATATTTTGTTGGCCTTTTGAAACAAAGATGTACGTATAAAATGTGGTAAAAGTTTGTACGTTTTAACTTTACATATGAGATGTTTTATACAAACCCTATTTTTGTCAATTTTGTAAGTTAACAGTCTGAGAAGCTGTCCTTTGAATCCTTGCCTATGCAAACGTTAGAATGTTTATTTTCAAACCAAATTCATTTATTTATTTTGCAATGTTAAAACTTTTGTCTACCATTGTTGGCATCTCCTTCTTTAATACAACCATTTGATTTTAATGTCTTAAGCATATCATAAAAAACATATATGTATGTGATATATGTATCTGAAATTGATCATGTTAATAATTCTGAAACAAACATATCACAACTATTAGAATCACAACCTATTAACCCCTTTAGAGTTGTTGAAGATTTATAACTGGCTATGTAGGCAAAGTGCAGTTGGAATTTGAGTTTTAACTTCAGTTCTATCTATAATAATAATAGTAGCGGGAAAATCTTTCCTATATTCAGAAAGCTGGCCAAGTTTTAAATATCGTTTCACCTATTCAGAATCACGTTTTGGAGTCAGAAAACGTATAAAACGACTATATCTAACCATTCCGTGTATCTCTCATCTTCACTGCATGATCCCCATGCACATAGAAACTCCATTTTGTAAATATATACCAAAAATCATGAAAGTCTGTAATGCAGCTGTATTCTCACCACACATTTGTTTGTGGGTAAAACATGGCGGATGTTACCGTAGCACCGGACGCTCTTATCCAATTGGCCAACATCTGTGGATTTGATTGACAGGTCGGATCTATGCACTCCATAAACATGGCAACAAGGTTTAATGTGATTTCCAGAAGGTACATTTTTCATCATGAGCACCTATTAAGATGTAAACAAACAAGCCAAAAGGTCAGTAAGGCTCCTACATTCATACACAGGTCACACCTAATTAGTGTGTGTTTTGGCAACTTTATCTTTGCAGGCCAAGAATCACTGATCTACTACTACATTCCACCTCATCCTTTGGCTTATGAAGCTAGAAATGCCAAGATTTTCAAAACTGAGACTTTCATGATGTCCACAAATCTTGATCCACAAGAAAAATATGTATAAAATGTTTAATTGGAAAAACTGACATGTGACATACAGAAACTGCTAAGATCATTATTCCAAGCAATCTTCCATGGTAAATATAACACTTAATCTGGTTAGATTCACTTTTCTTCAGACGCATTCTTAAACAGAATGGCAGATACTGTTATAGCCAGCTACACATACCAAAATGTTTATGAAATTAAGTGTTAAGTACATGCTCTGTGTACAAGCATTACTGCAAGATGAATCAAATATGTCCTGCCCTTAAAAAAATATAACAAACCCAGTCAATAATTAAATATGATCATCCAATGCATGTGTACAACCTGGTGAAAGGAAGTAATTATTGAGTATCAATTTTCTTATTTTCAACGGGATTTCCTGGCTAATCATGTGACCCAAAGACATTTCAAAAATAAAACTAGTATGTACATGAAATAAAATAATTAGACTCTAATGAATGTAATGTCTTACACGCCACAATCAAATCTGCTTCCGATTCAGCCTCCACCAGTTATAGCCGCCTTATATAGTCTATCTAATGTGCCGAGATATGGCGTTAAACCTACAACAAAACAACAAGATCTGCTTTTTCCAAAATGTATTATTTAACTCTTTAAATCACAAACTGACAGTGATATCCAGATTTCAATGTTACCATAAAGAACATAAAAGTGCTCATGTACCTAAATGATAAGTAATACAAACCAAAAAAAGCTAAAACACCAGAGATCAGCAAAACCACTATGAAAGATCATCGATGAACTGACGATGCCAATATTACAAGAGTGATATGACAAAAACTGATCAAAAATAATTTCAGAGCGAGCAAAAAAAAAAACATTATCATGAACCTATAAATTAAAATGCAGAGGATTTCAAGGTCTTAAATGTAAAAGATTAAAATTCAGTATTTTCTGTGTTTTCAAGGAAGCTTACAAATCCACTTACTGGAATATATCATGCCCATGCTATTTTCAATTCTGACTGCAACTGACTGATTATTATTACCATATTGGTTTGCAAAGGTGCCACACATATGAACTACAAGTACCATATATATACACATTCAAGTTAGGTCAAATTGCAAAACACATACACCCTTGCCTGCCATTGCATAATGTGCTGGTAGATCTGAGTTCATTGTATTTGTTCCACTTGTACCAAACTACATAGAACCAAACCTACCATTGCATCTTGTGATGGTAGATTTGGGTCTATATGGTTCACAATTACTTAAAATAAATTTGGAGCTTTTCCTGGAGAGACAAACCGGAATTCTGTTCCGCCCAAAATATGAACAGCTGATTCATCCAAACGTTTTAAGATGTGTCTTAGTCAACACTAGATAAATAATAATTAGTGTGATTTTGTGTAATGTAGTACTACTCTTTTTAAGTACAATAAACTTACTCACCACTGCTGTGAATGCCGTATCTACTCCTCTGTAATGCCTTGCATGTATTTAATATTAGTAGTAGATCAGTTATCTACTTTTTAATAGCAGTGTTTTCTACACAGACCATAAACTGTACAAATTGTACATCATATAATTGCAGAAGGCTTCATGACTGGTTTACTGACCAAATGAGCTTTAACTTTAAATTAAGTTATACTGTTATTATTATTGCTATTATTATTATTATTATTATTATTATTATTATTATTATTATTATTATTATTGCTGATTTTATTATTATTGCTATTATTATTATTATTATTATTATTATTATTATTATTATTGCTATTATTGTTGTTGTTGTTGTTATTATTATTATTATTATTGGGGCCCTGAGTGGCCAAATGGTCACAAGTGTTTGTCTTTACAGATCAGTGCCATCTCACCTGTCTGCATGGATTCGAGTCTGTGCCAATGCGGGTATGTAAGAAATCTGCAAGTAACTTACTGTAGATCGGCAGTTCTTACAGGGTTTCCCAGATTCATCCTCCACCAGTTATACAATATTATTATTATTATTATTATTATTATTATTATTATTATTATTATTATTATTATTATTATTATTTTTTGTTGTACAACCATGCTCCTAGGGCTATCAACAGCTATCCTCAAAGACAATGTGTTTATACATACCTGTCCCTAGTGCAACATAATTATAATCTGGTCCTGGGAAACCATGTCTGAAAAGGGAAATAAACCAAGTTAAATTACACAATTTACCATTGCTAGTCAAGGAAACAGACATTTAATAAAGATTCTATTTTGGAGACAAAAACAATAAACTTACATACTGCTTGAATGAAATTACATAATTTACCACTGTTAGTGGAAGAAAAAGATATTTAATAAAAGTTTCTATGTGAATCATTATGAGAAAAAGACAATATAAGTGTCATTAAAGATGCAGGAAGCAATTTATCCTTAAAGCTGATCTACACTAACCACAAAATCAATTTCAAATTCTCATTATTGGTCCTTCAGGATTGTTAACAATGACAGATCTGCACCAAGTCAAAGTCTGTATTCCATCTTCAATGACAGCAAATGTATTCCATGCATAAACTTCCTCCAGGGAAATTACTTCATAAATTGGTATGGCTTTTCAAAAAAGCAGCAACATACACTAAGAAGCTTATATCTAGTTAGAGAACTATCATTAAAAAAAGAAGCATTACAAAATTAGACTTTGTAGCAAATGGAAAATGTAGGACTATACCCAAAGAACTGACAGTTTTTTTTATTTCTGCATGATGCTTCCAGAAAAAGTTGAATTAATAGTCTTCTGTTTGTTCTTTTTTTTTTAAATCTTCCAAAGAACCACCTTTTTCATCTTTATGTAGAGCTACTAGACTTTAAAAAAAAATAATACACAGAAAAATAAACTGACCTTAAGTGCAATAGTACACTGTAATGATAGTTTACATGGTCAAGATCTGGAGTTGTATGTTTAAGTGCTAGCTTTGTGACCTAGACGCCCTATGTTCAATGTCAAAGATGGTGTTTTCAATTTATTATGGGGAATAATGTCTCCATTTAAGCTACCTTTCAGTTCCTAAGAAACTGAATTGATGGTGATCGTTTCTTATTTCTCCTGTATGTATAGCTTGTAAGTCGAGTCAAACTGCAAACATCAAAGACCCTGATCTACTGTAGCATAATGCATCAGGGTCTAAATTATTTGTTCTAATGAATACACCAAAGAAACTGCACAGACCCAGATCTGCCACACAGTATGTGATTACACTTAAACTGTCCCAATCATACTTGCTGCAAATTGTAATAAATCATGTCACTTCCTTTATAGAAGGTACGTTTGCTTCGGGCCAAATTGTACAATGATCTGAAGTAAATCACTAACAGAATCTGAATATCTTTTGTTTTAATGTAAAGGGAAAAGCAATGTTGCAATCAAAACAACACTGACCCTAAACAACTGGTCTATTGTGTGATCTGGTCAAATATTCATCAAACATTCTGAGAGCAAGAGTAAAGCCCAACCTACAAGTCTAAACATTTTTGATGCTACATACCTTTAATTACAATGAAGTTAAAATCATAAAATTCACTGGATCTTCATAACTCCAGTTTCTCTAATAGCATGCAATTTCAATTATGCAGTTATGCACCTAGAATAAAATGACTTTGCTGTACTGAGCCATGCTGCACCATTTACATGTGCACATGGTTTGCATGTAGTTGTCAATTTCACAGATACACATCAGTCGTGTGTGTGTGTGTGATTTTGGATTTTTAAGGTAGCTTTAACAATTTAAGTCATATTGCTAAGATGTCTGCAGTATGGCAGAGTATAGTCATGTTTAGCACTGGGGCATCATTCCACAGACATGTAGCATCATATCCCACCCAGTCACATTATCCTGACACCAAGCCAACCAGTCCTAACACTAACCTCTTAATGCTGAGTGCCAAACAAGGCAGCTGCTAGTATCCTTTGTATAAGTTTTTGCTATTATTGCCTGGGACTCAACCTCCCGTATCTGAGACAGACACTCTAACCACTTAGGCCACCAGAGCAGTGGAACTAGTCATGTTAATTAAATTATTCAGTCCACATCTCCAAAGTATTTTCCTCAGCAAGATATGAGAATGCAAGGCTTGGATCTACACTGTTTGCAGTTGGTATGTGTCACACAGAATAAAATATAGTAAGCGTTATATTAACTAGTATGGATGGTTAAATGTATCCTGGTAAAAAATTTGGATTTAATTCTTTTGACACTTTGGAAAAGCACCAGCTAAGCAACACAGATGGCCTAGGTTTAATACAAAGTCAGAATTGTATATGTAGATTATGTGTTCATTCTTTTCTTATGGTACAAGCAGCTGTAAACACTCATACACTAAAATTATTTTTCAGTATTTTTCATCACTTTTTCTTATTTATTATCTCTTTATCTTATCTAAAAGTTTGACCAAAAATGATGCTTTGTAAAGTGATATACGGTATGACAACAACATTATTTCTTTGGCAATAGCAAATATTAAGCAATCATATCATTAGTCTATAACCCATTCACAAATTAACAATAAATCATTTGCACACAAACATCCATTTTCTTTGTGGAGTAATTTACTGTTTACCATACAATGATGGCTTATGTATTACATGTATCAACGGTCCTGAAGCAATTGACATATCCATAAATATTTATGAGACAGTTTAATATGGCAGATCCTGTCATGTTTGATTGACCAAATTGAAAGGCTTGCAGTGTACAAGGGCTTGCATATATCTATACTGTGGCATTGTCTGTATGTTTTTTGTAATGCGGCTAAACCCCTTTTTAAGAAGTCCTCTCCAATGAGACCACCTTATTTAACTACTTTCAATTAATGCATTTTGCCAATTTGTTTATACAGCTCATTTACTTCATCTCAATGGATAATTTTGCAAAAAGGCATTCTTTTCTTTTAGTGAGTTACTTCCCCTTGATTATTTTTTTTTTTTTTTAAAGAAAAGCTTTTAAATTATTGATATTAACCTAATTGGTTAACAATGTATGACCTTTAATGACCCTCTCACATATTAAAATACCACACACAAATATCTTGATCATATAATACAATGCATGAAGTTATTTTGTCCTTAGGTGACAGACAACTGAGTCAAAAAGAGAAAACAAACTCGTAAGTAAACAACCCCATACTGTAAATTGTAATATCTTAGCACCATTAAATTTTAGCAAATTATGTATGCATATTAGTGACATCAAAACTTTGTGAAATGCCAAAAGCCTCATATTATTAGCATTGCAACATCAATAACTGCAGACAATGAAATTTTTTCAAACAAAACTAAAGTAAATATCTCAGAGTGCTCCATTTAAATAAAATATCCACATGTGTATATGGTCACTTATTGGTGTCATGTCTTCAGTGTAACAACATACTTGTAAAATAATAAGTACTATGATAACTCTAATAACAAATATTCAGAATGTCTAGTCATTAGCAATCATCTGATATACACCTTTTCATCATAAAATTATTGCAAACTCACAAAAATGCTATGCTACAATTTTGCATTTTGTAGCATGTAGTCTTGTTTTCAGTTTGTGTGGACTTGTTTCAGTCTGTGTGGACTTGTTTACAGTCTGTATGGACTTATTTACAGTCAGTGTGGACTTGTTTACAGTATGTGTGATCATGTAAACAAAAAGTTGCCATAATCCTACCTGTATGCTGAACTGTCCCAAGCCATGGACAAAAATTCTCAAAACACTTTTCCACCTGTTACAGACTGCAATAAGATTTCCTCATTTCCAATGAACATGCATAACCATGCTTAACCAATCACTGCCAGCCAAAGTAAAAGTTTCTCACAAAAAATAACCCAGCATATCTTATTATACTTAAATGAATGAACCAATCAAAATTTCTATTCCAAATACAGTCACTTACTGACCATTAAGAGAGTACTTTAGCTGATATGTAATTGCTTTTCTTATTGTGTATGACATTTTTATCTGTGCATATTCACAAGAATGAGGAAATCATGCCACAGGCAGCCATGAGAGTAAAAATTGCATAGCTGAGTTTTGTCTATGACTGTGATAACCAATATACACCAACCTCTGCCATTTTATGATATGCTGGCTAGTCTGGGTGGATACATAGTGACATATATAGCAAACCATATACATGATGATAAGGACACAACATTTTTCTATAGACAGGTGTCCTTTATGATTTCATTTTAAAGTGTAATCAAAAAATGAAGTACTTGATGGACAGGTATCTCCTACCAAAGATACCCTGGTACTATACCATTAGTGGGTTTAGAGGGAATTTATCTACATCATGTCGGATGAATATTGATGAAAGAATGCTTTATTTAATCTTATGGATAAGTAAGCATAAATACAATGTAGTATATATAACAAATTGCTTTATTGTATTCAAGGTAGCAGCAAAACGATTTCCAACAATAATGCCCAATTACATCAGAAATCCACAAAATGCTACCTCTGCCACATATCTATAAATGCAACAAGTATTAATATCCATCAATGATTCAAAAGCCAAGAAGGGAGACTGAAAAGAAAGGAGATCTAGGGACCTAAAAAAAGGAGCTTTTTCAAAGAATTGTTTATGCATCATTTTCACAAAACAGTGCCCATTTTAAACAAAATCTACAACAACAAACAAAACACATTCAACTTTAAATCTTTCTTTCTAATTAGTTAAATTATCACGATAGTTTTTTGTTTGTTTTTAAAAATACATTTTATGGGACTTGAAAAACCAAATGATACTTATAAACCAACCTGGTTTAATTTACCCAGATGCTTCATTCCCTTCCATTGCTTTGGATCATTCTAAGTAGGTGAGCATTCATCTTGCTTGCATTTGTTCATTTTGAAAATGTTTAAAATATTCATTACTGCCATTCGCTAATTACCCTTTCACTCAAACCCACTTTATAATACCCAAGCCTACTAATAATTAATTATTTAACATTTAACGATAATTAAAAGATGGTTTCGCTTACTTATTTTTTAAAACTCCCTATTTAAGAAATTCACTTGAAGGCCTCATCACTATGAGTCAAAGAAAAATACTAAAATTTAAGTGTAAAATCTAGGAATTTGCAGTACTCAATCATTTACAAAATGCAACATTTTTTTCTTCATTCATGGCCTGTTGACCTTTGAACATCAATAAACCTTATCCTAAGTGTATTGCTATCCACAAAGGTTGGTCAAGGTCTGTAAGTACAGGAAATAGTATTGTACATAAATGATTTTTATTCTTTCTGTCACAGTTACTATGACCACTACCCATTTGACCTTGCAATTTATAGACTTCTTCCACAACCTATGCACAAGCCATTCACAAAGTTTGACCTTGATGTGTCATATTGAACTAATGTAAATGTGCTTACAGCCAAAATGACCATGACATTTTCAATTCCTAAGACTGATATACTTTTCCTTATGCTAAGTGTAAGCCATCCATAAAGTATATATGGTGGAGAAATTGAGTAATTGTGCACACAAAATTATTAACAGATAAATGGATAGACAGACAGCTGAATGGACAAGATCACAGTATGGTCCTCTTTTATGGCAGGCATATAAAAACTAAATAGCTATATGACCTATCAACTGATACTAAAATAATGTCAGGACTGACAAGCAATGAGCTTAGTAAGATACACGAGACAATTTATTGCACTGTACTGCAACCTACTCTAAGAGAAGAAGAGAATGACAACAAGCGATTTTAATGAATCAGTTTTGTTTCCTTTGTTTCCTTTATGAAAATTGTTCTTTCCCGTTCATACATTTGTTTTCTTCATCACTCAATGTGGTACTTAATTGTATAATAAAATCTGACTCAGCTGTAACCTTAATATAATGGACATCTTTAAGTAAAGTACAATGTTTTAACCTTTTTCTTACATTTACTCAAACAATATTTTTCTAATAAAAAAGAAATAGTCAGAATTGACAAAACTTATTAGTCACTTAAGTGTCCATACATTTAAAAAATATTTTCTTAGAAATGTAGTCAAATAAATCAGCCCTCAAAACTGTACTGATACTCATGTATAGTTTAAGCACAAGTTTGCTGGCTAATTTATCAAACTAAGAAATCTACTAATCACAATTTTTAAAACTTTGTATATTAAAATAGAAGTACCACAAACAGAACATTACATGCCCACTTCATGTATAACAACACTCTCATTGCCGTTGGGCTCTGTGACTGACTCGGGATATTACTGACCAAGGGGGATCCATAAACTTGTGTCAATAATAATAATAATAATGAGGACTTTGTATAGCACCTAATCTTTAGAAGCTCTAAGCACTTTACAACATCTATAATGATATGGCTACAAAAAAAAAACACCATGAAATTTAGAAAACATAAAAAAATGCTGAAAAGTTTAAGGTAGGAAACAATAGGTCTTTAAGTTTGTTCTTGCAGTCAAAAACGGCGAGTTTTATGAGCACTCTTGAAAGGGATCACTGTGTCTTGGAGTCTAATTTCAATGGGCAATTCGTTCCACATTGCTGGGCCAGTGATATAATAAACCATTTCACAATCACATGTACATATAAGAGTTAGCTCCCTTTGATTAGGTTGGGTGTTCACATCTTTGGTGTTACATTCCCTTTCCCAAATATGTTCAAGCTAAATAATACATATTGCAAAATCCATTTATGACACCAATTAACCCATGACACCAATTAACCCAAGACACCAGGCATGCATAATGGTAAGTTCAGTGAAAATCATGTTCTTTTATGCAATTTCACTTCAAATAATCATACAGCGATCAAAACGTAAGTGCTTAAAAAGGCATTTATATATAACTTTAGGACAAAAACCAGTGTGCAATTATTAAGACATGAGCAGATATTATTTTGAATATGACATCAGTGACAATAGCTGTATCAGTGACATCAGTGACAATAGCTGTATCAGTGACATAAGTGACAATAGCTGTATCTGATGGAGATGAGCATCATCTTTAGGATATCTAACCAGATACTGTGGAAGCCACAATTACTAGGGATGCCACCCCAACCAATACTCAGGCACAGAACATCCTAAGGAACATTCCTACATTGATCAAAATTGGCTGAGGCACTGTGAAGAAGTAGTAACATAAAATAATCTTGTTTTCTACCTGGTTGCTATAGAAGCAACACTACTGCTATGGCTTACAATACAGACAATTGCTGCCAGAACATTTTCTATGAATTCTTCCAACCAAATTCAATTAAACTTCGATCAGCCATTCTGGGAAAGAAAATACCAATAGGCTTTTCCACTTGGTTCTTTTGGAAACATCCCAAAAAAAACATTATTCTGGTAGAACATGTCCTATGGACAATTTCAAACAAATCTAATTTTAAAAAATTTTCTCAGTCATTCTAAAGAAGAAGTAAAAAACTGAATTTACACCTAGCTGTTATCAAAGCTAACACTACCACTGGGAAAGAACCTGGGAAAACAATGTAGTAAATCATGTCATATAAATTTTGTAATCTCTCTCTCTCTCTCTCTCTCTCTCTCTGTGTGTGTGTGTGTGTGTGTGTGTGTGTGTGTGTGGAGCACTAATCTATATACTGCTGAGCTAGTCTGGCATCTAAAGGGTTGTTAGTCTGGCATCTAGCAATAAAATAGAACTATTATAGACTGAGCCAGTACAATTATCAGGAATTAAATGATTTGAACCATTAAAGAGAAAGATTGACAACTAGTGATGGAAATCGGTCAGAAATTCATAATCGATAATCGGTTCCCCTTAACCAACTGATCATCGATTATAATCAGTTACTAAGAGCAAATTTTAATTTTTGTTACACAGTTATATCTTTGACCAAGAATTCAATATGTTTATAAATATACAGGAGTAATCTATTTTAATGACATGTATACTTTAACCTGACAATAATATTACAAAAATACATTGTGTTACTTTTGTTCTACAACTTTGTTAAATGAATGCAACTTTTTATGGCTGACCAGTCATATGTAACTGAAATACTGCTACAATCCCCCAAAATTTTTTTGTTCATATGTGATGTGTCTATAATTTAAAGTATAGAAGGACATGATTTTCTTGTTTGTAATTGTTTATAAATACTACAAAAGATGTTGCAATTTAGCTTAAACAAATCAACAAAAAGTGTTTAAATTTTATTAACTCGACAATTTAACAACCTGAACATGTAATAATGACTATATGTTCGTAATAATGAATCGTAAGACTTTTTTTTATTTGTAATTGTGAAGCGCTTAATAAATTTCAGGTCAACTTTAGTGGCTGGGAGTTTTACTAACCTTTGTGCTTTGCATGCACCTAAAAAGTTGTCTCCCTTTACACACAATCGATTATGGAGTTTCACAATCGATTATCTTATCGATTTGCTCAACCAACTGATGATCGATTATAATCGATAATCGGAACAACACAATTGACAACTATGGATTAAAACAGTCATAATATGAGCTAGCTATATCTTAAGATAGATAATCCATTACTTTTTTTGTCCAGCTGACATTTTCTCCATAAAATCTGTCAATTTCCTGTGTAGCATTAAGGCTGTCATACCCTGTGATATAACTGATTCATCTACTATGTTCAATTCAATATCTGTTTCTGCAAGCTAGCAATATCACAAGATCTACCAAAGCAGTGAAGTCAAGCATCCTTTGACAATGAGCTACACTAAGTTATGACCCCTCTGACCTTGAATTGTTTATTCCCTTCATGGCACTCAGGCTGTTGTATGTACATCATATCAGCATTAGAGAAATCACTGCAACTAAACAATGTAAGATTTCCTTCAATAATCTCCTAAGCTTATTATATTCAGAAAAGCATCAACCATGATACCTTTCATTTGCTGGCACATGGGATTAAACACAGGATCAGACTTAAAGAGAATGAGAAAATATGCAACAGTGCAGTGCCAAATCTTTTTCACATTGTAAACATGACATACTACGCAAAATCTAAAAAACATACACAGACATGTTAGTTCCTTTGTTGCAATGTATTCCTTTGTGATATAAAGCTATAACTATTTATAATATTCAGAATTTTGCGCACACTTTCTAAAATTCTGTTAAAATTTCAATTAAATTGTTATATTACTTGAGAATGTTAATGGCAGTTTTAACATTTCAAATTCAGCTTGCTTGCTCTGCTGCAGCACTGCCTACAAAACTTAAACTGTCCCAGTAAAACCACCATTTAACCCTTTGAACCCGACAGGCCGGTTTACCGACCAGTTGTAACGGTGTATATACAGTACCCGAAAGGCCGGTATACCTGCCTAGCTATCTACCGTCATAACCCGACAGACCGGTATACCGGCCTAGCTATCTACCATCATAACCCGACAGGCTGGTATACCGGCCTGTGTTAGGTTATTCGCTAGATGGTCAGTGAAATAAAGATCTTGCATGAATGGTACAACATGAACAAAATTTTGAGACAGTTTGTTACATAGTCATAGTAATAAAAAGCATTTTATAAGCATGTTTGAAAAGAGACAATTTGATATTTGCTGTTATATCATAGTGGATTATCATTCTAAGGCATAATATTACTTTTATTTTGCAAAATTTTACTTTTTATATAATATAATACAGATGTGGTTTTGGAATCTCATCATAAAGCACCTCATTATAATGTGATCCCTGATGTAACAAGATATGGTTTTGGAATCCCATGATAAAAGCACCTCATTATAATGTGATCCCTGATGTATAAGTTTTGGTTTTGTAATCCCATGATAAAGCACCTCATTATACCATAATCCCTGATGTAACAAGATATGGTTTTGGAATCCCATTATAATGAATATAAGTATACCATATTCCCTGATGTAACAAGATATGGTCCTGGAATCACATTATAATGAATATAAGTATACCATATTCCCCGATGTAACAAGATATTGTTTTGGAATCCCATTATAATAAATAGAAGCATACCATAATCCCTGATGCTTTTTTTGGAATACCATTATAAAGAATATAAGTATACCATATTCCCTGATGTAACACAAATATTGTCATGGAATCACATTGTAAAGCATCTCATTATAAAATGATCCCTCTATAATACAAATATATTTATAAATTATATTATAAAGTACCTCAGTATAACAGAATCCCTGATATATATATATATATATATATATATATATATATATATATATATATATATATATATATATATATATATATATATATATACACACACACGTATATATATACACACACACACGTGTATATATATACACATATGATAAAGTGCCCCAGTCGAACATGATCCTTGATATCATACATATGTGGTTTTTTACTAGGTTCTACACAACATACACTGTTTTTTAAATCACTACAGTTATCAAACAGGCAACCCCCCAAATAAATCAGTGCAACTTAAAATAGATAAATAATCTAAAATTCAATAACTGTTCGGAAGGAATTTGCATCATTATAACGTGAATTTGGATACGAGTCATGCATCATTATGACGTGAATTTGGATGTAATAGTCATGCATCATTATAATGTGAATTTGGATATAACAGTCATACTGCATCATAACATTAATTTGGATGTAACAGTCATGCTTCATTACAACATGAATATGGAATTAACACAGTCATGCTTCATTATAAAATGAATTTGGATATAACAGTCATACTTCATCATAACATGAATTTGGATATAATACAGTCATGTTTTATTATAACATTAATTTGGATATAACAGTCATACTTAATCATAACATGAATTTGGATATAACACAATCATGCTTCATTATAACATGAATTTGGATACAACTCAATCATGCTTCATTATAACATGAATTTGGATATAACAGTCATACTTCATCATAACATGAATTTGGATATAATACAGTCATGTTTTATTATAACATTAATTTGGATATAACAGTCATACTTCATCATAACATGAATTTGGATATAATACAATCATGCTTCATTATAACATGAATTTGGAAATAACATAATCATGCTTCATTATAACATGAATTTGGATATAACTCAATTATGCTTCATTATAACATGAATTTGGATATAACAGTCATACTTCATCATAACATGAATTTGGATATAACATAATCATGCTTCATTATAACATGAATTTTGAATTAACACAGTCATGCTTCATTATAACATGAATTTGGAATTAACACAGTCATGCTTCATTATAACATGAATTTGGAATTAACACTGTCATGCTTCATTATAACATGAATTTGGAATTAACTCAATCATACTTCATTATAACATGAATTTGGATATAACATAATCATGCTTCATTATAACATGAATTTGGATATAACAGTCATGCTTCATTATAATATCTGATATAACATAATCCCATCATAACTCTACATATTTTGTTTACGATGTCCTTTATTTTTTTACACTACTGAAAATACCCTCTAAGCTGGGAAACAATTAAAAAAAATTAAGTTTCAGACACCTTGAGATTACAAATCATAATAATGTTCTTACACAACAGTGACTTCAGACATGGAATCATGTAGATCCCAACTGTTACATAAATTGGCATGTAGTAAAATTATTACAATACTTATTACATACAATACACTGGACATGTGTTTTGTCTATTCCCACCAACATTCACCTGAGACATACAAGCATTCATCTAATTTTGACCATGCTCATTACAATCGTAAAGCATGAGGCTGCAGCATTACAGTGGAGTTCCTGTTGTATACCTGCGTTGAAACATTGCTATGCATGAAGAAAAAAACAATCATGGTTGGTTCTTCATCTCATTCCAATTATTTTAAGACATTTTTCAATAAAGTTTGGATTTAAAAAACTAGACTTTTGTCTGGGCTCAAAGATTTAGCTTCCTGGTTAATAAAAATATAACCCCAAGTCCCTAACCCTAAGCTTGGGATCAGGCAGACACAAGTGCTCTATTATAAAAGAGTTGAAAATTCCTAAAGCTCTAGGTTCTAAGACCCCCAGTTTATATTTATAACATAAAAGTCCAACTGGCTCAGTCACAACAGAATCAACTCAGATATATATAACCATGTTGATATATATGTAGGCAGCAATAAAAAAAAAAAAAGAGACAGAGAGAGAAACAATGCCATTCATCTGGAAAATATATGCACCATTGTAATGAAATACTGCATAGAAATATTATGTACTGTAGACTGTGTCAAACATTAGGACCCTGATGCCATTGGACCACACCCAGCATAAATCCGATCAAGAAGTCTGGGAGCCAGGAATCAAGAACAAAACTTAGCCCCAGATTTGATGAAAAACAAATAACACTTGTATTGTGGAATAAATCAGTGCATTTTATGCTCTTATTGTGGTTACTGATGCTTCACAGTGTTCATTGTACTCATTGTGGCTACTGATGCTGCAGTGTTCATTGTACTCATTGTGGCTACTGATGCTGCAGTGTTCATTTTATACTCTTGTTGTGGCTACTGATGTTGTAAAGTGTTCATTTTATACTCTTGTTGTGGCTACTGATGTTGTAAAGTGTTCATTTTATACTCTTGTTGTGGCTACTGATGTTGTAAAGTGTTTATTTTATACTCTTGTTGTGGCTACTGATGTTGTAAAGTGTTCATTTTATACTCTTGTTGTGGCTACTGATGTTGTAAAGTGTTCATTTTATACTCTTGTTGTGGCTACTGATGTTGTAAAGTGTTTATTTTATACTCTTGTTGTGGCTACTGATGTTGTAAAGTGTTTATTTTATACTCTTGTTGTGGCTACTGATGTTGTAAAGTGTTTATTTTATACTCTTGTTGTGGCTACTGATGTTGTAAAGTGTTCATTTTATACTCTTGTTGTGGCTACTGATGTTGTAAAGTGTTCATTTTATACTCTTGTTGTGGCTACTGATGTTGTAAAGTGTTCATTTTATACTCTTGTTGTGGCTACTGATGTTGTAAAGTGTTTATTTTATACTCTTGTTGTGGCTACTGATGTTGTAAAGTGTTCATTTTATACTCTTGTTGTGGCTACCAATGCTGCACACACTGTGCATTTTATACCTATCCAGATTCTAAGTCTGCTGCTCTGCATACAATTACAAGAAGAATGGTTGCTGTTTCAGAACAGGATACAGGATTTGTTTCCATACAATGCAATACTGAGAAGAAAGGGATTCATCTTGCTTAAGTGTTAATTCTGCATTTTTCCACTAAAAGTACAAACTTTCTAAGACTTGCCAGTAGCCCCCCACCCATGGGTCGGTGGTTCTATTCGGAGGTTTCCTGGTTCTTCCTCCATCAAATATAGTGGATGCCATAAAGTCTATATTGTGCTGAAAAATGGCATTAAAATCATAACCAAACTACCTACACCCTTAAGCAGCCACTAATAACAGTTTTGACTGGTGAAGGAAGGTGTCAGTTGAAGAGATGTGAAAAATGTTGATGAAATGTGGAATAAAACTCCACTTGACCCAGCCAAGATACTGGGGATGTTACTCAAAGAATGTGACTGTTATGGAAGATTGCAGTGCAGTTCAGGTCAACCATTCCTAACCCAATGGTTTGGTTTGATCTGGTATTTAATGAGAATTAACACAGGAAAGGCAATGTAATTATGAGACATTTGGATTCAATAGTCTTGCCCTGTGACATACCATAGCTGGCAATCTGGTCTGGTTCAGGTAGGATTCGAATCTGCTCACTTCTAGTCACATGTCCAGTACTCTAAGCACTGAACCATCACAGCTCCTTGAGTACATTATGAAACTGTTAGCCAAAACCTTACAGTTCAGGTCATGTTCTCCCAACTGGGTGTATCAGGCTCACAGAGGAACCAATGTCAGCCTGAGTATTCCATTAATAAATTCTGATTACTCCTACCTGAACACATTCCAGTATGGAATTTATGGAGAATGTCTAAAAACATAGACATTGAAGAATCAGGAAGGTCAAATAGTTTTATAGACTGATCAAATAAAACATCCTAAAAGCTTTTAGGAAAGGCACAAATATTCTTTCTAGCTGTGATATACTTATAAATTGTTAGGGCTGGGGACGGAAATGAGAAAAGGGTTTGAAAGAGTAACTTCCCTCATAAAGCATTTAACAATGCTCAAAATAGCTTCCTGTACAAGGCTGACTTCAGGCAAAGTACTATTACAACAGACAAAATTTATTTTGATGCTGCCCATAAAAGTGCAATTCTGAACACAGGCATTCATGAAATGGTTGTCTGCTGAAAGTGAAAGTTCCAACCATTTTACAGTGGGTGTGACTATTATACCAAGGTGATTTTTTTTATCACTTACCATATATACTCACTTCTAAGTTCACTGCTAGCAACATTGTGTTTTATCTGCTGTTACATAATGCACTAAGAAACTGCATAGACCCCGATCTGTGAGTGCATAATGCAACAATGTTCTATGTATGTGCAGCTGGACTAAACTTATAAGCGAGTTTAAATGGTACTCTTAAATGCTTTGTGTACAAGTAAATGAAATCAGTACCGTATATAAACACATAAACTGGTATAAGTATTTTCATCAGCAGTAATCACTGACCTTTTCCACAGGTGTTTGTGGAATCGATTATGTAATTTAAGTACAAACTACTTATAGTGATGATGAATTCACCCTGAATAGTTCCCTCCTTTGGAGCCAGAGTGACTCAACGGTTAGGGTACCCAGATTCATGATTGAAGGGGTATGGTTTCAAATGAAACCATCAGACCCGCCAGTGTCAGCTACCTTACGCAAGCACTTAGCTCCAATTACCACAGCATTAAATAACCTAACTGTTTTGGTGTACTATAAAGTGTCAAATGAAACAAAGTCCTCCTTCCCTTCCAAAACTTTCTGAACGTGGTGAGTGCACTACATGAAAAGAGAGATAATGCAACTTGCCACCATATTGTTTTTTCTCCAAACAATCTCTGTGCCCCTTTAAGTGGCTTTTTTGAAGATAACATATGTGCCTAATGTCTAACATGCTGTACAGAATAATGAAATAAAGACATATATTTCAACTGAAAGCTTCAATTTATCATAAATCTAGTTTCAAGGGGAATTTTAGGGTCCATGAGTGCAACAATGATCTCTTTCATGTGTGAAAGGCACTGACAACAATCAACCCCAAACTTTTTTGGGGGACATTCTGTTGGGTTGCTGGCAAGTTCATGTAACACTTTAGCTACCTGAATGGCTCTCTATGGAAAATCTCTATTTTTTTTATTACTAGTATAATTTATCTACCAAACCCTATCACCACCACTACCCATCAAGTCCTCATCACCCATCAACTGGGAACATAACCCATAACATGTTACATAATACAAAATGCCTTTCTTACTGTGACTGGATAAAAAAATGTCTAGTTGAAAATATTTAAACTTGTCAAAGAAATTGCTCCAAGGAACCCTGAGGGAGGGAGCCAAAACAGATACCCGTCTTGTTGCATAGTTTCCCTGGATATGGGTATGATAAATACTGTAGGTATCATTTGCTTTGCCTTGCTTTGACATTATTGACTGAAACCAATTAGAAAACCATTAGCACAATTTATTTTATGATAGACAGGGAATTACTTGATTTTTTCATAGAAATAATTTTGATAATTCAGTGAAGTGAAATAAAAGATATATTTTGTCAATGCCACATCAGTGACATTTCGAACCAAGAAAGTTAAGCTTTTTTTAGATAATGGCATGGCCTAGTGGTTCATAATGGTAAGTATGGCCGACTCCCATGCCGATGAGCCAGATTCAAATCCCAAATGTACATACACATTTTTCTATTCTTTTGTTTTTGATGTGCTGTGTTACCTTGAATTAGGAAGAAGAAATATGTAACTAATGTTACGCTCTGTGTAAAAAAAAACAGAATACACATGGTTAACTGCTGACATTATCATATGGGATACAGTAAGAAATTTGCTACTTCAATCTGTTATACAGACTGCTAGTTGAAATGAAAATGAAAATTTTCTAGCTCCGAGTGAATCATGAATAAATTTCATCTAATCAGTGTGTAATGTGTGAAGATGTATTTAACCTGAAAATTTAATACATTGTGCATTAAACTTTTAGTACAGTCAAACCAGCAAGATTTTATGTGATGCATAACTTCGACCTTCTCCCATGTCAACTGGTACATTTCATAGGTGACGGGGAGGCAAGCATCTATGGCTAATTTAGAATTGACCTGAGCATCACAAAGCCAACCATATCCGCTTAATGGGAATGCCATGTAAATAGTCATTTACCAAAAGAAAGTAAGCTGGTATTCATCATATTTCTCAGGTTCAATGCTGTCAAAATCTGACATAAGGAAACAAATTCTTGGGGGAAAAATTAGCAAGTGCTGATTATGGTTGGTCAATTTAAAAGTAGTTCTTCCTATTTAAGACAATAAAGGGGACCATTTGGCTGTCTTGGAAGCAAATACTGGCTTTAGTGCTATGATGCACATTTTCTTGGAAATAAGAGCATTCTGGGAAACAGCTCTCTGGAACAGTCTAGAACAGTCAGAAAGAAGGAAGTCCGGATAAGAGATAAGATAGAAGGATAAAAAAGGATCAAATGAATAAACATGAAGACATGGGATACAAGGAGACAAAGACAGAAAGTGATGCTAGGTGATGGAAATCAGGCATGGACATTGTACTCATTTAACCCCATTTTAATGAACAGCATTACACAATGAAACACTTAAGCATTTTCACCAGGACTTTGCCACTTGTAGAAATACTACATTTTTCACCATCTCAACAAAATATATCTGTTATACAGCCATTTCAAGCAAATATCCTGTCAGTATTTCTGGAATATTTTTTTTCTCAAATGTACATGTCCCTCGTTCAGATTACTGTTTCCTTAAATTCATAAGCCATGATAAAACTGAGATGGGAATGATAAGTGAAATTGAATGTGCAAATACTACATAACATTATACTCATTTCATTATTAGAAAGGTTTACCTACAAAAACATCAAGATGGTTGCTGAATTGGATATCAGATCAGCATCAACTGTATGTCTGAAGAATTTTGTTATTATTTTTTATTTTATTTACATTTTACATAATTTTAACATCTGTACCTGTTATACTTAATCTTGCTGTACTACATGAATACATTAATTCGGAAGGGTTTATCTTCAGAAAGATTTTGAGCAATTCTTTATTTGTACATTTTTAGTACTTTGCTTAACAATGTCACCATGTAGCCATTACTGTGATGAAGTGCCATTAAATGCCAATAAATACATACAGACATCAGGACGAACAAGACACTGTAAGAAGACTTCTGGAGAAAACAAAATACCAATATGACCATCCATTTAGGAAGAGAACTGATCATAACATTTTCATGATGGCCTCCATAGCAGCCATACTGAATATCAGATAGCATAGATTTCATTTAGGACCATATGTTTGAAGGATTACAAGTTTTATCTTAAGCTTTCATTTTATAATCTGTTGTGTATATTTGATTTAATTTAATTGTTTGTTTGTTTGTTAGTTTTCATTTTTTTTAATTCTATTACATGCTATAGTAATGCAATCTTGTGTGTTGGATTTGTCAGTTTCCTGAAATTCAGTTCAGTTTTCCACAAACCTAGTAACAAAAACTTTGTTTCAAAAGCTGACCCAGTTCCTGACATTCATTCAGAATTAGTATGAGTGTATGAGCTGAAATAAACAATTTTTTAAAATCATTGGTTTTAATCAAGGCAATACTTGAAGTACATGACAAATACGATGTAGCAGTTATTTCAAAACTCTGGTTTTACCAGAAGATTGTCCGTCACCTGGGTATTTGTTTTGCACAATAGCCAGATTTAATATTGATGCTGAGAAATAGTTTTATTCTTGTCTTAACCCTGGAGACGAGAAGTTCAGGTGTTTCTGTTGTGACCAATTTGAGCTGAATTTTTTTATTTTTCTTCAAATTATTTGGATTCTAAGAGATTTGTTGTGTGGAAATACTTGTGCTCTAAATTAATACTTGGCCAAAGACAGTTATCAATATTTACAGAATTCAAACACTGGAATATTATTTTCTGTGATTCAGCAAAGAACTGCTGACACATCAGTACTACACTGACCACAATATGTCATCACCATTTTTAATTTCAATGGGATTCAAACTCAGTTTTATTTTATTATTAGGACTTCTATTTTTTAATTCTTGGATATTCTTGGGTTATTTTTGGATTTGATTTTTAAAACCTAAGTTCTTTTTCTCATTTTTGCATTGTTTTTCTAGGGAAATAAATTATTTGTTAAATTGTACAAAGCTTGTTGCCTTCAATCTTTTTTTGTTACTGTTTAAAAGAGCCTAAACAAGTAACAATTCCTTTAACAGAATTTGAGCATCCTTACCTTTCATAAATTAATTTGCTGTACTTCAGCTTTTTTCATATTTGAAAGTGTTTACCTTCATACAGTTTTTGTATAATTGTTTTCTTTTATATTATAAGAATGAAACTTTTAATTGACTACACCACTGACACCATATAGCCATGCCAAAATTCAGCTAAATGCTAATATATGCATACATATATTTTAAAACCAACCAAACACAATAAGATGGTCAACTGGGGAAAAATCCATGTATGAATGACTTTCATTTTGAAGAAGCAAATTAAGATGGAGGCCATACTGGATGTCAAATCTGTGACCAGCTAGACATCATAAGAAGTCTTTTGGTGAAAAGTCAATTTGACTATACATCGTGGATGTCAGACAGGCACTATTTTTATTTAGGCCCAACTTGAGATTATAGGAAATTTTTTAGTGAAAACCAAATGATATGACCATCTTAGTCCAGGAGGAGTGTACGGGTAGATAAGATTTTCAAGACAGGTGCTGTGGTGGTTATGTTGGATGTCCAAGGGTCAACATTGTAATTTAGGACTGACCTTGATGAGTAATGATAACAAAATTGTCCTGATCGATAGATGGATGATGGAAAACAGACCATCCCATAAATTCTTCTGAACTATGACTAACAAAAAACTAACATTAAATGGTTGTAACAGTCACCAAATTAGGAAAAGAATATTCAACAAAACATCGGTGTTTATCTAAAGATTTGCTTTTTTTTTTCTTCATTTTAAAAACAATAACAAGAGAGGTAGGAGGTCAATACACAGCAGAATCCAAGCCTAGTTGTTGGTGGAGTACTGTACTCATAATCCCAAAAGGTCACAGGTTTGATACCTACCTAGGCCAGCTCAGGTCATCTAGATGTGTCCCTGGGGAAAATGCTTAGCTCCCATTTTCATCAGCGATATATAGCTAATAATGCGTTAAAAGTACCAATAAAACAAAACATTTAGCTGGTCCATAAATTATGTAAATAGACCAACTAAAAATTAGATAAAAAATATTTATGTGCTTAAAGTATGCAAAACCATTTATTTTTCAACATTTTGATACCGTGTCAGTGTTTGGCATCATAAGCATAGACAAGATTTTATTTTATTATATAACAGAATTTGTGGATGTTACATGCATATTTTTTCAACTGCACTTGATAACAGTGAATGCAATCAAAGAGATACATGTCATTGAGTAACCCTGAGTTGGTCATTGTCAGGAAATGATTTGTTGCATGATAAGCCTTGATGATGAATACAAAATACACAACAGAAACTGTTAACAAATAACAAACCAGGAAGTTAAACATGAAGTTCATTAAATTATTATTTAGAATTCTGCAATTATCAGAACCACATTCAGAACATGTCATCAGATTTGATGAAAACATAAACCCTATACTACAATCTCGCATGTATGCAAATGTTTTTTGAACCCTATAGAGGGGAGATAACAATGATTGACTGAACACATTTGCATATGAATTAACATTACTGAAACAAAGTCAAGATGACCATCTAAAAAAAGCATGTTTTTTAAAGTATAAATGTACCTCTGGCAAAAATTTATTAGCTTCAGTATTCTTAAGGGTAAATGTAAGTGAGTCAAATTTGAGATTAAAAAAAGGAGCAACCAGTAACAAAATCAATTTGACTTATTTTGCATTTCTGGATTATAGTGAAGCAGTCTTAAAGATGATATTTAAATATGTTATTGTGGTTATCACTGTATGACAAAGCTATCTCTACCAAAATATTGCCAGGATAACAATGTCAGAACTTCTCCTTAAACAAGAATTACTGAGGTCAAACAAGGTCACTCACAAAATGAAGTGGTGTCTTCTTCAAATAGTGAAAATACCGTACTCACCCACATGATTCTCACATAAAGAATGTATCAGTTCATCAGGGAGAAGTATGGTATGTATTTGACAAAGAAATTCATTCAAAAACCCCATTATATGGATTCACCTGAGGTTTCCAGTAATCAACCAACCAAAAGGTGTTTATTTTGTTCATCAAAAACTACAAAGTAACATGTGAGTTGGTTCAGCAGACAAAATCTAATGCAAGTGACATGTGAGTTAGTTCAATAGACAGAATCATTCAAATGTCTGGATGAAGAATCAAGACCAGTTGCAGATAATTTAATGTATCTTGGATCTAACTGATTTTTTTTCACAAGAAACACAATGCACCACTGATTTTGTCTTTCAATTGAAATACAATATAATCCTTTATCTCTCTAAAATACGGGTGTAGTGCCTTTACAAGTTTAAGTTCTCAAACTCAACCACCATACATGATCAATAACTAACATATAGAATTATGTCTTTAGCAGACAACACAAATGAAGCAATAGATTGAAGGATCATATATCCTGGTTTATAATTAAAGTCCGACTGAAAACAACAAAGATCCTGATTGACCATAGAATAATGTTCCTGCTGATCAGGGTAGATGTTGTTTGTTTTAGTGATTACTCCCAACAAACTGCAGAGACCCTTTTAAGCCAGTGTGATAACAGTTTTGAGTCTGTGCAGTTTGCAGTTGAACTTGACTTATAAGCGAGTACATTTTGGTAAATGTCAGTCAGACTGCAAAGTAGATTAAAAAAAATATTAAAACATTGACTGGTAAAGAAAATCAAGAATTATATCTAAAATTGGTTTTCTAGACTGACAATTTCTTTGATTAGTCTTCACTGTTTTGAAGGTTTCTTTCCACTGATGTGAAAAAGCTGAAGTAAGTAATCACTTCGATAATTGAAAATACTTTCTGCTGCAAACAGAACCTTCCACGATAAATTTTTTTTAACAAAATGTGCATCAGTAATGCCCAAAAGCAAAATAAAAAAGGGATAGCTCATACGATTACTTTTTGTGCCATCCCGATTACTTTTGGAGAGCTGTGACAACATGTATCATATATATGCTTATAATTCAGATTAAACTGCAAACTGCAGAGACCCAGATCTGTCATCGTATAATATGCCAGAAGATCTGGGTCTATGCAGTTTGTAAAGACAATAGAAAAAACAATACAGACCCTGATCTACAGGCTTATAAGACAATAGAAAAAACAATACAGACCCTGATCTACAGGCTTATAAGACAATAGAAAAAACAATACAGACCCTGATCTACAGGCTTATAAGACAACAGAAAAAACAATACAGACCCTGATCTACAGGCTTATAAGACAATAGAAAAAATAATACAGACCCTGATCTACAGGCTTATAAGACAACAGAAAAAACAATACAGACCCTGATCTACAGGCTTATAAGACAATAGAAAAAACAATACAGACCCTGATCTACAGGCTTATAAGACAATAGAAAAAACAATACAGACCCTGATCTACAGGCTTATAAGACAATAGAAAAAACAATACAGACCCTGATCTACAGGCTTATAAGACAATAGAAAAAACAATACAGACCCTGATCTACAGGCTTATAAGACAATATAAAAAACAATACAGACCCTGATCAACAGGCTTATAAGACAATAGAAAAAACAATACAGACCCTGATCTACAGGCTTATAAGACAATAGAAAAAAACAATACAGACCCTGATCTACAGGCTTATAAGACAATAGAAAAAACAATACAGACCCTGATCTACAGGCTTATAAGACAATAGAAAAAACAATACAGACCCTGATCTACAGGCTTATTATGACCACAGATCAAGGTCTATAATGGGTGCAGCTGAACCTGACTTGATGTAAGATACAGTTGAATGTAAACCTGACTTATTAACATGTAGATATGTACGGGTAAGATGTAAAAATACAGTTGAATGTAAAAAAAAACACTTTCAACTATTGACGAGATTGCAAACTTCAAAAGGGATGTGTTTGCTGGAGTGCTTCAAGTTAGAGTTACCAAACTTATATTTAAGCATTCACCATCTAAACCTTCTGATATCTGAAATATCAAATTCAGCCTGAACATAGTTTACTGCCTTAAAAAATATATATACAATGGATTGCAAAAGGACTGGAAACAAGTTCAGACATTTTGATATTCAGATAAGTTCAGACATTTTGATATTCCTTCTTCAGTAAGTTAATTGTAGGGATGGCTTTACATGTGTCTGCAATGGAGAACATAACATCAAATCAACAACTACTTACACCTGAATATGGTGTTATTTGGATGTCAAACCTAAAACCTCAAATATATCATGTAAATACTTGTCTACTCGAAATATCCTGCTTCCCTCTCATTAGTTTGTTTTGCTTGGATTTACAATGTAAACAAAAACAACAAATTGACTCTCTGTCTTTGCTTCCAAGAGTCCGTGGCCTAGTGGTTAGAATTTCTGCCTCAGATGCAAGAGGTTGCAGGTTTAAACCCCAGCCAAGTCATACTAAAGACTTACAAAAATGGTATTAGCAGTTGCCTTGCTTGGCATTCAACATTAAGAGGTTAGTGTTAGGACTGGTTAGCCTGGTGTCAAGATAATGTGACTGGGTGGGACATCATGCAACATGTCTGTGGCATGATGCCCCAGTGCTAGACATCACTATAAACTGCCTCACTGCAGACAGCGTAGCCATATGACTGAAAAATCTGTTACAGCGACATTAAGAATCCAGAACACACACACACACATGCTTCCAAGAGTTTACTTCTTTTTATTAAATGTCAAATGCACATGTTCAGGTCATTCACTGAATGCCTTCTCAACAGCTCAGATTCTGGCAAGAAGTGGTCATCCCTCATGTGAGAAAAAGCTAATAGAAATCCTTCCTTGGATTGCTGACCACTCACCATTATATGTCTCATTACCCAGAATTAAACATGGAACTACAGATGCGCAAATCAAGCACCTTACCACTACGCTATCCAGGTCCTGATTCTTCTGTAAGTAATGGCCGGAGGGTGGGAGAGGGCAACAAATCAGATTAAATAATCTGGATAGTGGATAGAAATACTGTAAGGGGTAAAATTGTTTTAATAAATTGTGATGGGAGAGCAAGTCTAAGATAAACATCAAGTCCTGTCTATCCATTTGCATCTCTTAGATATGTTTGGGTATAGAACTTTGGATAATAATGATAAAACATGTACATACCTGGACTGAACACTTCTCAACTCCCCGTAACCCCCATACTTATCAAGATGGCTACCATCAGGCTGAAAGGAAATCACTTTTCTTCAGTAAATGTTTGTACATGATGCTAAGTATCTTAAAGAAAATAGATCATAAAATATAAAAACACTCTTACAGAAAAAACTCCACAAAAAAAAAAAAACATTTATTTTAACAGTTCAATATTACCAACCAATATTCTGAATATGACTTCTTCAAAAAGAAACAATTTTTGTTTACTTGCATTCATTTAAATAGAGGATCTCAAATGGGTAATGATTTTATATTGAATTTATGAAGCGAGTTGAATATTATCCAGCTTTTGCGAGCCTTGGTGATGCCCATCTGAAAAAGCAGAATATTGCATGACTACAATTCCACATTGTTTTGATATGGTAAACAGAAGGCCTAGAGTAAGTTTACCCTAAAATATCACTTTCAGAACTAAACATCACACTGTTGCGATTTTCAAGTGAAATAGGATTACTGGATACAGAAATTCTCACATTTACTGCATTTTAATTGTGACCAGATATTGCAGTAATGGAAACAGGAACAAATAGACTGTTCAGAATACATAAACAAATTTTGTGTCGAGTTGGATTTGCATTCCATTAATACCGTGTAAAGATGCTGTGGTTGGATAAAGTTCTGTCATTTAGGAGACCCATTTTTATGTTCAAGTTCTCTGTGAGCAGAGGTGAATTTATTTACTTCTGTAAGTTAACATTTAAACCAAATATACGGTGGATTCTATATATATGTTACAGATGTACCACTCCCTTTCAATCATCAGATAAGTAATACCCTTAGTTTTACTTATCGTTATTCTTGTCTTGTAGTTTTACATCATTTTTCTCATTATGATACATGATATAATAAGCCCCTGTGGGGGTAACATATCCATTTTCAGACAGCTGAGATAACGTTTTCTCAATTTTCACGCGAGTTCAAAAATGACCACCAAAAATGTTCAAACATTTCAGAAGGCAGGGTTACAAATGTTTTCCCATGATAGCAGCCAATCAGTAAAGTAATATTTTAATGTGTGGTAAATATGAAACTGTATATACTAAAGGAAAAATATACCTACTATATGTGATAAAATATCAATATTCTTTAAAATTGGCCAAACTAAAGTTCTTTGAGCCATAACATGACCATTTTATCTGTCCTAAATGCTGAGTACTGAAACCAAACAATATCTTATATATGAACACCTACATTTGTCTTTCTGTGTGTCACGGCTGTCAAACATGAGGACGTGACTTCCAAACTCACAGCAAGTCCCAATTTTCTTTATACTTTTTGTGTATTTTTATGTTCAAACTTTCTTGAAAACTCACATACCCATTATTTTCTTTTAACTATATTTTTAAAACTTGTTTTGCTTCCAATCCAAGTTTGGATAATTAACCCAGTATTCTTAAGAAACACAAACATACAAAAATTGGTGAAAAAAACATCTTCTGTGTTTGAGTTATTATGTTCATATGACAAGCTCAGTTCAAAATTCTGTCACAGAGTTTGACCTTGAACATGTCATGGACACAAGTTCAAATAAACCTGACTGTGATACTGTCTAGATACCCAAATGTCAAGAAGAAAAAAAAAAGCCCAAGGGAGATTACTCATCCATATCAAACATACTTTTAACAATTAAATTTAAGGGCCATTTTCTAAAAGAAAAATCTGGATCAAGTATGATGTTTCTGACATTTAACAGTTTTTAACTTTTTAATAATGGAAGCTATATTAGAAGATAAATATCATTTTTGCAAATCTCAAAGATCCTCATGCCAGGATGCTTTCATTGAAATTCCAGCTGACCAGACTTTGACAAGTCATCTATACGTTTCTCTTTTTAGTTACCATGGAAACAAAATAATGGGTCAACATCTTCTGTTCAAAACTGAAAGGTTTTAATGCCAAGATGCTTTCTCCCATGTTTGGTCAAATCTGTTAAGCAATTTTCTTTAAGATGATCTAATATTTATTTTGATTTTTTAGTAATGTGGCTAAATTTTATGGAAGATCATCAAATTGAGTCAAATTCTGTACAGCTGTTTCTGATAGGTTATTTAAAGCTTTTTCTGTAATTAGCAACAGTAGGGGCATTTCACAGCTTATGGTTTTGTACAAGTTTAAAATGCCTTCATGCCAGGATACTGTCAAACTTGGTTGAATTATGGATGGTGTTTATTTCTATGAGAAGTTATTAAAAGGTTTGTCAATGTTTGCTAATAGCAGGCATATCAGCTGGCATGTCTGCATAATTTGTAAAATAACAACTGGAAAGCATTCATTAAAATATACTTTCAGCTAACTTCAGTCAAAATCTGTAATGCTGTTTTAAAAAAGTGTGTTTAATCCATTATTCATTTTTAGTATCAATGGACATGTCTAATGGCAAAATGGCATCATTCAAATGAACATGTATACAAAGGTGTACACGACACAAGCACTCATCTATATACAAACAGAAAATGAGCATACATCTGTACAAAATGTTTTCAAATGTGTAACTAGTAAATTTCAATGGGTACTTAATATTTACTTGTAAGTTTTCTCTTTTAAACTTGCGAGTGAAAAATAAATTATTCATAGTTCAGTTTTTTTAAAATATATATTCCTATTTTTGTTTTGAAGAGGGCAAACACTTTTTACAAATTAAACGGTTATTGAAAGAAGTTATACCGGTGGGACTGTGGGTATAGGTGGAGGTCCACGACCAGAGCTGGAGTATAAGCTGGCATTATACAGATCTTCCTGTATGGAGGATGTCATGGATGGAGGCTGGAACAGAAAAACATGTACATAAAATTCTACTGAAAGCTGTCTAACCTGAAAATTGCTTTTAATGAATGTCTATTTTGAAACTGGTAAAACAAATAGTAGGCAAAGCTTGTTGGAACATGAGTGTTCCGAGTGATGCATTATGATGTCTTGATAATGTGATACACATGTCCTCAGATGTACTTTGATGTTCATAATTGATGCTGTAATGCCAAGAGTTTTTTCAGAACAACAAACATGGCACATCACTCAGCATGTTCCACCATCTTTGTTTTCTTCATGCCAACTTCTGAGATAATAATATAAGTCCTCTGCCCAAGACCACTGTTTACAAACAAAAAATGTTCCCATTATGGCAAGAATTTTTTCATGAGAATACTGTTTGCATGTCAAGCGCTGTCAAAGACATTTGTTGCAGTTTGTTCACATTTACTGTGCATGTTCCTGTATTGCAAAAAAAATTTATGGACACTGTTTTTGAAAAACACTACGAGTAAAAATCACATATTTAATCGATTTACATGTCCTAAGACAATGAAAATAAATCTGATGGAATATTATGGAGTTCCACATCTCATTCATTGCCATAAAGGAACATTCAAGAAACGGATCTGTCAGTCTGCTGAATGACTTTATGATTTCATGCTAACCTGATAACCACTGAAAATAACTGTTACTTTCATTCTACAGTGCATATGAAATTTAATAAATGAAAGTATGAAATTATTATGAAAATTAATACATGAAATTATGAAATTTAATAAATGAAATTATTGTGAAATTTATTAAATGAAATTATGAAAATATTATGAAATTTAATAAATGAACTTATGAAATTATTATGAAATTTAATAAATTTCATAATAAACATATATTGGCAATAATAGAAAGTTATAAATTATTCAAATTACAATAATATTTCAAGCCCATTCCAGAATACTGTTCCAGAAAACAAATGTTGAGAACTGTCAGGTTGTTTATCATACAATCATCATCAATTCCATTCATATCTCACTTTTATCTTACCATCATTTGAGTTTGTGCTATGGTATTAATTGGCTGATCATTAAAGGCCTCTTAACTGCGTTTCTAATGCTGTTCAACGGTCTCACAATTCTTATGCAGTTTAAAACTGGTCTGGGTTTTCCAAAAGAGTTCTTTTAGAATATGCTGAAAATAATTTCAAACTTACTCTTCATGTTTCAACCAAAATATACCTATTTGGATGAAATTATGTTATTGACAACAGTCAACTGGTCAGCATTTTAGCAACAGATCAGCCAATTTGATGTAATATAGCCTAATTAATATGTGTGGATATCACTCAAAATCAAAACTGTCCATGAATTTTGATGATATACAGATATAAACCAAGTCTGATGAGTGGTATCATATTCAACCGTCACAAATAAGACTGCATGATTTTGATATTCACAGATATTGCTTATATCTGAACTCATCAGAGATATTGATTATATAAACCTATATGCCAAGTTTGATCAAAACTGGATACAAAACTTGGTCTCCATATTGGCAAAATGTTGACAGACAGACAAAAGAAACTTGGCCATATGCTCATAGGTAATCCAAGTGCAACTTCATAGACCACACCTATATAAAATGTGATCAATCCTAATATAAATATGGTTTATCCATTGAAACTGGTTGCCTGGACATGCCTGGACATGGTCTAACCAAAATATACTTATTTTCTATCTAGATGACACCAAAATTGAAATAAATGTAAAAAGGGATAAAAATGTTTGATTTAAATTATCAAACAACAAACATGAACCCTGATCTGCGCACATTCATTGTTCTATGTTTGATCCAAGTCAATACAAGTTGCAGATGAACAAATGTTATGAAGTATATTGTATTTTGCACTCGTCTCATGCACACAATGTTTGTTTTATTTCTTTCTTCGTTAAATACTCAACCATCTCCCCCGACTGTTCTTTACAAGATCATATTGGTAAAGTATTTTATCATTACCTAACAAATCACCTGAGACATTCTCTATATCTATATATAGAATCCTGTAATAAAGCACAGAAAAGGTAGACAATTCTGCAGATGATAGTTCCATTGACTGAGATGGGGTTGAGACTTGTACAAGTGCTTTCAATTATGAAAATGTGAACCTGGTGACAGGCAGGGGTGCACAGTCAAAAATACATTGATATGATATCATGTTATAAAAAAAATTATCTGTTTGGAATAAGATTACAAAGGTTTTACACAAACTCTAGGGGGTCAGGGAGCAAAAAGTACTTTATTACCAGGTGTATTCTACAAGTGATACCATTTAAACCATGTTTTTCTTCTGTTTAGTGGTGTCATATTCAAGTAGTAAAATATATTTTAAATATTGACATTTTACATTTGAAGTTGAGGACAAGTAAACAAAGATCACAGAGAACTCGGCAAGCACCATACAACCTTTGGCTGCACTGCATGATCTATATTTTTAAAATCTGAATAACAAGAATATACTATATGTACTTGCTGAGTCAAGTCCAACTAGACAGACCGTTCTGTGATTGCATATGATGCACTCATAAATCTGGGTGCATGTTGTTTGTTTTACTAATTACTCCAAATAAACCTGCATAGATCCAGATCTGCTGACACATGTTGTTGTTTTGTTGTTGTATGGTTTTACACCATTTTTCAGCACAATCTAGGCTATATATGGTGGAGAGTATTAATGGTGGAGGAAGAACCCAGGAAAACCCCTGGAAAGAACCACTGACCCACGAATAGCTACTGGCAATCTCTCTCACATACCCACATTGGCCGAATCAGAGACTCGAACCCACGCAGACAGAGGTGAGATGGCAGTGATCTGTAACAGAAAGCGCTTTAGACCACGCTGCCACTCTGGGCCCCTGACATATTATGTGAAGCTAGATCAGGGTCACTGCAGCTGAACTAGATATATAAGCAAGTATAGACAGAATGCCTATTTTTAGAATTAGCAACGATCGCATGCATTTAAATTTCACGTGCTTGATGATAATGAAATACATTATATGCTAATAATAAAGTTTTTGTTTTTAAATTTTTGATTGATTTGTTGGTTTTTTTTAACTGACCTGATTTTATATTGATTTGATTGTTTGCTTTTTTAAACTGGCCTGATCACCGATTGATTTGATTTTTTCTTTTTTTAAAACTGACTTGATTTTGGAATGATTTGATTGGTGTTTTTTCAAATGACCTGATTTAGATTGATTTAATTGGGTTGAACACCATTTTTCAAAACATAGTAGGCTATACATGATGGCCATTATACCATGTTGACGAAGAACCCATAAAAAAAAAAGAACATTGGAAGAACCAATGACCCACGAGAAGCTACTAGCCAGCTTTCTCACATACCCACATTGATGAAGCCGAGATGCGATCTCACTGACACCATGCAAACGATCTGTAAATGTGAATGCCTTCAAACACTTGGCCACCTGGATCACTCTGATTTTTTTTAGCACATTACATAGGAATGATTGATCAAAGAAGGAAAAATAACAGGAGAAACAATAACAACACTTGATACTTTAAATAGTCACATTAATCATGTAATTACTTCATCAGTAAAGTCAGTGTATTTCTCTATGTAATTAGTACATGTACTCACTAATCATCAGAAAAGTCAGTGTATCATTCATCATGTAATTAGCACTCACAAATCAGAAAAGTCAATGTCTAATCATGTAATTAGCACTCCCTAATCATCAGAAAAGTCAGTGTGTCATTCATCATGTAATTAGCACTCAAATCAGAAAAGCCAATGTCTAATCATGTAATTAGCACTCCCTAATCATCAGAAAAGTCCATGTGTCATTCATCATGTAATTAGCAATCAAATCAGAAAAATCAATATCTAATCATGTAATTAGCACTCTCTAATTATCAGAAAAGTCAGTGTGTCATTCATCATGTAATTATCACTCACAAATCAGAAAAGTCATGTCTAATCATGTAATTAGCATTCCCTAATCATCAGAAAAGTCAGTGTGTCATTCATCATGTAATTAGCACTCAAATCAGAAAAGTCAATGTCAAATCATGTAATTACCACTCTCTAATTATCAGAAAAGTCAGTGTGTCATTCATCATGTAATTAGTACTCACAAATCAAAAAAGTCAATGTCTAATCATGTAATTACCACTCTCTAATTATCAGAAAAGTCAGTATGTCATTCATCATGTAATTAGCACTCACAAATCAGAAAAGTCAATGTCTAATCATGTAATCAGCACTCCCTAATCATCAGAAAAGTCACCTTATATCTCTAATCATGTAATTAATACTCACTCATCATCAGAAAAAGTCAATTTATCTCTAATTATGTAACTAGTACTCAAGTATCACCAGAAAAGCCAATTTATGTCTTTATAATGATACCATTTTAAATCCAGGACCGTTTTTTTGCCACCAAAATAACAAGGACCTGTGTGCGTTTTGTTTTCTTTCTTCTTATACACTTATTTTAATGTAAGCAATTTACTGTATGAGACTATCAATGCAATCCAATACCTGCACTGATAAAAGCAATATAATTTGCAAAAAGAAATGTAAATTGAAAGGTCAGTTGATGCTTTTGTAACAGTTCTATGGATTAGGATCTAGTCTAGTTAAATGTTTCATTGGATTTCAGCCAAACAGAAAAAGAATTTATGACCTAACTAATAATACAGCACCCTCTCATTATAATCGCTTCATTTTTTTAAAATGTTAAACAGGTTCCTTTTATATGACATGTATGGTAATGGATCCAGTTTAATTCTGCAGTACCATCTATTTTTGATTATATAAAAAGTCCCACAGCAAACTGCTCAAAGCATAATGCACAGGCAGATATGGGTCTGTGTAGCTTGTTAGGAGTAATCAGCAAACAAACAACATAGACCCTGATCTGCAGGTGCATTATGCTACTGCATACATGAATCTTTTTTGTTTGTAGTTGGACTGATAGGCAAGAATATATGGTAATTAAATGCATAATATATTCCTTGTTAAGGTAGTCATACCCATCATGTGTATACTCCATGGAACCTATGCGCAGTTGTTGTTGTTTGTTGTAGGGCTTAACGCCATTTTTCAGTACACAATAGGCTATGCATGGCGGCCAGTATTACTGGAGGAGGAAGAACCTTGGAAAAACCACGGAAAGAACCACCGACCCATGAGAAGCTACTGACACTCTTTCTCACATACCCACATTGGCCGAATCTGAGACTCGAACCCACACAGACAGAGGTGGCCAATGTGGGTCATGATGTAAGAAAGATTGCCAGTAGCTTCTTGTGGGTCTGTGGTTCTTTCTGGGGGTTTTCAAGGATTCTTCCTCCACCATTAATACTGGCCAGCATCTTATGCTGAAAAATGGTGTTAAACCCTACAGCAACAACAACTTACAGCCATCAAGAAAAACTGTGCTTCAGTAGACAAGTGCCAACTGTTGCAATGCTTACACAATAATTCATTTGAAAAAGTTAACAACATGTAGTCTGCATCCAAAGCCAGTCTTCACAAGTTTTACATCATGCATTACATTATACTTTATCTCTGTCAAAGGGTTACCATAGCTCCTGTTATTCACTGCCACACACACCATTTGTATATTACAAACATTCAAGCAAATACATTACAGGCCATTGAAGAAATAACGGTTCATGTACCTGAATTTTAAGACAATGAAGTAGGGTATGTATCTGCTTATGAAGTCAAGACGAACTACAATCAACAAAGATCCAGATCTGCCATAGCATAATGCACCTGCATATCAGGGTCTATTTTGTTTGTTGTACTAATTACTTCTAATAAACTGCACTTACCAAATCTGCATTATACAACAGCAGATCTGGGTCTGTGTAGTTTGCAGTTGGTCTAGTCTTATAAGCGAGTACAGAAGGTAGAAAAATCACAAGTTAAATGTAAAAGTGGTGAGGATTCAAATTCTGATTTATGCAACTACAATCAAACCTTTCATCCAGGACAGCAGTCACAAAGCATCATGGGACAAATTTGTTACATCCAAATAATAATAGGCAACAGATGGAAGATACAAGTGTTGCTTAGAAATCTCAAGGACATTTCAAGGATAAACAGACAATTAGAGAAACTGTCACTTGATTTATGGGCTTCCTTTATCCCTAAATGACATCTCAAAAACAAGCCCATTCATTACACTGGAGTCCTTGAACAATTAAAGCCCCTTTGGGTCAATACACTCATCACAACCATACCTGCTCATATAGAAGGCACACCAACTGCGAAGTGCATGAAGCTAAACATAACATCACATAATGTACCAACAGATCAGGGTCAAAAATTTTCATTTATAACTCCAAGCAAACAGGTAGATCCTCCGACCTCCTAACATATATCAGCTTTCAAAATACATAGAAGTTGTAAATCTAAAAAAGTTTTCCCTTCTCCCAAAAGCTTGTACCCCCAAAGATCAGACTAAACAAAAGGACAAAATAGATCACATGATTCAATTCTCTTTTTAATATAATTTAATTTTCAAACTAACCTTCCATATTTGAATGCCTTGAATATCATATCAATTTTCATTTATTCAAGAGAAACCCAAAAAAACTCTGAGACTGAAAATCTCAGACTGACTGATCCAGGACCTGAAGAATCGTACTCTGTCATGTCCGCATAAATGAGCCATTGGTCCAGCAACTGATTTGTCTTATATGCAAATATTTACTATGGTCCATAGAACATACACAAAACACAGGAAAAATTCTTAAAAATGAATGCAAAGTAGAACCTGATAAATCTTTATAAATTAATAATAAATAATATTTTTCTCAATAATGATAAATAACAGAAAATTATATATTTACATTTTTCATGATTTGTGATTTTCAGACATCTGATTAGCATCCAATTTTTACCTAAACATTTTTTATATTGAAAATCTTAAGCTTTGCAGTACAATGTTTTGCTAAAAGAAACCTTACTTTAGACCTGGCCCTAATTTATAAAATCCAGTGATTAAGTTCTAAAAGGGGTTGAGCTCCATTCTTTCATCTCTTCACTGAACTAACAAATATAGTCCTCATTTAGCGGACTTCCTTTCCAGACCTGGAATATTTGCCATTAGCAATTCAACAGGTTGCAGTCAAATTCTGTGTGCTTGATTTTAGTGACTGCCTTCAGTCAGGTAAATTTTTCTTCTTCTGCCATGGACATTTCCAGGTACCAAAAAGGGGTAGTTAAACTGAAACCTTTGAAATATGAATAAGACAGCAGTTTATTGGATGACAACAAAATAGTAATAAATTACAACCCTGACAAAAAATTGTCCTTCTTAATAAGGCAGTTGATTTTTTTCCCAAAAGATTTACCAGCTTTCAGTAAATCATAACAAAATATCAATATCTACCATTGAAAAGCTGGAAAATGTAATTAAAAGTCTGACACAGTGACAATAAACATTATGTTCAAACGAAAAGGTTGTAAAATACGCAAAGACTTTATTTACCACTAGTACAGTTGCAAAAACTTTAGTACAAACCTTATTCAACTCAAGTGCTTGTTGCTATCTCTCAACTTGACATAATAGTAGGAAATTTTTTTTCCATTTCACATGATGGCAATCATATTTCCTGCCACGAGGCATGTTCAAATTGGCATGTGATGTCTAATAAACATAATTGTTTTCTTCCAGCTTTTATTCACAAGAATCTGAATACTCCTTTTCATTCTTCTGTGCTGATTATATACACCTTCCTAGATGCTTATTTTCCTTTTCATCATTAAGATGCATCGCTTTCTAGGAGCCATTTTTTTTATTAAAAAATTATATAATCAACAGTTTGATCATGCACATGCTTCAAGAATCTGGGATGCTGCTGTAAAGTAAGTTTCAAGTTCCCTAACTAATTTCACTAGTTCTAATATGAATCCCGGATCCAAATCAAACATGGACAAACCAATGATCTGGATTTTTTGGCAATGATCATTTTCCGTAGCTTTTGCTTGTATGCCACAAGTCCATATTTTAAGGGTAATTTTCATAAGACTTATGGCAAAATCATAAAAGTTGGCTGTCTTTACAAGTATAAAGAATGTAATGAACTTGTTTTCCATTTTCAAAACACTTAAAAATTTCATTTACAAATTGCAAGTGGTGTGAATGTGCAAGCTGTTTATATCTGTTGTCAGCTTCTGGTGATTTTTGGCTTTGACTGTCCATGCTACTTCTACATAACAGATGTTCATATCAACATCATGTTTTCAGTGAAAGACTTTGTATGATGTCCAGTTGCAGACATTATTGTGGTGCCAATGGGCTTATGGTTTTTTGTCCTATGTCCCCCATAATCTGTGCCCTCCTGGGTGTGCTTTTTTGTCAGAAAAATCAAACAACAATAAATCTACAAGTTTTCTTTAGTGGACATTCAGCCATGTCTGTGTAGCAATGTCCAAATGTAAGATGACAATAAATATCTTTGCAAAAACATTCAGAGTTTGTGATAGTTGGTCAAGTTGCAATGTATGGTGTTTGATGACCATTGAAACGGGGGGATGCATGCAGGTACAAATATGCAAAACAATTGAACTTAATGCCCCATGCACCAGGGAAGGTCATAAAATGTAAAATCTTGACAAGTTATATTCACTAAAGAAAAACAAATTTGTATGATGGAATGAACATCGTCAGGGGTTGAAAAATATGCTTGCCTAACTTGAAATGGCATGTAAATATCTTAGGCAGTCCAGTGGCTTTTCAATCATTGATTCAGGATTTTCCAGTGTTTCTTTTTAATGAAAATGTTGTTCTGTTGATGATGTTGCAGACTGTGTTCATTAAAAGTCCATGCTTTCTATCAGAAGTTTGTTTTCCATTTGTTTTAATCACACTCATACAAGTGCTTTAATTTTAAACATCAGTACTAATAAATGCATTTTAGAGAGAGAGCAGACTGATCTGAGTTTGTAATTACTTGCAACTGGTATAGAAAAGTCACAGAATAAGTTTGAGAAAATAAATTTACGATCAAATTGACGTTAATATCAGTTAAAATAATCAGCTTTTATTATTTCTATAATAGCTATTTGAGCAAGATTTTAGCTAGGAGGGTAAGCAAATGCTAGATAATTCTTCAATGACAAAAGCAGAATTGATGACATTGTTTTTAAAAAACACGTTAAAAAAATTCAGACCCATTAGTTAAAATGGAAGTCAGCAGTGTTGTTTCTGTATAACTTGTAGCAGCCCATGAAAATGGAGATTGCATTGAAGCTCAGTTTGAAGTTCTTTCTCAAAACCATTTTCCAATATCAGTGAATTTTATGAAGACTGTCTTTAAGCTTGGCCTGCTTTCACATAAAAAAAAATTGTATGGACAGGCTACATTCTTTTGCATATGACAGATGATAATAAGCCACAAGGCCACAAAGGATTTAATCTGTACCACACTTGTATTGCATTAAAAAAAAGAGAATATGCCACTATCTGCTGCAATAGATTTATTCTTTACCCCCACTTGTATTGCATATGACAGATGACAATATACTAATTGACTGTGTTAGACCTATTCTTGTATTGCATATGACAGATGGCAATGTACAAATTGACAGAGTTAGACCTATTCTGTAAGACTTGCATTGCATATGACATGACAATGTACAAATTGACTGTGTTAGACCTATTCTGTAAGAGTTGTATTGCATATGACAGATGACAATATACAAATTGACTGTGTTAGACCTATTTTGTAAGACTTGTATTGCATATGACAGATGACAATGTACAAATTGACTGTGTTAGACCTATTCTAAAAGACTTGTATTGCATATGACAGATGACAATATACAAATTGACTGTGTTAGACCTATTCTGTAAGACTTGCATTGCATAACAGATGACAAATACAAATTGACAGAGTTAGACCTATTCTGTAAGACTTGTATTGCATATGACAGATGACAATGTACAAATTGACTGTGTTAGACCTATTCTATAAGACTTGTAATGCATATGATAGATGACAATGTACAAATTGAAGATGTTAGACCTATTCTGTAAAAGTTGTATTACATATGACAAATGACAATGTACAAATTGACTGTGTTAGACCTATTCTGTAAGACTTGTATTACATATGACAGATGACAATATACAAATTGACTGTGTTAGACCTATTCTGTAAGATTTGTATTGCATATGACAGATGACAATATGCAACAAGGCTGCATTAGACCTCTCCATTTTATCACACTTGTACAACATATGACAGATTACTTGTACAGCATATGACAGATTACTTGTACAGCATATGACAGATTACAGCTTGCCTATAGGTTGCACAAGAGGATTCTTTACCAACAGTTGAATGCAACACAGCAATCCCATTATTAGCCCAAGGTTATACCATTTTTCAATTTACCAGCTCATCAAATTAAAACAAATCACACAGAAGCATGATTCTCACCCACCCACCCTCCAGTGATGGTTCTGGCATTACCCATGAATAATCTGAGTCAAGAAAAACATGCAACATTACATACACAACAGTAAAAAAAATGCCATTCAACTCTGTTTTAACCTCTTCTGTGTAATAAACTTGTAAGCTAGCTCAAAATTATATTGTTATCGTTGCTGTGGTTCTAACACTATTTTTCACCACCATCTGGTGGAGGAAGAGCCAAGGGAAAAACTATCAACCCAAAAGGATGCTACTGGCAAGCTTGTCACACACCTCACTGGCTGAGCTGAGACTTGAACCCACATGGCAAAAGGTGAGATGTTTGTGATCTATAAAGGTGATAACCTTAGACCAATTGGCCATCTGAGTGCCACTTAACTTTATATGACTTTCAGATCACCAATTTGGTGATTATAAAAGAACAACGTCTGAATAAGAAAAAAATCTTGTACCATCCTCATAAGCATATGCACCCCCCCTCCACCCATGCCTCTATAGGGGGTTTCACGGTTACAACGGAGTTACTGATCGTAGCGCCTAAAATTACCTCCCTTAGCTCCAATGCACATGCCCACAAAAAATCTCCAGTTCCGGATAGTTTACTGTTCTACACTTGATTAGCGAAATATGAAGTTAACAAAGGAAAACCAATGAATCAATTATATATGTCAAACTTATTTAGTTCCTACTAGGAGAATAATTATAGACAATAAATCAGATAATTAGATTCAGTGTCCATTTTTATATTATATCAGATAATTAAATATTTCCTTTCCATACTTTAAGAATGTAAATTAATTAAATTAAATACACTGTTCATATTTATATTATACATGATAATATAGATTCACTATCCATCATTTCAGACACATTTGTAGGAACATTTCACCTTGCTCTCCAATTTTAAACATTTCTTGCACCTTTTTGGCTACACAACTTTAAAGAAAAATAATCTCCACAATTTGCATTTTTGATATGTTGATATATCCTTCTTTCTCAGTTACTTTCGCAAGGCTAATAGTTCGTTTATAATACGAATTAAGAAAGTTAATACACAAGTTCGATAAGAAAATTATAATACGAATTCAATCCAGCAGCTGATATGTAATGCTAAATATTTTAAATCAGAAACGTTGTTGTTTTTTTTTTAATTTTAAAAATGGAACAGAATATTATTGTTTTCAGATGAATTTGACAAAGCAATAATTACATTAGCTATCGATAAAGGAGTGTAATTAATGCTGATGGAATATTGTTTCATATTTGGGTGTAAAAATTATACAATTTTCAGATTAATGATGTTTTATCTTGTTTCATTTTCGTTTAGAATTTTGAACATCAAGTATCGGACGGTACATACAATAACTTTCAGATATACTAGGGTCTTTAACAAGATTTCAGATTGACACCTGCAAATTCATTTAGAACAGCCTTATTAAAATTAGCTTAATTCTGTTTAACTTTCCTTGCATTAAAGATGTAAGTTTTAAAAATACAATTATTAAACAGATTTCGTCCTACTACTTTGGTTCAATATTAATCCACGTGACCGTATGTAAAACTGCAAACAGTATTATTTTAAAAAGTGACACTGCTTGTAAGAAAAAGCCCTACAAGTCAATAATAAATAAATACTCACAAATATTCATCTTTGTTTTTTTTCTATCGGTCACTCCTTCGTTCATAGTATCAAATTATACTCATTTTTCACCTGAAGTACGTTTATGTAATATACGTATGCAAACACATTCATTCGAGGATATACATACCCAATGCACCAGATGAAATGTGATAGACATACATACAGAAAGACAGACAGACAGGTGAGAACCACAAATGTCCTTTACATGCATAGTGGGTCTAACATAGATATTTCTCCACATTATATACTCTAAAATTTCCATCCGTTCCAGGATATTAAGTACGTGCGCCTGTCTGTTCAAGCACGGACGACATTTGTGCATTTTGAAAGAAACTCAAGTTATTTCATTTAAAATCTAATTAACATTAATAGAAATGCAACAGTCTAAATCAATAATAAAAGAACTTTAAAAAGTTAGAACTTTTTTGTTGTCGTTCAACATAAATTTACTGCTATGATTAAAACTGTAAAAAAATTAACATCTTTTCAATATTCTTTAAGCGAAATAAATTGCAAGAACCTTTTACGCAGCGATACACTTATGCACAATCAAATAACACAAACTAGTACATATTGTAGTAATGGAAAAATAATGAAGATCTGAAACGGGCAGAAAACATTTATTTAAAAGCTGGCTGCAGCGCAAGTTAGTGAAAAAAAATAAAAGATGTAACAACAATTTATCAAATATTGATAGAATTTCATTTTAAGAGAGTGAGATATCGATCCTGTTTGGAAAATGTGAGCGGTGTGTCAAATTTTCTTGATCTACGTCTGCCATCTCTAATTATTGAACTATCCGGAAGTGAGCTGCACCGATACGCCCTCTGGTGAGCTAGTAACCGTGAAACCCCCTATAGTCTCTCTGGCCTCAATAAATTAGAGGTCCAAGAATAGACCATTATATCTCATTCCCAGTCCACAAAGAAGCGTTAATTATTAATACATGTACCATCCCCATAAGTATATGACACCACAACCAATTCCACTACTCCCCCCCCTCCCAGTGATTACATCCTCTGTTCTGTTATCTAGGAATGCCACATCTTATTTAATACATTTTCTGAGACAAGCAAATTTATCAATAGCATTTTCCCCCAATAAATTAGAGGTACAGGAATGGACCATTATTTTTCATTCCCAGTACACAAAAAGGTCCTTATTTATAAATTACCTTTCATATTACTATTAAGTGGGCAGCTAATCCCAATTCAAGCCTAGGGGCAAAATTATACATTTTGCACATTTGTTTTCACACCGCATATTTTTATAATGTAGAACACTTTTGAGTCATCCAATAAAAAGGGTGAGATGGAAATAAATTTACTGCAACACATGACCAGGTACATGTATATCTTGGGGACCTTTCTGTAACCCTGTGCTGCACATTCCTATCCCAAAAAAGCACACATATACACATGTATAAAAGCACACAATATTTTATAAGCACATTTTTAACAAAATAATTAAAGGACAAGTAACTTAACCAAACTGATCTCATATCTTAGTTCATATCTTAGCACGACTGGTTCCCAATATAGCAAAATGAATTGAATACCAGGAATAATATAGTGTGTACAATTGTGGCAATTATCACTTCATTTAAACAGATGATTCTGTAGGACAGCACTTCACTTTGTGGAATCATACATATATCATAATGTAGATCAATCTGATATGATTGAGCAATCCACACAGATTTTAATCACAAAGGTAACTCTGTAGAGACCACCACAGCTAATAACCTATTAACTGACTGTAGCATGAAAGAATTGAACTATGAACATTCATCCTTTGATCAGTAACTTCATTATAGAATTCAAGATATAAATTGATGTGAAGTATTATGTACAAGTAACTTTTCTATGGCATACACTTTCAGCAATTTCTCATTTGATAAAAAAAAATGCTTTTTCAATTTGCATATTGCAATCAAGTTCAGTGTAATCTTTGCTTACTGGTACACCCAAAAAGTGTATGTGGGTGTGTTTGTGTGTGTGTATATATATGTGTGTGTGTTTGTGACATAATGTTTTAAGGTAGCTTTAGCAATTTTACTCATATTGCCACAATGTCTGCAGTGAAGCATCATCGTGGGGCATCATGGTGCATTCATGTGGAATCATGTCCCATCCAGTCACATTATCCTGACACCAGGCTAACCAGTCCTAACAGTAATCTCTTAATGCTGTGTACCAAGTGTCATCGTTGTTGTTGTTGTTGTTGTTGTTGTTGTTGTTGTAGGGTTTAACGCCATTTTTCAGAACACGATAGGCTATACATGGCAGCCAGTATTAATGGTAGAGGAAGACCCCATAAAAACACATGGAAAGAATCACCAACCCACGAGAAGCTACTGGCAAGTTTTCTCACATACCCGTATTGGCTGAATCTGAGACTTTAACCCACGCAGACAGGTCAGATGACAGTGATCCATAATGGAGAGAGCGCTTTAGACCACTCAGGGCACCTACCAAGTGAGTCAGCTGTAAGTACTATTTTTATTACATGTAATTTATGACTAAATGTGGGCAATCACAAGACAATGACCAATTGCAAATGTTTCGTCAGCTGAACTCTCTTGGATCGCTGTCAATATAAAGCAAGCTTCTCCTCTATTAATTGTAACTCCCACTTTATTTTATTCTCTACAAATTTAACTAAATAAAATAAAAGTCACAAATAAAAGCCAACAGGTGTTCCACAACTTGGATTCAGTAGAAGATATACATCTATCCCAGGGTGACAATACTAATTAGAATCTTCTTCAATTCAAGTAATTATGGTCTTTAAATCAGTCCCTTCCACTGGCAGTACACTGTTATCTGTGGATTTAATCCTATAATTACCATATATGCTACCTTACAAGTCCAACTGTGAACAACATAAATCCTGATCTGTTGTATCATATTGCACCTACAGATCAGGATCTATTTTCTACTGATACATTATGTGACAGCAGATCTGGGGCTCTGCAGTTTGCAATTGGTCCCGTCTTATAAGTGAGCATATACAGTACATGTACCATTTAATGAAAATTTAATGCTACCTTGACATAATGTGATACATTGTAATGTGATAGAGACAATAACTTGATACTCCAAATCCATCTTGTTATGTGAGTATCCACTTCGATTTCTAATTTAGTCTCTAGTTTTGTAAATTTAAACCCAAAAAAATCTGGCTACATACCATATGTACTGGGTTATAAATTGCGTCCAATTGCAAACAGTACTGACTCTAAGCTCACTAAGGCAAGTAATATCTTTTTCAACTAGCCAGAATAAAGTCTTGCTCAAAAAGCAATAATAAAAATAATAAAGCTGATAATTTTAACTGATCTTAATGTCAGTTTGATCGAAAGTTTTTTATCTCAAACTTATTCTGTGACTTTTCTATACCAGTTGCAAGTAATTACAAACTCAGATCAGTCTGCTCTCCCTCTAAATGCATTTATTAGTACTGATGTTTAAAATTAAAGCACTTGTATGAGTGTGATTAAAACAAATGGAAAACAAACTTCTGATAGAAAGTATAGACTTCCAATGAACACAGTCTGCAACATCATCAACATAACAACATTTTCATTAAAAAGAAACACTGGAAAATCCTGAATCAATGATTGAGAAAGCACTGGACTGCCTAAAATATTTACATGCCATTGCAAGTTAGGCAAGTTCATTTTTCAACCCTGATGATGTTCATTCCATCATACAAATTTGTTTTTTTTAGTGAATATAACTTGTCAAGATTTTACATTTTATGACTTTCCCTGGTGCATGGGGTATTAAGTTCAATTGTTTTGCATATTTGTACCTGCATACAACCCCCACCCCAATCCCCGCCCTACACACCCACACACAGTTTCAATGACCATTAAACACTATACATGAACAATCAGAGCCACAAATCACCAGAGGCTAATAACTGATTCTGCTTCTTCTCAAACTTATCAATTTTTGTCATTCACTTCTGCTTCCAGCATTTTATTTGACAAACAATAGGTAAAATTTTCAAGTTTTGATGCATCTATATATAACAAGCTAATTTTAAAGATTTATTCATGTTTTGACCACGAAAGTTTCTGTGATGGTCATTTTGAACTTTTCTTCTTAATATTTCCACGTCAGTGTTAAAACTTCAAAGGGGCCAGCGTTCTGACTCAATGAAATTGACCGGATATCTTAGCACGTTTTTGAGAGACAGCTGAACTTCCGATCCGTGTCAAATTGTCATTCTTCAAAGAGAAAGTTAAATAGCGCTGTTCAGAGAATCTGACTGATGAAAGAAATGATTGTGTTAGGAAATTCTTAAAAACCACTGCTTATGATTGGCCAAAGTGAAATTAAGGTGTTCACCTTGGATTCAGATAGTGTGAATTTAGAGTGACAACCTTGATCAAAATTCTTTAGTCCAAAGTTCCTGTGAGAGAAGTTTGGTTCCAAGGAAGCCTATAAAAGAGTTTAGTACTTTCCTCATTAAACAAAAAATAGAACAGGTGTCTGTCTCATGAGAAAGACAGTATTTAATGCTGGATGCCCAAGTTCTAAAGTTAACAACATTAAGGTACACAATTTTATTTTCACATAATATTATATATATATATTGTTCATTGTATGCAAAATTTGTTTGATATGACTAGGTTCCATATTATGTATCGTTTATTCAATTTCATGGAAATGTGTTGATGCTAGAGTCGTTATGCAATTTATGTTATTTAATTTCATGGAAATGTGATAATGCTAGAGTTTTTATGCAATTTATCTTTTTTAATTTTACAGTTATTAGTTCCATGGTAGAATCAACACCATGCGATCCAAATTTTCATACAAGTAGGATTTCATAGGGTTATATGCTCTAATTTCCTTTGTTCGAACGATGCTGATTATCGTGAGTTAAGAATAACTACCTATTATATTTGCTTTTGTAATGTTAAATATTCTGGAAGTGAGTTTTATGCAATAGTAATTGTAAATGTAGTAGCATACATTAAATGTTTGATAGAGAGCTCATGTGGTAATTTATGACCTGTCGCTGTCAAGCAAGGCCAAGGATTACCATAGCAAGTCAGATTTGCGCAGTGCGTAGTTAGCATGTGTGTTCACAGTAACGTAAGTGAAGGAATTTCATGTACATTAAGAAAGTGATACAGATAGCGATTTAGTGATAATTTTGTCCTTTAAGGAAACAGTTTCCGAGAGAGAGTGAACGACCTGACAGTCTGAAGATGGAAGTCTGGAGAAAAATTAGATTGGACAGGTGAAGTCTGGGTGGGAAAAAAGATAAGTGCTGGGTGAAGTCTGAACAGGAGAAGTGACGAGTTCAGAGTAAAGGACTAGGAAGTTCAAGAAGGATGAGGCAGTCAGAATATACTAAGAACAAATCGAGGAAATAGGTAATGTTGGAACATGGTTGAGTGGAAGGTGATGCAATCAGTCTTGGACATTGCACTCTTTTCACCCCTCATTATGATGGTGAAATAAATCCAAATTAGACACTGCTATTAAATCCTGTTGATATAACTCGAGTTGAATTGAAATTACCACTATTTGTTTGATTAAATTTGTTACTTTTCTTGTCTAAGTGGGCATGTATTGCATTATTTCTTCCCAATAATCTTGCCCAGTTCTCGCAGCTGATGTTCTATCTTTTCACTCATATCATTTCGTAACATCGAGCAAGGTCATTCATTAGATAACGTAACTAAATCCAATTAACTACACCTCCAACTAAGAGAGAGAGGCTACAATATCTTGCAAGCAAAATTAGGAAGTTAAAAAGATTATTAAAACTGTTATATCCTTTAAAAACATCTTTGTGAGTAAATGTGAAATTGAGATCATACTTTTGGATCTATTCCACAAATAATATCCAAAAGCTGTTAATGACTCCGTAGACAAAAAAAAAATGCTCAAATGTTCTATTCCCTCCTAAAATATACACTTGTCATTAATCGTTTTCAAAAGCTTAGCAATATTCTATAACAAAATGTAATACTAAAGCCACACATATTCTGTTTTGTATTAGTTGTGCAAAATTTAGCCAAAATAAACAGTTATTCCATTCATCTATACCAATTACACACTATACCTGCATAGAACGAATTTTGATTTTACCATTTTATGTTTGTATCTTAGTTTTTCAAAGGTCTTTATTTGGTATGGACAAGTACCTGGCCAGTGGGCACCCAGAACCAGCTGGGGTTTTTGCACTACTCAGAAATCAGGCCCAGTCAAGTTTTATGCTAAAAATGTGATCATGTTTGGTTGGGTTCCCCACCCACCCCGTCTTTCTGGGTGTCAGTACACAGCAAATTTTCCCTACCTTTCCATCTATTGCATTTACAAATAAATTTATTTTTTCTCTCACCCTAAAGACTTTAGGTTTGATAAAAACTATATTAAAACAATTTCCACTTTGAAAAACATATAATTTTCTTTTCTGAATTCACTAATATCTGTGAAATATATGAAATTATCACTTTGTTGCGTTTTTTGTTGCATTTTCTCAATAACAGAGATCAGTGTTCATCCAAAAAGATGTTGAATAAGTAACAACGCCATTCTTTGTCTCCATCTTGTGTATGATTTGAAATTATCAATATTAATAAATCACTATAGAGTCTGACATGCAAAATGTATTGATATATACCAGGGGTGGACAAAATACTGCCCATGGGTCAGATCCCATAATTTACATCACAAGGTGTGGCTTTAAAGATCACTAATTTGACCAGCAAACTAGAAGAAGTTGCCCATGTCTGACCTATAATGTTCAAGATGGTTTTCCTGTATACAAACGAAACTCAGATATGCCAGTGCCCGTGTGCATTCTATAACAGTTGGCCTGAATCACAGCTCGCTTTTTCTGTATACTGTAAATTTAATTATTTTCATAGTTATCTATTTTTTAAAGCTTTGAAAACAAAGATCATTTTTTTGTCTGATTGTCTGAACTTAAATTTATTTGTTGCAGAGTTCTGAGGTTTCCACCAGTACTCAATGGAAAACAGCATCGTTTCTGATGTCCTGATATACCATATCCTCTGTCTGATGACTGCAAATGTTTCTATCATCAGAGGCAGAAAATTAATTTTAAACATTTTATTTCAATTAACTAACCCAGTTTTTTTAATGCATAATGAAACCAGTAACAACAATAATCTATTTTTAGCCTTAGATCTTTAAATTCATTATTTGCTGCAACCACAGAATCACAAAAATAAGTATTCCACCAAACGTAGACATTCCATAATACATGGAGAAATACGACAGTCCTTGTAACAGCTTTCGTATAATTCCATTTCCTGCAAAACCAGGCCTAAAAGCACCTGTTATCTCTAGAGTTTTTTCAAAGACAGAACTGATCACTATCTTGCAGAACAAGAACTCAATTATGCAAACGCAATTCTTAAATATCGGTATCTGTCAGGAGGGATTTCTTTCTTTTCACACATTTTCTTTTACAGCTAACAACTCCATATCTCCTGACTGATTTTTGTTGCACATTTATGGAATAATTTTACATAAACAAGTTCAATTAGTTTTATTATGTAGGTTTAGATTCTCTCTGAAGATTTCAAAACTCGAGAGATAAAAATGGCAAAAGAATTTCAAACATGCAAACACAACTTTAATACCTAATTCAAATGACAGAATTAAGAAGTTAAACATCTGAGCTGCCTGTCATCTTGGGTGATTGAATTTAAAATTCCATTTAAAATGAATTATTTAAAAACACGGGATTATAATTCGGCTATAAAAAAGCAGCTCAGTGCATGTGTTCACTGAACCATACAACATAAATTGATGCACGAATGCATCATCAGAAATATCTTAAATGATGCTTCAACAGTACATGGTATGGATTATTAACGACAAAAAGGACATCATTAAGGCAGCTACTTGTAATGCATGCTGATGTCTCGTTGGTGTAAACTTGAGGGTAAAAATTTAACTCGACTTTTAAAGTGTCCATAAACAAATTTTTTAGTTTCAGTCCCTGGAGACTTTAAAAGTTTTTAAATAAAAAGAAAATTTATGATGTGTTGCCATATGACAGATACATCACTTATGAGTCTGAGTGTAATCTGCACAAACCCTGATATGCCACTGTATAATATGCCAGCAGTCCTGTGTCTATGCAGTTTGTTAGGAGTAATCAGTAGAACCAACAACACAGACCCTGATCTACCAGCGCATTAAGTGACTAAAGATCATGGTCTACACTACTTGCAGTTGTACCGGACTTATAAATGAGCATATACATCAGATGACTTACATGTGAGTTTATATGGTAGATATGTGTAACAGCCTGACTTACTGTATAAATGGATGCTGTATCCTCGTTGACCTGCCACAATCGCATGTCTTCAAGACATTCCAACACATCCTCAAAATGTGTCTGTAATTCAGTGGCATAATTCACTGCTAGTGCTGTTAAACTGCTCTGGCAGGGGGAAAAATTCTAGAATAAAAAAAGAAATAATCTATATTCAGAGCTTGAAATCAATGCAGCTGCATGGAAGTGTTCTTTAATTCTTAGAATTTGAGTGTTTTCGTTCTAATTCTTACAAGCCAGTACAATTAAAAGCCAAAGTCGATATTTTAGACCTTACAGAACACTATTGATTTATTCATTGGAATGCAATTAAATACAAAGTCCAGTCAATATTCATTAGTACAAGTCTATGCCTTCATAAGCTCAATGAAGTACAAAAATGCAATCAATGACCTCTAACTTAACTCCAAGGTCAGTTTTATAAGGTTTAAAAATTCATTTTCAACAGTGTCCAGGTGTTGACATTTTGGTGGTCACTCATATAGTGGAAAATTAAGTGTATTTCTCGTTGTGCTATTTTCATTCAAAACCATTTAAATAGTGTGAGAAATGTTTTAATGAATTCCCTGTTAGGCTAGGTGCCACCATACATGCAAGAAGAGTAGTGCAAAATTAAGTGTATTTCTTGCTTATAAGTAAAGTCCAACTGCAAACAACATAGGGCCTGATCTGCTGTCACATAACGCACAGGCAGATCATGGTCTTTATCCTACTGATTAGTCCTAAAAAAAGCGGTCATGCATCTGTTCGGGATCTGTATCTGTGCAATCTGCAGTTGGACTGGACTTATAAAGGAGTACATATGGTTCTCAATATTGGGCTTACTACATGTTAGACATCAAAATAAAAGGACAAAAAATTAATCTGCAAAAAAAACCTAAACACTCATCATTTTCTGTAAGCAAAATCTGTTATGTGCAAACAATAAGTATTCTGATGAAGCTGCTCTGGGTCAACTTAAGCAGCTGGTATAGTAAAAGTGCAGTCATTTGGACACATTAAAATCCTGCCACATAAAGCCTGCCACAGCTCTTTAGGAGTATCTGACACTTAACTAACTAGTACTTCATGTGTTTATGTGCAGCTAAATATTAAGCAATCAATTAATCAATCAATAATATTATTCATTCTAAAAATTTAATGTGTTATGCTATTCTTACATACAAATCAATTTCAAATGTCCTCAAGTAATGTAAGCAGACAGAAAATAACAATTGATAATAATAATTAATAATTAATAATCAACAATTTCAACACAAGAATTTCTACTGGGAATATAATAAGGCTGTGAAATGCAAATTTTAACAGTTCACTAGCTATCAAGTAAAACATTATATGTTCTGTTCAGGTTTACAAGCTGAATAATAGTAGGGCGTTTAAGGTTTTCTCTTTCCACAATCACCTCACCTAATCAGTCATTTTGATAACCTTCCTGTGGGAGTTGGTCTTGGGGTTGCAAAGTCATCATGAGCTAATGTGTATAACTTAAATACAATCCTTTGTTGTTTTAAAAAAAAAAATCTGTGAGCATGACAAATATTCTGTAATAAAAAATGCCATAAAATGTATATGTACATTGCTTCATACAGTAAGTACATGTACACAGCTTAAATAATTTGTAGTTTCAACTAAGACTTACCATATTACTCTCTTATAAGTCAAGTCTAATTGCAAACTACAAAGACCCTAATCTGTCATATCATAATGCGCCTGCAGTTAAGAGTCTATATTGCTAGTTTTACTGATCACTGCACAGACACAGATCTGCTGGCGCACTATGCAACATTATGGGGTCTGTGCAGTTTGCAGTTGGACTCATCTTAAATGTGAGAATAGACAGTAAGTTGAATGGATAGAAAAATGTATAGACAGAATGATGCAGAGACATATTTTTAGTCAAGATATTACATGCATAGACTTTGAGAAAATTTCTTTAGAAAAACACAAATCAAACTGCTGACAAGGCAAATGTCTCTCTGTACATTTATTTTTATATGCCAAGGTATAACGGTATATCAACACATCCTAGCTATAGAGTGCATAGTTACATATTCCAAAAATGGCATGCAAAGCGGATTAAAACTACAAAGTCAATTTTTCTTTTTTTTAAATACACTCTTTCCGCTAAAAATCAAAAGACCTTATCAGCTGGTACATTGTGAAAGGATGTACCCCAGGCAGACTTCTTAGAACATGCAGCAAGATTTATCAGGACAATGCTATATACCCCAATGGGGCGACTTGCATTCCTTACTCTAAAGAGTCAACCATGTTCTTTCTGCCTTTGATTCAAAATAAACAGCACTGTCCCTGACCTGCAGTCACATAATGCAGTGGTAAATCAGGGTCTTTACACAGAGTGACATTATTCACTGGGTGAATACAGTAAGCATAATTCTTTTTATGCAATACATGTATATATAAATTTTACTTTTGTCTACTTGTATATATATATATACACACATCTAGAAACTGTTTAATAATATCTGGACATAACTGTAAACTGCTTAATAATGTTCAGAAATTGACAAAAAAAGTTCCTAGTTAATTGATTTTACTTGTGACCTAATTTTAGGAAGCATAAAACATGACATTGCACATTCAAACCAAGTAACTGTTAAGATCCAGATACAATGAAATAGAACATTATGACCCCAATGGAGTCATCGATGACAGTGAATTATGGATCTTGATCTAAAAGGGTGAGAGGCAATGAGGTAGGGAACCAGACAACTGACAATTTGGCTGCACCAAATTTTATAAACGAAAATAATAAAGAGAAAGGAAATTTAGTACCTGGAAAAGGCAGTTCTTTTAGAAAAATGGATTTTATGAATGATCATACTGTAAGTTTTCAAATAAAATCTTTTTTGCATGTTCATAATTATTAACAGCCATGTTTGAAAAAATATAATGCAAAACAGTTTAAGTACTTATATGCACAGAATTGTTCTGGAGTGCAATTTTTTCCATTACATGTGAAATGTTAATAATAAAATCAAAGACACTTATAACCCCACCAATTATCTAATGACACACAACACTGCCCACTGGACTTGACAATAAAACAGGAACTGTCTTTAATAAAGGAGGTCAATTATCCTTGTACCTGATCTGCTCAACTACAAACAATATTCATCTACTCTATAATTTAAAAAATGCAGCTATACCTGTGGGGAGAAAAGCTGTTTTCTATACATGTAAATAATTTTTGCTAAGGCATTGTTGCTAACTGACTTTAAATATATCCAAACTATATTCTTAAGTATTCCAAATTTTCTCATTTATAAAGAATATTGTATGAGAAAAGAAAAAACATTCAGTTATCACTATAATTTCTACAGTGTGACAGTTTATAGTGATGTCTAGCACTGGGGCATCATGCAACAGAAATGTAGCATGACATCCCACCCAGTCACATTACCCTGACACCAGGCTGACCAGTCCTAACACTAACCTCTTAATGATGAGCACCAAGCTTGACCAAAGATTGAACCCATGACCTCCCGCATCTGAAGTGGATGCTCGAACCACTAGACCACTGGAGCGGTGCAACTTTTAATGACTTGAATTTTAAAGTGTTTAATTTGAATCTGAGACTTTACTATAGACTTTGTACCCTGATTCACAGACAGCTGGTAAATATTACAATAACATGAATGAGTCCAAAATAGTTTGGGGCTTTTTAATGTTCACAGCTGGGGGTAACTGTTAATAAATAAATTCTTTACACTAGAGCTGTACAAGTGTATAGGTAAGATCCAATCTTTAAATGAAAACAAATGACTATTTGACATGTGACAGCACATAGTCTCACAGTAGAGACTGGTACCTATATAATCATTAATATGTCTTACGATCCAGGATCCATGAGAAAAAGCAGAACCAGTCCAAGTAAACATGTCAAATCCCCATGGTGGGAGGGTAATGCCTGGTGTTGCTAACATCAGATAATTTGTATGATATTGCACCACTATCTGCCAGGCTTGCACTGGTATCTGAGAAACATGTTTGAACACAAACAGTAGTAGATAATTAAGCTTTATCATGGTATCAGTGGCAAAACTTACAAAATATATTATCTAGCATAATCATGCCATGCCAAGAAATTGCAGGAATTGATAAAAATATTTCAAAGCTTCCTGAACTCTGCAGCCCTTATTTACTGAACATGATACCAAATATCCTCATCACACGATATAACTTGAAGCCATATTTCACGGTAAGATTTAAACATGAAGAAACAAGTAACACATGTTTGCTCCTACCTTTTAAGATCCAACTGAAGAAGGTACTGTCAGGTGGCCCAAGTTTCAGTTTACTATTATCAATAACAGTAAGAGTTTAAATTAATATTGGACACCATTTTTGGCACCTATTTTATTTATTTTCTAAACATTCAGGTGAAAACACAATCACAACATTACACTTCATTAAGCTGAAGTAGCAAATTAACAATATTTTCAAGATGGCCACTGTGGCAGCCATGTTGGAAATTTGAGCACATTATTATCATCTAAACCATGGGATGAATTTGTGTGTAAAGTTTCATGGCAATCCTCCAAGTAGTTTGGAGGAATAGTGATAATAAACTAATGGATGACAGATGATAGATGACAGAAAACAGAGCATCCTATAATCTCTTCAGTGGTCTATGACCAGTTGAGGTAAAAACGTGTTTTCATTAGGACATGCTTATCTTTATCATCATTTTGAAGGCTCTCACAAAAAATTCCGTAAAATTCCTACAACCATCTGCTACAGACTTTACTAAGAACATTCAATGGAGAATGGCTAACAATAGTAGCTAATGTTTGAGAACTAAAATATTTTAGAACACTGATTTTAATACAATGTATGAAGTTGTAAGATTCCATACATATGTTTATCTGTGTGTGTGTGTGTGTGTGTGTGTGTGTGTGTGTGTGTGTGATTTGGATGCCTCAGATGGATGGCAAGGCCATTAAGGTTAACCAAACACTTGCCTGATAAATTGACCTCTGCACAAAAAATAATTAAAAAAAAACTGTTTCTTGTTGATGAGAATTCAATTTGTGATTCTAAGGTTTCTGTGATTTAAAAGACAAACACAAAATTTAATTTTAAAAAAAGAGTAGCTTTGTTACAAAATAAGTGTAAATAACAGCAAGAATTAATTAACATGGTACGACAGAGGCCCAAACCTGGGTATATACTAGCATGCACGCATGATTATGGAATCGCCACTTAATTCAATATAATTGCTTTGAAATTTCAAAAAAATTCAACAAATTGTGTATCATATTTAAAGCCCCATCTTTGTTGAATTCCTTCCATATTAGAAATTTTGTATTCTCTTTGATAGAAGGAATTATTCAGTTCTAAAGCAGACTATCAAAATCTGAAATTTTTGTTTTCTTTTAAGTGGGAGCAGCATTATGGTATTTACAAACTGATATTATACTGTTAAATAAAATGTTGGACTGTTACTAACAGTATCCACTCTTTTAACTGTTCACTACTTTTATGATTTGTACCAGTCAAGCATATTGATTTTTGAATTTTATAATGAAACTCTGGTTCATGTCATCAGCTTGTAAAAAAAAAATATTTTTAATTTGACCCAGAAAGTCCAATTAAACCTCTAGCATTTGAATTCTGGAACATAATCAAACACTGTCTATAATTGCACTATATATTATCAATGGCATAATAAATTAGGAACCATTGGGTTTGCTTGTTCATTTTCAATGTTGATTTACTGCGGTTTCTGCATTTAGATCCTTCCGAAATCAAGATAACAATTTCGTTAACTGCATGCTTTACTCCTTCATTTGGAACTAATTGCATTTTTTAAAATTCAGTAGGATATTTTGTGAACATTGCAAATTGCCATCGTATGATATCAGACTGCATCTTATTTTAATCAAGCCGTTTAAATTTGCATCTAGACTGCTTAGTGACCATGACTAATTCTGGCTATATTCAATTATCTGGCTCTATATGAGTTTACTCACAGTGATAAAATGCAGTAGAAACTGTCCTGAACGACCCGCCTTTTCTTTCAAACAATCGTAATCTCTCAAGACAGGTGGCCTCTCAAAACAGGTCATAACACTATATAATCATTAAATGCATGAAGTGAGAATCTCGTTTCTTGAGGCAGGCAATGTTAGTTCAAGACAAGTTTTTCTATACTAGTTATTTCAAATGTGCATGGTGCATCAAGAACTTGTCCAAATAGCACATGGTAGTTTTTAAATTTATTAACTGCATTGTAATAAATGACAGACTTTCTTAATGGCAGGAACAATATGACTATGTTGACAACTCTGGACCAGATAATTGGTTTGAGTAAATTAAATGTATTAAAATATGTCTTTATAAATATTTAATCAATTTATTTGCATAGAATATGCAAATGAGCAGACTACTTTGAACTCTGGTCCTTTAACTTATTACACTTAAAGACCAAAATCGTTTTTTGACAGCACCAGGTATATTCTAGAAACACAGTACTATTATAAATTACACATTTTTGGTTTAGGTCTCACTGGATATTTTCGTATTTTGACTCCTCCCCAATTGCTAAGGTAGAAGGCATGAGCCTAATTATCACAATTCTAGCATTTTTAAATTCACAGGTAAGCTAAATCTGTAATGTGGTTTTGATTTACTTGAGTTAGGCTTTGGAAGGGGTTGACTTGGTGACTGCCTGTCAGAGTTAGACTAGCATTGCAGATCAAATGCATAACTTGAGCTGCAAATAAGCAGCCAACTTGGCTTAAATATTTACATTTGTCAGCTACAGAGGTAAATATCTAAAAATAAAAATGGTTGAGGGGGGATGAAAAGTATGCTAATTTGTTACAGTACTAGTGAACTTTATTCACCCATAAGGCACATACTGATTCTTTTAACTGTCTTTTCACAGGAAAATATTCAAAATAGCTCTTTCCTGTCAAAAATTAATGTAAAAAAGAGGGGTTGGTGGCAGTGTTGGTTCTGTATAAAATTCACAATGCATAATGAAATAACTGTAAAATACCTCAGTCAGAATCTTACAAGCATCCTTTCAACAAAAATCATTAGTTTTATTCGGATGAAAATTTACAAAAAAAACTGTCCATTGAGACCTTATTTCCAAGAGTTTCAAACACTAATCTAAAGAAATTTCAACATTTTATAAACTGAAAATTACAGGCTGTCAATACGATGCATTTTGTTTTTTGTTTTATTTTTAGGGTTTAACACCATTTTTTAGCACACGATAGGCTATACATGGCGGCCAGTATTATTGGTGGAGGAAGAACCCGGGAAAAACCGGTAAGAACCAATGATCCACGAGAAGTTACTGGCAAGCTTTCTCACATAATTACATTAGCCGAATGTGTGGTGTCTTTATACATATTTATACATATATTCATCACATTGAGGTGTCTTTATACATATTTATACATATATTCATCACAGTGAGGTGTCTTTATACATATGTATACATATATTCATCATCACAGTTAGGTGTCTATACATATGTATACATATATTTATCATTACAGTGAGGTCTCTTTATACATATTTATACATATATTCATCAGTGAGGTGTCTTCTTTATACATATGTATACATATATTCATCATCAGTGAGGTGTCTTTATACATATGTATACATATATTCATCATCAGTGAAGTGTCTTCTACATATTTATACATATATTCATCATCACAGTGAGGTGTCTTTATACATATGTATACATATATTCATCATCATCAGTGAGGTGTCTTTATACATATGTATACATATATTCATCATCAGTGAAGTGTCTTCTACATATTTATACATATATTCATCATCACAGTGAGGTGTCTTTATACATATGTATACATATATTCATCATCACAGTTAGGTGTCTTTATACATATTTATACATATATTCATCATCACAGTAAGGTGTCTTTATACATATTTATACATATATTCATCATCACAGTAAGGTGTCTTTATGCGTATTTATACATATATTCATCATCACAGTTAGGTGTCTTTATATATATGTATACATATATTCATTACAGTGAGGTGTCTTTATACATATTTATACATATATTCATCAGTGAGGTGTCTTCTTTATACATATGTATACATATATTCATCATCAGTGAGGTGTCTTTATACATATTTATACATATATTCATCATCACAGTAAGGTGTCTATACATATGTATACATATATTCATCATCACAGTTAGGTGTCTTTATACATATGTATACATATATTCATCATTACAGTGAGGTCTCTTTATATATATGTATACATATATTCATCATCAGTGAGGTGTCTTTATACATATTTATACATATATTCATCATCACAGTGAGGTGTCTTTATACATATGTATACATATATTCATCATCACAGTTAGGTGTCTTTATACATATGTATACATATATTCATCATTACAGTGAGGTCTCTTTATATATATGTATACATATATTCATCATCAGTGAGGTGTCTTTATACATATGTATACATATATTCATCATCACAGTGAGGTGTCTTTATACATATGTATACATATATTTATCATCACAGTGAGGTGTCTTTATACATATGTATACATGTGACCCAGGACTCGTGGCACGTATTAATGTACGTGTTTGTCATGGGGGAGTGCGCGAGTGAGCTATCGATCAAGATGAATGATTCCCATGCTTCACGGGTATTATGATCAATCCTGTGTATAACTAGCGAAAAGCTTCTGGCATTCCTAGGATAGTCTCAAGACAGACGAAACCTCAAGCAGTAAGAGTCGTTAAGAAGAGCACTTGGCTTTCACGCAAGTGAAAGACCAAGTATTGAATATAATTTGTAAAAATTATACCCTTTGAGTCTGGTAAGGTATCATTTATTTTACTGTGATAACATTATAAATGCCGTTGTGTGTATTATGTATTTTTCTTTGTATTTGCGTAGGTTAAATTCTGTATTGTATTTGTCATGTATTATAAGTATGCTCTTTGTATTTTTTTCAGGTTGTTTTTGTTATTCGTACCATTTCATCTCATAATAAACCCCACAATCAACGAGCGAGTGTTGTCGTTTCAAACCCTGAATGAGACAGATCTCACATACATAATATTGATCATCACAGTGAGGGAGATTGCTCTGGACAGTTATGTAGGTGTGAAAGGTCAGATAATATTTGCAATTAAAAAAAAGGAAGTTAGAACAACAAAAACCCACATATAGCAGCATGGGGAAATCATATTTAAATCGGAGGATATCAAACAATTGCAATACTGTATTCAACTCTGCCTGCCTGATATCAATCTGCAGAATATTCATCTTTTCAGCAATTAACACATAATTTGGATCTTTAATAAGCCAAAAAGAGATCAAATCAAGTATTTACAGTCATCTTTTCCATGCAGCATTGCTTAGCTACATGAATGTTAAAAAACAGCATTAGTTTTCAATTGTCTATTCAGCTATTCATGTATAATTTTATCCTTTGATCTATGACATCAAGAACAATTTAGGTCACAATATTTAGGATGGACTATTGTACCGTATTTTCCACCCTATAAGTCGCTCCTGGGTATAAGTCGCGGGAGGGGGAAATCCAGATAATTTTGGAAAATTCAACAGATAAGTCGCTCCTGCGTATAAGTCGCTCCTGCGCACTAACCGTAGTCACGTTTTTGATACCGCCGGCCATTGCATACAACTTGGTAATTTCCATCAACGTGTAAGTATATTCTTGTTTGAAATTTTAAAAATAGAAATATAAGCAAATAAGATTTATAAATAATGTTTATTAAGTAAATAATAGCGCCATTCGTCTTCTTTTTTACGCCAGTCACGCACAATCTTCTCGCTTACGTTGAATTTTCTTTCTGCTGCACGATTTCCGTTTTCTTTCGCAAATGCTACGACATTTAACTTAAATTCTGTATCATAACTTTTTGGTGTGGTAGTTGTTGGTGCCATGATTAAACTGTATTGACTTAGGCTAATATAACAATTTTAAATCATACGTTATTGTGAAACTATCTTTTTTTAATGCTCCGTGGTATGAACGGTCCATATTTATATACTGGTCAATTCCACAACCCGAGCAAACTTCAAAGGCACTTTCTAAAACAAATGAAGTTGTTCGCCAGCCTTCCAGTTTTTTTTTATTAATTACTTTGAAGTTCTCTCAATGAAGCCAGTCTCGGTATTCCGGTCAATTTCCACAACCAGAGCGAACTTCAAAGGCACTTTATAAAACAATTGAAGTTGTTCGCCAGCCTTCCAGTTTTTTTTATTAATTACTTTGAAGTTCTCTCAATGAAGCCAGTCTCGGTATTCCGGTCAATTCCACACCCAGAGCGAACTTCAAAGGTATTTTATACGACAACTGAAATTGTTCGCCAGCCTTCCAGTTATTTTTAATAATTACTTTGGAGTTCTCTCCATGAAGCCAGTCTCGGGTTAATCCAGAGTTTTTATAAACTATTGAAGTAAATTATGAAGCGCTACCGGTACAATTAAATACATATATTGTAGCGACATCTGACCAACACTTTGCTTGAAGCACATGGTGAATAATAAAAGAAAAACAATGGCAATCGTAATTTCAATATTTTTTTTTATTAATAACAACACATTTTAACACATATATATTATAACTAAATATTATTTGATTATTTAATTTGATATTCTTGTAGTCTAATACTTACGTGTATGTAAGTTTCGAGCAATTAGCTTGCCGGTATACCATAGATGCATTTCGCTATAACACAGCATCACTGCGCATCAGTCGTTAAAAAAATTTATTTATCGTATAAGTCGCTCCTGGGTAAAAGTCGCACACGTCATTTGAAAGAAAAAAAACGAAAAAAAGTAGCGACTTATACCCCGGAAAATACAGTAAATCAAATCTGTCTGGTTCGTCTCAATATCTACTTCAAAAACTTCAAAAAGTTCAAAGCACAGATGCTTGGATCGTCCTTAATTAACTACAATTAGCGCACACCTTCCCACTGCTCTGTATCCTACACTGGCTATCCATTTGATACAGAATCAAACACAAATTTTGTTCTCTGTGCTATGTTTCACTGAAAGACTCCAGTTCAATATACCTATCTGTCATCACCCATGTGTACATACCAGCAAGATACTTACGCTCCTTTTCTGACCATCGTATACTCATTATTCCACTATGAAAATGAAGCAATATGGACAATGTTCTTTTGCATTCCTGAGGGCCCAGCAATGTGGAACGAATTGCCCATTGAAATTTGACACAAAGACACAGTGATTCCTTTCAAGAGTGTTCTTAAAACTCAACCTTTTCGACTGCAAGAACAAACTTAAAGAATTAATAATGTTTCCTACCTTAAACATTTTCAGTATATTTTTATATTTTTGTTTTAGAATTTCATGTGTTGTTTATTTTGTAGTCATATCATTATATATGTTGTAAAATGCTGAGCGCTTTTAAAGTCATTATTATTATTATTATTATTATTATTATTATTATTATTATTATTTGGATCACCATGCAATATAAAAAAGTATGGTGTTCAGTTTGTAAAAACTAGATTTGTTTTATGCACTGGCTTATTAAAGAACTAAATAAGTATATAATTATTTACGTATCCAAATCAGGCAGGTGGGGTTCAATACAATATTGCTTGATTTTGATTGCACCTTCTTAAAATAACTACTAATGCTGCCACTGCATGGTTTCAGTGATACGGGTATGACCTTGCACTATGACCTTGCACCCCAACTGTTTAAATATGTTAACTGGGGTGGGAAAGGTCAGAGGAAACAAGGACTAATTGTACATACAATAATTACTTTCTTTAATTTTCCCCATCAGTGAAAAATATAAACACTGACCAGCAGACTGCCATTACATAGCCAGTCTACAACCATTCATGCTAATTTTTGGTTTGTAGCTAAATTAAAATTGGCTAATTGATTCTTTACCAGGAAGAGTCAGGGTTTCACTATTATAATCATTTCCTGATAAACAAGAGTTATTCTTGTTGATAGGGGATGTGGTTGTGTTGTGGTGGTCCCGACTATCATCAGATTCATTACTGTCTGTACTCACTTATAAGTCAAGTTCAAATACAAACAACAAAGACCCTGATCAGTGTATGCATAATGCACCTGCATATCAAGGTCTATGTTGTTTATTATATTTACTACTCCTAACAAATTGCACAGAACCAGATCTGCAAAAGCCTTATTTTAATACAGATCCTAGTCGGTGCAGTTTGCTGTTGGAGTCTCGACTTAAAAGCAAGTACATACAGTATTACTTTGGCCGATGAGAATGAAGCACAAAGAAAATATGGTAAATCTTAAACTTGGATAATCTACACAATTTGCAAGATCTCAGTCTTGCAATATTAACAAAGACACTTTGTATAAAAAATTGGAGGTTGCAGATCAAAGTTAAGTCAACATGCAAACAGCATGCATTACAATTAGGAACATCAAGATGTTTTGTGTGGCAGGTGAAAGGCAGCCAAAAATCTTGATTTTAACAGTGTGAATCTCTTACTGGTGGCATGCACTCGTTCATTTTGTAATTAATCCAGAAAAAGTGGCACCCCATTTAAATTAGGTTGCCAACCTATGGTATAAAACATTCAGACATTCCCTCTATACTCACTTATAAGTCAAGTCAAACTGCAAACAATAAAGCACCTGATCTACTGTAGTAATAATGTAAATCAGAGTATGTTATTTGTTCTACAGATTACTCCTAACAATTGCACAGACCCTTACCTGTCAGAGCATTATGCAATGACAGATCTGTGTCTGTGCCAATGTGCAGTTGGACTGTCTTATAAGCAAGTACTGACTGTATTTAATAATGCAAGCACTAGTGAGAATATGGATAACATTCCAATACACATATTATCTCATAAGGGTTAAACCTCTTGTTATTGAAATGAACAGTTATCAATCTAGATTTCTTTGAAGAAAACACCTGTTGGTATTCTGTCTCATTTTTTAAGAGCAATCGTAACAGGTGCCATTTCTATGTTCCAAATATTCCAAGTATTCTACTGTCCATGTGCCTTCAGTTTATCTTCATTTCTGTACATAAAATAAAGGAAATTTTCTCATTCCAGTTAACTGGGGAGTGAGTATGAGAAGGGGAGGGGGGTATGGGAATTTTTAAAGTTTGTGACTCTTTGTCCTTGTTAACAGGTACAGTACAGAATATGCCCTCAGAGTCAAAATAAAGGAAATTTTCTCATTCCAGTTAACTGGGGAGTGAGTATGAGAAGGGGAGGGGGGTATGGGAATTTTTTAAGTTTGTGACTCTTTGTCCTTGTTAACAGGTACAGTACAGAATATGCCCTCAGAGTCACCTGTAATAATTACAACACAAAATTACCAGTACAATAAAATAAAATAATTACAACACAAAATTACCAGTAACCTTTATGTTGGGTCAAAATGAAAAAAAAAAACAACAGACCCTGATCTGCCATTACATGAGTCAGAACATGTGGGTCTATGCTGTTGGTTATTTTATTTGTCCTAACATGTAATGCAATAGCATATCTGGACCTCTGCAGTCTGCGGTAGGATTCAAGAGTGTATATACAAAAAAATATTTTCTTCATAGGATTTAAGGACAGACTGACTGACTTGCCTGATGAAATCTGAGATTCATCTAAAACTTTCTTAAACATTTTGGGTGGCAGCCCAGATCAGGTTTTTGGTGCTAGCCTTGTGACCCAATAAAGAATTTTTTATATAAAAAGAACACTAAGAAATTTTTTAATTATTATGGCTGATCTTGGCAACTCATTCAAAATCACATGGTGAGCCAGTGTTGTGTTATGATCAATGGGTTAACAACCAGTGATCTACAAAAACAAACATGCACAATTAATTGTGAATATCAGCCATTAAAAATATATATAAATAATATATGTTCAGTGACTTCTTAAAAATTCCTTTCCTAATAATATAAATGTGCATGGAATCTAAAAATTCTAAATTATCACAGGAAGCTATTTTTACATATTTGTATGTCTGCTTAACATACAATATATACTCACTTCTATGCCGAGTCCAACTACAAACTGCACAGACCTGGATCTGCCATTTCACAATGCACCTTCATATCTGGGTCTATGCAGTTTGCTAGGAGTGATCAGTACAACAAACAACATAGACCTTGATCTCCTGTCTATGTCATGGTCTATGTTTCATGCAGTTGGACTTGTATGTGAGTATATCTGATTTAATATATATTTAATTTAATTGTTTGTTTGTCAGTTTTAAATTCTTGTTTTTTAATTATTTTTCATTTAATGCTATTACCAGTACTGTAATGTAAATTTATTCACTAGAGATGATGTTTTTCAGAAAATAGGTTGGCAATTATTCTTTGGTAAACAAGTAATGTTGACCTAGATCCTGACCTTGATTGAAGACTAGTGGAAACCAGTAAACAGGTTTTATTTTAACTTTAAAAGGGTTGGTTGTTGTCAAGGTCAAGATGACACTAGTGAATTAAGAAGTAAACAACTTTATTATTAAAGTAAAAATGATTGGATCTCATTAGGGTCATGTTAGGAGTATGTCATATAAATGATCAAGTGAATCTCCCCCCTTCCTTGACTTTGCAAATTTGGAATTTTTTCAAAACTGCATAATAGAATACGTTATAATCTTTGTTTTAGCTCAATATTCTCAGTTTTCGTCTTCTCCAAAAGATGTTAAGTCATTAATGTTGCAGCCAGTTTCTGAATCCATGTTAACTTTTCTTCAGATCAGTTGGATTTTAAAGGATTACTTCATATCTCTGCAAATATTTGATGAGCTCGTACAAAATTCTTGGACAAAGAGAGTTTATCAAAATCTTATTCGGATTTCCAACACCAGAGTGTTAAATGTTGAGATTCTACAACAAACTATAAACAAGCACAAAACAGACTTCAGCATACGTCGTCATCTTCAATCTTGGATTTTCCAACAGGACTTGAACTTGAAACTATTAGAACTTTTCATTACTAGGACCTTTTCAGTTTAATTTGTGGATTACTCTTGGATTATTTTTAGATTTGATTCTAAAAACTAAGTTCTTTTTTCAGGGAAATAAGTTATTTGTTAAATTTTACAAAGCTTGTTATTTTCACTTTTTCTTTGATACTGTTTACTAGAGCTTAAACATGTAGCAAAATATACAGTACAACTCTCAGTTCTTTAACTAATATAATCTCTCTCTCTCTCTCTCTCTCTCTCTCTCTCTCTCTCTCTCTCTCTCTCTCTCTCTCTCTCTCTCTCTCACACATATAAATGCTATGTAGCCTCTCTAACACGACTACAATTATCAACAAATGAAGTGAAACTCTAAAGGGAATATAAGTGGCTATGAATTTTTTAATTATGTCCTTGTATTGCACTATGCCATGCAGTAAATGTAAAACCACTTGGTTGGATACATATTTTGAAGTGAAGAGGTCTCAGCAAAATACAAGACTCGGGACTCCACTACTTCCTCTATTACAATACCTAGCCTCCATCTCAAATTATTTCCTTTAATTAACAACCAAAATATTACTTAAAAAGAATACTGTGTTTGCACCCACTGGTTTAATTATAGCAGAATATTATGTACATACAAATATGAACCCGATTGATCGTAACATGTGCCTGCATATAAGAGTCTGTTTTATTATTTATTTCTGAGCAGAGTCTATTCTAGAACATAAAATACGGATACATTCCATCTCAACTTGATTTTTAAACAATTTGTAAAGTTTACTAAGCTAACAAGTAGGGTTTGCATGATTAATTTTAGAGTTTCAATCAACTGGTTAATTTTCACTGCTATGTTTTTAGAAAATATAAAGTACTGCATACTTCAGAAAAGGCACTGTGTTTTAGTACACAGGATTGGCCCTGATCTGTCAGTACATCATGTCACAACAGATCAGGGTATATGGCATTCAATGTTAGATACATATATACACCATAAAAGTGACTGCATGATCCAGAGCTTCAACAGAGTGATAGAAAGCTTGTCTCGATGTCTCTATGCTAGATATAATGCTATCAACGAACTGCACAAATCTAGCATTACATTGTTTTAATGTTAACACACGAAAACTAAAACCTTATATTAAGTTATCATTAACTACCAGTAGTCATTAAATTACCCTTCCATGTTTTTGTTGCTATTTGTTCCATTTATTTTGATATCATTTATCCCCAACAATGCTAATATTATGATTTTAAAAACTAGAAAAAAATGTGCACCTTCTACTGTTTCTAAATTACCAGTATTGTACCCCGTTATTTTAAAAAATCTCTAGTACAACAAAACTACCTAAAATTGGACCTCGTCTAATCTGGATACTGCTTTTCTAATCCAGTCTCATTATATTTTACATAACCTAGTCTATTCTGTACACTGCTTTATTAATCCAACCTCATATTTTTCATAATCACGTCCAATCTGTACACTGCTTTTTTAATCAAACCACATTATATTTTTCCTAATTCAGTCTACTCTGAACAATGCAAACCTCTTTATACTGGACACTTCTTAGATCTAATAGTGCTTGGTTTAGAGAAACCTTGTACTTTCGTTATTTCCAATTTTTGTATTTATTAAAATAAATTTGGACAGTGTAGTAAAATTAATTATTACAAGTTCAACAATTACAAGCACTTGGCACATTCTTTCATCAAAAATTGGATAACTACATATGAACCACTACTGATTACCAGGGCGACGAGTGGCCAAGTGGTCTAAAGCGCTCTCCGTTATGGATCACTGCCATCTCATCTGTCTGTGTGAGTTTGAGTCTCAGATTCGGCCAATGTGGGTATGTGAGAAAGCTTGCCGGTAGCTACTCGTGGGTTGGTGGTTTTTTCCCGGGTTCTTCCTCCATCGTTAATACTGGCCTCCATCTATAGTCTAGCGTGTGCTGAAAAATGGCGTTAAACCCTACAACAACAAATGATATACCAATTTATCCAATGATATGCCCATTCTTGACCCACCCAGTTTTCACAAAATCTGCAAAACACTTGACAAATATTTACCAAGGATCTCATTGTATGGTAATAAGGTCCACCCCAACCCTTGGACCAATTGGTTAGGCTCCTCCTCAACCCATTTTATTATATGGCAGAAATACTTTATGCCACTAGCATATCAAAACAAAATCTACCAAAGACTCAACATGGTATGACTAAAAGCTGGAGGAAGAAGGATAACTGGAACAGAAATGCTGTGCCAGTTTGCTTTGATTTGAATCGGTTTTGGTGTAGACAAAATCAATATTTCCAATTTACTATTAAATTGCTTTTTCCTCTGAAAACAAGGAATAATGATGAAATTATTCTAAAGTTCATACTTATAGTGTAAACGACTGTGGTAGCATATTTTCTGACAATCTCTAAGATTCTGCCAAAGTGGCCAAACAAAGGTGGATATTAAAAGAAAATATTCTCCCGGCCATAACTGTGGAGTGTTTATCTGATCTTTTATGCTTAAAACAGTATGATTGATTCTGGACTCTTGATGTAGATGTAAATATTCTTGTAACTCTTGATATCTATGTGGAATGGCTCCTTTATGACTGGATGTTTATCGTACATGCCCGCTTAAGAGAGCACCTGATTATGAATATGCTGACTCAAAATCTGTCCAATTTGAAAGAGAAACAGAAATTTTCCTAATAAAACCTTGTTTAAGTTTCTACATTTAATGCAGTTTAAATACCATTACAAAGGAAGAAAAAATAATCCATGCAAAGCAAAAAGCAACACTTTTGGTGTTGAATGGTATAGTGGAGAAAACTGGTAAACAAGGTGACCACAAAAAGTTACACACAAATAAAATGCACAAAAATTCACATAAAAATCTAAACTTTGCTGAATGCAAAATCTTAAGTTTCTTTAAGAACAAGTCAAGACACTAAGTTTAAATATAATATCTTCTCCCAAACACAATATAGCATAATCTACATGTATTTTACAAATATAATCTAAATGTATTTTTTACAATTATAATCTACATGTATTTTACAATTATAATCTATGTGTATTTTACAATTATAATCTACATGTGATAAATATTTAACAACACAGATCAGTCAATTTCATATTTAATGGCTCAGAATTTAGTACTGCATACATTCTGTAATGTGTAAAGAAATTCCACAATTTTGAAATTACTAGAAAAATGTTCAACATGACCACATTCACTCACTTTGTGAAAATATAAACAATCTGCAGAAAAGTCCATGGGTGAGAGCACAATTAGACCTCCTTGCCACAGTGGTTCCCAATCCCTTAGACACAACCCAAACCATTGTTGCAAGGATGTTCGGGGGGGGGGGGGGGGGGGTAGACAGGATTTTTTGGAGGGTGATCAAACTTATCAAAATGCTGGTCATCAGAGGCTCCGAAAAAATGTGTTTTAGCTTTGTAGCCAAAAGTGGTTTGGAACCACTGGCCAAAGCAGAGACTTTTAAAACTAACAGGAACACTTTAAACTATAACAACCAAGAAACCGGCAGTTTCAATTCAGTAGTGTCACAGTCCTAAAAGTTGTATCACAGTCCTAAACGTTGTATCACAGTCCTAAAAGTTGTATCACAGTCCTAAATGTGGTATCAATTCATGGACTAGCCCAGTTTCGTGGTTTCTTTTGGTTTCTACAGCTGCTTGTAGGTTCTCCAATTTCTTCCACCTCATCCTGAACTGGTGAATGAGCTTATATCACCACCAAGCCAAAACTATCAACAGTACCTGAAAAAACTTGTAATATTTGAGTATCATCTACAAGACCAAATACTAAGGGAGGACAAAAACTTGTAATATTTGAGTATCATCTGCAAGACCAAATACTAAGGGAGGATAAAAACTTGTAATATTTGAGTATCATCTGCAAGACCAAATACTAAGGGAGGACAAAAACTTGTAATATCTGAGTATCATCTGCAAGACCAAATACTAAGGGTGGACAAAAACTTGTAATATTTGAGTATCATCTGCAAGACAAAATACTAAGGGAGGATAAAAACTTGTAATATTTGAGTATCATCTACAAGACCAAATACTAAGGGTGGACAAAAACTTGTAATATCTGAGTATCATCTGCAAGACCAAATACTAAGGGTGGACAAAAACTTGTAATATTTGAGTATCATCTACAAGACCAAATACTAAGGGAGGACAAAAACTTGTAATATTTGAGTATCATCTACAAGACCAAATACTAAGGGTGGACAAAAACTTGTAATATCTGAGTATCATCTGCAAGACCAAATACTAAGGGAGGACAAAAACTTGTAATATCTGAGTATCATCTGCAAGACCAAATACATGTACTAAGGGAGGACAAAAACTTGTAATATCTGAGTATCATCTGCAAGACCAAATACTAAGGGTGGACAAAAACTTGTAATATCTGAGTATCATCTGCAAGACCAAATACTAAGGGAGGACAAAAACTTGTAATATCTGAGTATCATCTGCAAGACCAAATACATGTACTAAGGGAGGACAAAAACTTGTAATATCTGAGTACCGTATCATCTGCAAGACCAAATACTAAGGGAGGACAATGATGCTAACACAGGATACACTATTGCAGCACTCATCATGAAAAAACATAAAGTTTAATGAAAGGATGAGTTCAAAAATACTCAGCCATTCATAAAATAAATGATCAGCGCAAAATAATCTACCCTGTTGAAGCAGCTACATCTCTCATCAGTAGAAGTTGACTTCAACAGTCTATAATATGGTTAATTCACTCTACATTTATTCACCTACGATCCTCATGATAAAAAAACAAGTTTTTTTTGGTAGTGGTCAAATAATATCCAATTCATTGTACAATGAACACAAATTTAAGTTATGCTGTGTTCAGGGCTATCTTTCCTCAACTGAGTCATTTCCAGTACTTGCCTAATATAGTACAAATGAACCAACTGTAACAAGCATATCCAGTTCTGATGTGGCATAATGGATTGGAAGACCAGTGGTCTATATAGTTTGTTAGAAGTAACAATTAGAACAAGCAATATAGACCCTAATATGCATAATAGTATGACACAGCAGATCAGGGTCTTTGTTACTAGCTGTTAGACTTGACATTAAAATGAATAATCTCTATTACTTGCTTACAGGTCCAGTCAAAATGCAAAAAAGTCCTGATCTGCCATCACATAATGTACCTGCAGATCAGGGTCTACATTGTTTGTTTTACTGATTACTCCTAACAAACTCACAGACTCTAATCTGCCAATGCATTATATGATGGCAGATATGGTGGTATGCATGGGTGACCTTTACAAATCGGATTAACCATGATCCAGTGGCAAGGAATATCACTAATAATCAATGTCTATGCTATTTGAATAATCAATTTTAGATCTATCTTGGAAGTGATGGTAGAGGCCAGGTTCACTGTCAATAGCATGGTTCAGGCAAGCGATAAGATCTATATTTCTGTTGTAAATGTGGTTAACAGTGGTAAATATCCTCAGATTTTGGATTAAAGGGAAGAGTTTGTTTTTACTGCAAGAAACAACTGGCCATCAAGGCTAAATTATCAAGCTAAAAGCATTTTGCTGTATTACATAAGTCTGATGGTGTTTCTAAGGGAGTAATAGAAAAGTCTAGGAGCTTCACCAATTAAGTCACATCATTTTTCAATGTACCATAAACACCTCCTTATAAGTAAAGTCCAGCTAAATAGACCCAGAACTGCTATCAATTAATGCGCTGACAGAGCTTGGTCTATGCAGTACAATAGGAATTATCATTAGAACAAACAAACAGACCTTGATATGCCAGCAAATTATGTAATATCAAAGATTGTCTACTTTGTTCACAGTTGTATATACATTACAAAAATATAAAACCATCTGAGTATTTCTATTATTATCAAAAACCAATAGCTTGGTATTACTGAAACACAAAACCAATAGTCTGGTTGGACAAAACCAATGATCTTATTTGACTAAAAATGATAGTTTGGCATTACTGTAAGATAAAACAAATAGTATGATGACATTACTGTAGGGTAAAACCAATACTGTATTTTAGGATACAACCAATAGTTTGACATTACTGTAGGATAAAACCAGTGCTGTATGTTAGGATACAACCAATAGTTTGACATCACTATAGGATACAACCAATAGTTTGACATTGCTGTAGGGTAAAATCAATACTGTATTTTAGGATACAACCAATAGTTTGACATTACTATAGGGTAAAACCAATACTGTATTTTAGGATACAACCAATAGTTTGACATTACTATAGGATACAACCAATACTGTATTTTAGGATACAACCAATACTTTGACATTACTGTAGGATAAAACCAATAGTTTGACATTACTGCAGGATAAAACCAATAGTTTGACATTAGGACAACAAAACTGATGCAGTACTTTTGTAAGAATAGTGCAAATTTCTTCTTGATTTTAAGTCGTGCAGTTCAGGCATCTGACAGCTTGCTTCTTTTTTGTACAGATCAACAGGTAAATAAACCGAAGGAATAAAAATGATCCAACAGATCAGGATGGTCAATGCGGAAGTTGCAAATGCTAGTATTCATTAATCCAGAACCTCAAATAATAGCAAAATAAGATAATATTGGAAATATTGCATTAGATTCCTACATAACAATCTTGGAATTAGTGCACATTTGGGATACATCTGTAATTATCTATATCAGTTTCATTTAAAACAAATTCTGCCAAGTAAAAAAAAAATATCACAAAGGACAGGAAATGATTCTGGTCCAATTATTTTTCCACATTATCCATATTGTCAGATTATAAATAAATTATCACTTCTGTTGATAAACAAGCGTCCTGTGTGGTCAGCTTAGTTATAATAATACCTCATTGACTTCAGTTAGTGAAGACAGCCTGTAATTATAATAGGTAATTATCAGCAGGGCAACAAGTCACTGATCTTGCCCATTCAAAGTCAAAATTTATGCACACAAATCTCACAGACAAGACTAGGTAGATTATTTTCTCTTTTTTAAAACCTAAAATATAACTCACCATTTTTCACATCCAGTCAATTTCTTGAATTTTCTTCTGTCATTTAAATATATTTTACTTCCCTTGCTTGTAACAGTAATAATTAGATGCATTTCTAATCTTCTAAACACCCTATCATTCTTTTATGACCGATTACACCATATTTACCACAATAAAGACTTCTGCATGCACTTTATTTATGACAAACAGTCAAAGAAAAACCAGCTTGATCGTTTCAATTTTCGTTAAATTCTGTTTACCTTCAAATTTTTACACTTTGACCCTGAACAGAATGAGACGGAAATAAAGTCAATATCATAATGTAAATAAGTTTTACTTATAAAGCAGATTATTCTGTCTTAACAACGTCTTTGTAAAGTCACATATTATTTAGTTGAATCAGTGTCTTGTACCTCAGAGATATTATTTCCTTTTTACCTGAAAAGTTTTCTTGTACCTCTGACTTAATCTAAGAGCTTCTGATTCAAACAGTAATAATTAGATGCATTTTAGAGATGTTGAAGATGTTGCTTTTTATTGCCCATCTCACTCGCACATAATCAAATAAGTGAAAAGAGTTTATCCAAGGTTTGGGGGAGGGGGTTTATTGGAACCATGACTTTTGCCTCAATAAGGTCCCTTTTCCATCCAAAACTCAAGGTCTCTTTTTCATCTTAAACTCAACCTCTCCCTTTTATTTTGAAAGGTTCATTTGTTGGTGTGCTACAATGATAAATCTGCCTTTAGGTTCAAAAAGAGTAAGCCCAACATCTGAGAGACAAACTCGAATTGAATGAAAAGGGTATCAAAAAATCTTACTTTGGCTGGCCTTATTAAAACATGATTAGAATGTCTACAAGTATTTGGCATCTTTCCTCACTAATACCATTTACTTCAGTCTATGATGAATTGTGCTAAAGCCATAAAACCTTGTACAAGGGTACCATCTCAAGATACAAAAAGCCAGCATTCCCCATAATGAATTTATATGCACTTATGTTATAATGCACTCAAACATGTAAGAAAACAATCAAGCTGAAACGTGACACTGGTATTAACAAATAACACTGATTTATCAACCATAGATGTAAGAATGGATAAGCTCCTATCTGATTTTGAAAAAAGACATTCCCAACCATACAGCAGAACCATCAGGTTTTTCACAGCATGATAGGAGTCACTCATTGATCAGGACTCCAGGAGCCAGTGAAGCCATTGGATCTACAACAGGCCACTTTAGAGAGCCATCTAATCTGACCTGCAGTCTAATTTATGTAAGCATTTGACATTTACAGGTATTAAAACCAGCCGTATATAAACCCAAAGAGCAAGATGCAAAACCTATGCCAATATATACTGAGAAAACCATGAAACGCAACCATTTCCCAAACCCTGGCTTTTAATAAGTCCTGAGCTGAAGCTGTAGATGTCTCATCTACTCACCTAAAACTAAGAAAACATGGATCAGAAAAAAATCTTCAAAATAATTTTTAAAAAACAAGGCTCAAGGAACACATTAAAAATATACATATTTTAAATGATCTAAGTAAAAATGGTTAACATCAATTTCCTTCTCAATGGCCTTTATGACATCCTGTATCTAATATTGCCCAAAGATGGAAACAATTATTCCCTTAAGTACATAACATGAATGACCAGTGTCCAGATTATTTTTTAAAAAGACAAGTTCAGGGATAAAAGTTAGCAGTGATCTCTCAGCCTGAGATAAGTCAATTTTCTTTTGGATTAGTAGCTTGAATAATATTAAAAAATTTGACGGTTAGTAAATCTCAACATGTACCTGACATTGATTTGTGGGACATTCTAGTGAAGATTCACCAGCCGTTCTGGTCACAAAGAAATTTATGTTAAATAGGGGATCTGATGTGCCACAATTTGATTAAAATCAAATCTTCACTGTCCTACATTAAGCAACCACTTAGGGGTCATGTTCTGGTGACATTTGAATTGCATCTTTCAAAAATCTCAAAGCAAATTAAATTGTTCGGCACACACTGATGCTCTTCAGCCATACTTCTCAATCTCCCAAATGTGAAGATACAAGTCTTATCTTACTGGCTGATAAAATTGTGGTACATGTAGTAACTTAGATCACCAGAACATGGCCCCTAAGTGGTCACTGTCAGGTATTCATTAAGACAGTGGATGTCAGACTTATCAGATCTGATGCTGTGATGAATAGGAAAAATCAATACTAATAGTCAAATTTGTTAGGGTTTTAGACTGGTTTTAAATACATGTACAAAAATTTTACCTATAGTAAATTATGACGAGTTTTATAAATTTAGCAAAAGTGAAGACCGTTATGAATTGGAAAACTTTTAATAAATTAAAATGATAGAAATAATGAAAAGACCAATAAGCTAAACAAAATGATATTTTAATTTTATATGTTTACTAAAAAAGAAAAACCATTACTGAAATTATCTTCATTCATAAATTCACCTTCAAGATCTTTAGCAAACTCGCGAAAATGGTTCCTAATTGGATATAAAGTGCAACAAATCTAAATTATCTGGTACAGTGACTAATATAAGGAACATTAAAAAATCATGTGAAACTGGCTAATGGGATGTAAGCAATGGTAACTTATTAATTCACCCTTAAAAATTAGCCACCAGTCTAATTTAGTTTATAACCCCAAAATTGCTTTCATGGACACAAAAACGGTTGAAACAAAAACATGGGGCTACCACATACAAATGCCCTGTAGATAGAACAGGTTCTATAGAAGTTGAGGTGGACTACAATAACAGCATGTACGGTAATAGGAGTTGACAAATAGACCAATATTACAGAAGGTCTTGTTTGTGTCAACTTTACAAGAGTATCAGGTACCAAGTAGGTAAACAGTTGTGGTGTGCAAGGTGTAAATTCCTCTCAGCAATAGACACATTGTCTACACAGCAGCCAACCCTCTTCTAGCACATAAAAAGAGGTACTACAACATCAGCCTGTTCACATTGTTACCTTACAGTATCCAATCCATCCTGCAGTAGCCATGATGGCTAGCAAAAATAAAACTGTCTGCTGCTCTTTGCTTAACCATACAAATCTAAAGTACATATTATTTTACTGGCTCTAAACACATTATTCATCCTTGAAAAAGCAATATTTTAATACCCTGAAAAATTCTTTAGTAAAAATGAATCAGGCTTTAAATGTATGATGTCTTTAATATCATGAAACAAGATCAACAATTTAATGAGGCAAGAGTGTAGTCCTGGGATTTTCAGGAGATAAACAAAATTCTAGCCCTCAAATAACATGAACAAAATTTTCAAGGAAAACAACAACCTGTTAAATCTATTACTTAATGGGTTTTTTTTTACCTTAAGGTAAAAAAAAGTAAAACAGCATGACTCTAGAGAAAATCCCAAATGTCTTTCCCTCCTTAAACTGTCAGTTCCAACCATGGCCGATAAGTTATCAAATGCAAAATCAATGCCCTGGAAATGCATATTAGTAACTTGCCTTCAACAGAAATTTCTGGGGGCCCCAGTGGCCGAGTGGTCTAAAGCGCTCTCCTTTACGGATCACTGCCGTCTCACCTCTGTCTGCGTGGGTTCGAGTCTAAGATTCGGCTAATGTAGTTATGTGAGAAAGCTTGCCAGTAGCTTCTCGTGGGTCGGTGGTTCTTTCCGAGGGTTTTCCCAGGTTCTTCCTCCACCAATAATACTGGTCGCCATGTATAGCCAGCCTATCGTCTGCTGAAAAATGGCATTAAACCCTAAAACAACAACAACAGAAATTTCTTAAAAAGCTAATGATTGCTTATTTTATGACATTAATTATTTCAAGGTTTCTTTTTTTTTTATACTTCATCCATAATTGAGGGCAAATCAAAATAATTTGTCTAATACTGAATGTCCTCCAGGGCAAGATGGTTGTTGAACAAGCTGGTTAAATTCTTTTCAGCAAATTTTGTCAACATCTTAGGTGTATATTAACACCATCCATAAACTTTGTATGAATACATAAGACATTAAGGATATGACAATTTCTGTAAAACCAGGTCAAATTCCATAAAGCAGTTCTTTCTAGATGTTTTTAAAACTTTTTATTTTAGTAACAATGGCTATATTTTGACAGCACAATTTGTACGTGTATAAAATTAAAAGGCCCTATATGCTTTCATTAAAATTTGGTAAAGTTCTAAACAGTGGTTTTAGATAAGATGTTTAAAGATTTTATTTTTTTCCTTCAGCAATAACAGCCATATCTGATGACCAACTACATGTAGCATCATTTGGACAAACTTCATAGCCCTCCATGAAAGAAAACATTCTCTCAAAAATTGAAAACAGATTCGCATCATTTGTATAAATTTAAATGTCAGGGTATTTTCTGTCAAATTTTATCATATTCTGTTGAGCATTTTTGAGAAGTTTCCCATTTCTTGTAGTGGCAGACCTATTTGATGATAGTTCTGCATCATTTCTGCACAGTTTAAAGCCAATCTTGCACAATTTGGTTGAAATCCTCTCAGGCACAATTTGGTTGAAATCTACTCAGGTTTTGGAAACTAAGTTTAAAACTGCAAATATTGACAACAAACAATAGGACACAAGCTTGATGTAAGGCCATACCATAACCACACTGTCTCATAATGAAATAATGAACAAATGTAGCATTTTGGATCAGTCAGAATTTTCCAAGCCACATATGGACTCCATAATGGAGAAAAGTCAAGTATCAACCTAAATTCTGTTCAATCCATGCCTAGGATCATCAGTTTATCTAATAAACCGTTAGGTACATATTACATTGCACAGGCAGCCATATTATTACGATAAGGCTATGCCTTAGATTGCAGGTGGCATCTAATCATGAAAATAAAATGAAAAAAAAAAAAACATTAGATAACAGATAGCTCAAATTTGTCTTTATGCTAGACAGATTCTCAAAAAAAAAGAAAAGTACTTTAGATTCATTTCCATGTGTCAAAACAAGCTGTTATTTGGTAAGTCACTTAACCACTAGTTTAGAAACTGAGAACACAGCAAAAGCTTCACCACTGTAATTGGAACTGCCAGGTGTTACATGCATTTCCTAACTTTTAAAATTAAAACTCCTGTTGTGAAGGAAGTGCTGGTAAATTAATCTACAGTGACAAAGATTATATAAATAAAGCTTCCTTGCCAGTGATTAACCCTACATTATTTCCCCAAATAAATCACCAAGGTGACTCAGCTAAGTATAGCATTTATACTAGTACATGTATAAGACAACAAGCGAATAGGTGCACATCATTTCTTCTATTATACCACCAAGGTGCTCACAATACACATTATTTCTTCTACCATTATTCTAATACTAACATATCAGCCAAGACCAAGGCACCCATCACAAACAATATTTCTTCTATGTCATTACGGTCAGTGGCGCTTGTACATTTTACCTCTTAGATATGTCACAAGCAGTGACATCAGTTTCTAAAAATAGCTTTTCGGACAAGGGGAACCAGCTTAATGACTACCAGTAATACTTTCCGTATTATTGTTCTTAATAAAAACGATGTACATGCGCTTAATTTATTCATCCGAATATAGATGAGCATTCTAATATTCAGTTACAGCGATGGTTAGAATATCAAGGCGGGAAAAGAAGCATACTGCTTAAAAGGCGAGTAAAAACAAATAATATACATGTCGGAACCACAGGCACTTGATTCTGAGTAAATTCATGTATACACTCACCATATAACATGTTATATGGTGAGTGTATACATGAATTTACTCAGAATCAAGTGCCTGTGGTCGAGTGTATTTTTTGTTTTGCTGACTACGATCATTATAGTTTCTTGTGTCGTGCATTTTGTATCTTGTATTTTTAATATTCTTTTGTATGCAAAGTCTTGTAAATAACAGAAATGTCGATTTTCTCCTGTCAGCGGTATTTTTTCTATATACATTAATCATTCAAATCAGAAGTGACTTTGACATGTGTTTGATTTATAACTGTACATTCTTTTATGGTTATGTACCATTTGAAACAACAAGGCACCCCATTACACCCACCAATACGGTAAGATTCAAATTTACGAGTGCAATTTATTATTGTTGTTATTATTGTTCCAGTGCTTATATTATTATTTCAGTATTGATATTATTTTAATCTCAAATGATCCCAGTAATGTTGTCATAATTGAATGGAAATATAAGTCATAAACGTTGCTGTTATCTGGTGGTTTTTCCTATTGCTGTTCCTCAACTCATTATTATTATTATCGGAAATAATCCCGGTAATTTTGTCATAATTTATCTAAATATAAGTAATAAAAGTTGCTGTTATCTGGTGGTTTTTTTCCTATTGTTATTCCTCTATTCATTATTATTATTAGAAATAATCCCAGTAATTTTGACATAATTGCATGGGTATGTAAGTAATTAAAGTTACTGTTATATGTTACTAATTGTTTTTGCTATTGTTATTCTTCTAATTATTAATTGTATTGTTCTTGACAGACTCCAAGACTATCAAGGAAGGGAAAGACTGGGATATCAGTTTTATCACCAATACATATGTCCTGAATACTTCGAGATAAAAATTCCAAGGAAATTAATGAAATGTTGTTATATGTGATTGATGTTTTAAACATGTAAAGAAAGAAGAATGTACATGTAAGATAGTTACTATTTATATTTTGCTTTGTGTATCAATTTAAACTCTGCTTAGTGAATGTTTCGTAATGCATATAGATATAAAAGGTTTTAATTAAATATGGCTCTTGCATCATTCTACAAAACTTGGCATATATATTCAAGATATTTAATTTATTCAAGAGATATATCAATGTAGGTTGTTTTGGTAATACGCAGTGATTCCATTACCTTTTTTCTGAGTCTCATGTAATAAGGTAACAAAGTTTTTAAAAAATGAGAAAATTTATGTTTATTTTCATGTCATATATTTATGCTATGTGCATAAAGATTTTCTTAATTAAAAAAGTGTATAATTTTTCTCTGGCATTATAATTGTCTGAATGTACTGATAGAAACAGTAAAACAAAAACAGCTGTTTCTTACGATGATAGCTAGCTTAAAATGATAAAATCACGTTGGCCTTTCTCTCTCATTGTCAAGCTTTGGAAAACCGTTTCCAAATCAAATGAACCAAACACCATCTTCCTGGTATCTTGAATCACTTGTACATGAGCGATAGCAACAATGCTTAGTAGTCACCATATTAAAAAATAATTACTTTTCCAAAAGAATATATAGCTTGATTATAACTTTCAAAATGCTGCCAGCATCAGTGTTACTTTGCGTCGCTAGCAGCTTTAGTCCGAAAAAAATATGGCCGCAGCTGGGGGCAATGACATCATGGTTTATTTTTAGCACAAAGCTGAATTAAGTACAAGAGCCATTACAAGACCTATGTGCCCATCAAAAAAAGGAATTTCTCCTATTGCAAATCCAAGGTGCCCACCACAAACAGTATTTCTCTCACTATTAGACCAAGGTGCCCATCATGTACAGTCTATTCCTATAACAAGACATAGGTACCTGACACAAGCAGTATTTCTCTCATTAATAGATATAGGTACCTGTAATTAGCAGTATTTCTTCTGTTACAGAAGCCTGCAATGCATGATACTTCTATTATTAGACCAAGATGCACTGTCATTTACAGTATTTCACAATCATAATCTCATGATGCCCACCATGTAAATTGCTTGAAATTGAAGGTGTGGGTGAACTTAAGTTCGCCAGTAGCTTCCAGTGGCTCAGTGGTTCTTCCTGGGATTTTTCCACGTTCTTCCTCCACAGAATATACCAGCTGCCATTTTTAACTTATCATATGCTGAAAAATCATGCTAAACTCACAAAATGATCTGAAAAAGCTAATTTAAAATTCGGGATTGTTTAGACCTATTTCTGGTGAAGAAAATAAACCAACAACATTCTGATTAAATCAAGATTATTCAGACACAGATGCTGAATCCATTATATCACTTTGGTGAAAATTTCCAAAACACTCCAAATATTTGGAAACATAAAAACCCAAGCTGAAAATAATGTACATAAAATAAATGAAGTATTCATGTGTGTGGGAAAATTTGCATTCCTGTACATCAATATATGCCATATATTCTATCAATGGGCTGGATTTATACCTGCATGTTATTCATACTGATTCCTATACATGCATATCAAATGCCTTCTTTTGTGAAAATAACTGTAAACATTACAACCCTTCATACTTAAATCTGATATGCTTCCCTCTCATATTTATTTATATTCCAATCCCAAATAGCTATAGGGTCATTTTCATTATAGAAATCAGATGGAATCTTTACATATTTGACCATAAAATCCAGGGTGATGTACTCTGATATATGCAAAATCTATTTCCAGATCCCCCAGCTGAAAATTTGCCAAATGGTGTTTACACAAGATAAGGTACTTTATCTGTGTGGGAAGATCAAATTACTGTTTAAGGCTGTGTATTTAGACACTGACCAATGGCTACTGCAGACCTCAGCAGCTGGATTGGTTCATCTTCTGATTATCTACCAGGGTGCCCCATCTGCCACTGTGGACCTGTAGTCTGCATCACCATAGTCAATCAAGTGCAGATAACAATGTAAGAAGTTAATCCATTATTTCATTGTACCAGTCAGGACTGGGAAAGAATTTCATCTATATTTGCATGTTGTTTTAAGAATTTAACACTAAAAGACAGCTGGTCTATCACATCTATACAAACATTCTGAACTTGTTAAGAATGACTAGAATAAATGGCTACTTTTAATGTTATCAATGGGAAGAGAAGATAGGCATTCTTAATCAACTAAACTTTGCATTTAAAATCTGCATGATGGATAATTTCCGTTGCAAACAGATTCTCATGTGTGCAACCATAATCATCACATCAAAGAGTTCAAGCAAATTCTTGGATGCAACTTCAGCAATTGCATGTTACACTGGTACTTCATTTCAATAATCCACCAGAAATCTCGTAAACATGAAAAGAATTTTACAACTCATAAAATAAAAAATAAAAAATTTCAAGTTTAGAAAACTACTCACTTTCAAGCGAAGTCCAACTGCAAACTGCACAGACCCAGATCTGCTGTTTCATAATGTGCTGGCAGATATGGGTTAAACAAGAAAATAAAAACCTGATCTGCTAGCATATTATGTGAAGGGCGACATTAGAGAGCAGTGCAAGTTGGACTAGAATAATGATTAAGTACATACAGTAATACAAGTCAATGCTTATTCATACTGCATTGAATGAGGTCATATTTCTTGACATTTTTATTTTTGATAATTACATGTAAGATGGGTTTCATGATTTGTGCTCAATGTTTTGTAATGCAAATGTCTGATGACTGTAACAAACATCTGTAAATACAGTTCCTCTTGAAACGTAAAATTTAAAAAGAAATACCCAACCCCTTTTGGTACATGGTTATAGTGCATAAATTTATAACGGTGAAACCTTACTAATCTGGACACCTTGTTCTACTCTTTCCATTAAAGATAAACAAGGAGTCCAAATCAACAAATTGCATTAGCTTTATAAGTTTGGCTACACAATAATACATAAAATACTACATCACCTAGATGATAGAGAAATCAGGTTTTTAAAAAAAATCAGGTGTTCCATTATGATTTTCTATCATCAAATAAAACAGATTCAAATCTGCTTTTCAAACCATTCAACTCTACGAAAAATCTTCATGGAAATGTGAAAATATGTGAATAAAATGTGAAAATATGTGAATAAAATGTGAAAATATGTGAATAAAAGCTTCCAGTTAAAATAGCCTTCCATTATTTAGTGTCAAAATCCAAGCACCTGCAACAGTGAAGTTGACAAAAGTCAATAAACCATATGACTTTTCCCGGATGAAAGCAGTTGCCTGAAAATTCCATTCTCCACCATCTGAGTAAAAATCAATGGTCAATTGCTTTTCATAGAACTGTAATTGTCAGCCAACTACAAATGCTAATTTTATCATCATCATTTATACTTTCTACCAAAAATGTAGCTATAAAAAAGCTCACACATAAAACAGAATGGTTTTAAATGACTCCTTGTAAATTATAAGACTAGACATAAAAAGTCTACAGTTTTTATGTGGGCTAATGAATTTAGCCAGGACTAAATTTTCCTGGTAACCAATTGGGTAACCAGACAGATTTTTAAATTTGTCTGACCACAAGTCAGATATAAAATTAATCCATTATGATGCAATTCAAAGAATTGATTTTCCAACAACTGTACTAAGTATGTGCTGGAATTAAAAGGACATGTACAATGGACAATTATTTTTCAACCAGTCTCCATATTAAAGTCAGCCAATCTTTGTAAACAAATCTTGCATCATCTTCTGACATAAACCACATCAATAACTACATTTGGGAATCTGGAAGCCTAACTATACTGGCAAGATCTGACACAATTCCAATACTTTTCAAGTGATATTATTTTGTTTGACTAAAAATGCTGCCTTGGGACACTATACAACTTAAAATGCTGTACCAGATTTATCCATATAAGCCAACCATCCTACTGTAAACAATGCATCATTGTACAGTACACAAAATTAACTGACCATTTTCAACCAAAGTTCAAATAGTATCCACTCAAGTACAACACAACCAAATTATACAATGAAATATCCAGGATTTTCAGGTCTGAACTACACTGTATTTTTGGGTATCACTTGACTGATCTACAAGCATTAAGTTAGAACCTTCAGGACATTCTTTACAGATATAGGGTATAATTATCTCTTGAGTGGTGTTGTCTCAGTGATAGTTACACCTGGTAAGAGAAGTACAGCTACTTGAAAGGGATTTCACTGGCATGGGTTACTGAACTACACTCAACATCACCCTGCACCATTACAAGTTAAATGTCTCCTTGTGCATGCAGTAGCTACTGAAGGATTTCTCTGGCAATTCATGTGAACGCTGTTCACTGGAAATTGTAAATAGAAATAATTAACAGCAACAGACCCTGATCAGCTAGTGCATTATCTAATGTGTGTGTGTGTGTGTGTGTGTGTGTGTGTGTGTGTGTGTGTGTGTGTGTGTGTGTGTGTGTGAGAGTGTGTGTGTGTGTGTGTGATTAAGATTTTTAATGTAGCTTTAAGAAATTTTCAGTCATATCACGAGGATGTCTACAATGTGGCAGTTTATAGTGATGTCTAGCACTGGGCCATCATACTGTATACATGTAGCATCATGTCTAATCCAGTCACATTATCCTGACACCAGGCAGACCAGTTCAAACACTAACCTCTTAAAGGTAAGTGTCTAGTGAGGCAGCTCTAAGTACCACTTTTTCTCAGTCATAGGTATGACTCTGCCAGGGTTCAAACCCATGAACTCCTGCATACAAGGCAGAAGCTTGGCCACCGGAGCATAAGGAAAGATCTTCCTATTTACTGCTTGCAGTTAGTGATGGCACATGTTCTTATACATGCTCAAATATAGTATTGATTTTCTTCTCCAGTCAATCTGACATGCACTTTACACACAAAAGACTCCAGAGAATTATTGATCTCAAGCATCAAGGAATTACTTGCAATTATATTATTCTTGTACCAAGCTTTGAAAACATGGCCAAGTCAAAACAATAAAGGTAGTCCTGAATATTTAATAGCCTTAGCACATAGTTTCATCATAAATCAAACATTTGCTAAGGCAAGCATCTGACAAGGTGAAAAATTTCTCATCTTTGGTCAAGTATGTTTTGACAATTCAACAATAGATCCAATAAATCCATACATGAGTAGAATTTTGAGTGTACAAGGAATTTCACATTTGTTTGCATACTAATGATTTTGTATTGTTCCTTAATACCCAAGATCAATCGGTCAGCCCAATTTAAAACCTTAGCAAAACATTTATACTAGTTAGGCATGAATGATGTAGATTTACTAACACCCTCAATGTGTCACTGCAGCACATGGGAAAATGTCAATTGACTCTCAAATGAGTGCTGCAAAATTCGAATTATCAACCAAATCAATAAATTGTTTCAAAGTTCACAAACAATGCATCTGAATAAATCTCTATATATTAGCATTAATATCACTTCTGCACAATAATGATTCCAATTAAAACTTAAAAAAAGAAAAAATTTAAGATCTAAAAAAAAAACACCAAAATAAACTTAAACTTTTAAATACATGTACACATAAAGTACAATGACATAAAACATAAGTTAAATATGTTATCTCTGTACAAGTATAGACAAGAAAAGAAAACAGCAAAACATGTTAAATCCTTAATATTTTTTTTATGTCAAATAAATTTTCTCAGATCTCAAATCATAACATTTCCTTCCCTGAGTTCACTTCACAACATATTAGCCTCACAGGCTGAAAGATGACACTATTGAAAGAAATGTCTTCCACTGTCAGCTGACTGGCAAAGGGTATGCACCATGTCCAATAGATGCATATACATTTTAAAACACAGGGAGTCTTTCTCACAAAGAATGTTTTTTTTTACATGAACACTTTGGCAGACTAGACTGCCTATAACCAAATGTCATCAATATGTCTTTGAGTTTATATCTGGAAAACACTTAAATTTTGTCAGGTCAAGTTTGATATGTGTTCTCATCTGTAAATCATAACTATATTTTACAACTAGAAACACAAAGTATAAAGCTGAAGAAAATCTGAATTTTTTTGTTTCAAATCGTGGTATAAAGCTGAAGAAAATCTGAATTTTTTTGTTTCAAATCGTGGTCTAATGCAAATCCAGTGATAAACTGTATTGTTAAAACAGTGGATATGAATTATACATTCTAAACTTGAAGAGACTTGAGTGGGTGAAAATGAAAATTTTAAAAAATCCTTTTTTCTGTATTCACAGTGTTGAAGCAGATTTGTATTCTCCCAACCCCTCAGCTTCCCAGCATGCTACATGCTGTGCCAAGTTATAAGCCAGCATGTTGCCAGTATGTTATCACTGAAATGGCATCTGCTTGTAAAGGACTGCCACTGATCCAGGAAATCTTACAATTAGTTTATATATTCTCTTCCTTATACTGCCATTATACATTCAAGCAATTCAAAACAACCAACAATTAATTACCTAGTTTGTTTGGGGGACCAGAGTGGCCGAGTGGTCTAAAGCACTCTCCATTATGGATCACTGCCATCTCACCTCTGTAAAGCGTGGGTTCGAGTCTAAGATTCGGCTAATGTAGTTATGTGAGAAAGCTTGCCAGTAGCTTCTCGTGGGTCGGTGGTTCTTTCTGGGGTTTTTCCCAGGTTCATCCTCCATCAAAAATACTGGCCGTCATGTATAGCCTATCGTGTGCTTAAAAATGGCGTTAAGCCTACAACAACAACAACAACAACAACAACAACAACAACCTAGCTTATCCATTTGTCAAAACTTTCAAATAGACTGTTATGGCACTTTACGCTATTTTGAAGATGCTACGAAAATTAAAAAGCTTGTAAGATTGAATGATGCTACTAACCATGCACCACAGGATCAGGTCAGCACCATTTTCATTCTGGACAACCTATAGACACCATTAAAAGAGGTGTGGTAAAACCCCATGCTGATATGATGGAGAGAATTTGGGACAAGAGTTTCAATGTTTAATGTAGCAGCCATATCTGAGGTCAGACCCACACTATTTTCATTGTGGAAAAACTGGATATAATAATAGTCTTGTGAGATAAATAAAACCCCAGATGTTGCTATATATATATATATATATATATATATATATATATATATATATATATATATATATATATATATATATATATATATATATATATATATACACACAACAGTGCTGGTTGACTGTTAAAATTCCTATCAATTAATCATTTTCTTTTTACTTCTTGCTGGTAGTAACCACTTTTTATGTATAAATCATGTATCATATCACCTTTCTGTGGTGTTACATAACCTTCCAAAGCACTCTAAAATCCTGATCAACCAATTAATTAAAGCCAATTTTGATACAACTACATGTAATATCATTTAGGACGAGTAGTAGTAACAAGATTTTCAACATGGATGTAATACTGAATGTCAGTTCAGCACCATTTTTATTCACGTAAAACTAGACATCATAAGAAGTCTTCTAGTGAAAAGCCAGCATAGATATGGCTTTCAATCCAAGGGGATTTTTAAGATGGACATTGCAGTGACCATACTGAACATCTCCACAGCTTTAATGAAAGGTCAACTAGATGCCATAACAATCTTTCCATTGAAAACACCAAGATGACATAACTAATTCATTCAGGAGTTGTAGCTATAATAAAAGGATTTTTAAGATAGCTGCTGTTGTGTCCTGATTAAATGTCAACCCGGCAAATTTTGACCAACAAGACATCATGCGAAGTGACTTTAAGTCAAAATGTTATGTTAATATGTCCGTCCTTTATGGTGTAGTTTAAATAATAACAATTTCAGGTGGACTGCTGTTTTGGCCATATGGGATGTCCTATGGTAACACCAATATAATTCAGAACCATCACAATAAGAATTCAGATGAAGACTCCTTGTTTTTATGACCTTCCATTTTAGAAGTAACATTAATAATATTTTCAAGATGGTGGCTTTATTTTCAAGATGGTGGCTTTATTTGATGTTAGTCTGGCACCATTTTCACTCTTACCAAAAAGATGCTTCAGTAAAAAGCCTAGGGATGAATGTGAATGTTAAATGTCATTGGCATCCCTCCAAGAAGTTTAGGAGGAACAGAGACATCAAATGTGTGCTAATGAATAAACAGATTTCAGAAGATGGATGATAATAAGGCTGAACACCCTTCCCATAAGCTCTACTGGTCTACAAGTACAGCTGAAAACCATTCCAAGGCATCAGCATGAAAAAGATAATACCTCCATTGTGGGTACATGTATTAATTTATTACATGTGTAACCTTTCTTCTCAATGAATTAATCTTGATCAAAATGTATTCTTATGTTATATGTAACATCCTAAACATATAAGAAGAGGAATGCAATTAATTTTGTGTTATGTCTTAAGTTTCAATATCGAATCAATAAGTTCTGTTCATAACATGTAGAAATTGACCTTTTACTCTCATACCTTCCACCTAGATGCAATTATTGTTTCTTTTGCGAAAAATTCTATAACATTCTTCCTAGAGTGAACATTGTGATCTGCTACAGCCATTTGCACTCAATGAAACTAAGAGCAGATATCTTTCTGGTTGTTATTTCTTTTGTTTTCAGACATGTAGTAAAATATTTTTTGGTCACACTCCAACAGCAACAAGATTGCTGCTTGATGTCTATAAACAAATGGAAAAAGGTATAAATCAGTAAAGTTCAAATTAAGGTTTGGATTTTTTTTTAAAAACATGTCAAAATTTGTGGTGTACTGAATGTGTTGAAAACTTTATATTTTATCCGTTTTTTATGGAATCATCTTATGTTCTCACATTAACAGCTATAATGGTCTGTATTCCTAATTCACATTTGTTATTTTCTTCTTATAATGTTGATATACTGTTTCAGTCATAATTTTAAAAAATTAAAAGCAGGTAAAAATCATATCTTAAAAAAAGGAAAGACAGTGAAGTATTGATTATAAAACTTTAAAAGATTACGCCATGTGCTTGCTTACGAGCTGAACAAGATCATAATCTGACATAATGGATCTGCAGATCAGGGTCTATGTTGTTTGTTCTACTGATTACTCCTAACAAAATGCTTGGACCCAGATCTGCTGGTGCATTATGCAACAGGAAAATTGGATCTGTGCAGTTTGCAGTTGGACTCTTGCAGAAACAAGTGAATTCAGGAACATTTTGTTTATATAATCATTGCTCGATTCCTTTTGTCACTCTCTACCAAATACAATAATGAGATACTTTCCACATGCCACAATACAACAACACCTGTTAAAATATCGCAGGTAAAAGGTACACATCATCAAATACCTTAAAATAATTACCTTTCTATTAAGTAGGCAGTGATCACTGCAGCTACCAAATCATATCAATAACTGAGCAAACACCCTGCTGACCATGCGCATACCAGCAATAAAGATAGTCCCTCCCCAGGTATGTGGTGAAGGTATGCACTTGTGTGCTCATCAATATCACAGAGCATCGTCAACTTTGAGGTAAATTTCTTGAAACATTTGTGTTATAGTTATATAATAATTCAGAAATATAAATTACATTCAACTTTATTGAGAAATGTAATTTTGATCATTTTGAAATACAATATTCCAGTTAACTAAGATCTATATTAAAGGGCATTAAATAGATATACAAAACGTGAGACACTATACAGCATCTGCCTCAGATGCAAATTGCAGGTTCAAACCTGGGCCGAGGGCCTGGGCCAAACACTTGTAAATATTATACTAGCTGCTGCCTCACTTGGCAGCATTAACACGTTAACCCATTGGCGCCACGTTTACAGGGCATGAGGTAGTTGTCTACTGCCAAGCTCTGTAGCATCAAGGTCACGTAAGATACACAAAAGTGAGTGGCATTATAGAAAGGTAAACATATAAAGCTCTACAATGATACCAAATAATCTGAATATTTTAGTTGCCTAACAAAATACAGTGGGAAAAACCTAATTTTTTTTACTTTTTCTTTTTCCACCTAAAATTTTGCTCGTGGTAGGAATCTGATTATGTGTCCAGATGTTAGACTTTTGGAATCAGATTCAAGGCAGACTGGTCTGAACTGCACACAGACAGGTGAACCTGTGGAAAAAGTAGGATGAGGTGGACATTTTTAATGAAGAGTCACAGGTTTCTATTTACAATAATGATGGGTCCGTTAAGCAAAAAAAAAATATAAAAAATAGAACTCCATCTTTTCACCTTCTGCTCATGCGTAAGCAAACTAACCAATGGAAAACATGTTTTTAGCACAACCAGGCATTGGTCTAATTGAAAATTGGTTGGAAGTCGATATATTAGGATGCATTCAGAAATAGTCCCCAAAATGCGTTTCCTACTTGCATTTCATGCAAAAACCTCCAGGGGATAATGTGTTAAGAGGTCAGTGTTAGGATTGACAGGTTGACCTAATATCAGAATATTATGACTGGTAGGACATGATGCCCCATGTTTGAGGCATGATGCCCCAGTGCTAGACATCACTATAAACTGCCACAGTCTGCAAACATCGTAGCAACGTAACTAAAAAATTTCGCTACATTAAAAATCCAAAAACACACTGAGCTGCATTCTTCATGAGGGGTATCTTCAAATTTTAAAGGGAACAAGTTATTTTGAGAATATCATCTATGAATAGATTCCTGATAGTTTCACCAAATATGCATGTGTGTGTTAAAAATAAGTAATGCAAAAAGACAAAACTTACAGTTGTTGATCTTCATCTGAGAGTGGTCTAAAGCACTGTCCATTATGGATCATTGCCATCTCACCTCTGTCTGTGTGAGTTCGAGTCTCAGATTCGGCCAATGTGGGTATGTGAGAAAGTTTGCCAGTAGCTTCTCGTGGGTCGGTAGTTCTTTCTGGGTTCTTCCTCCACCATTAATACTGGCTGCCATGTATAGCATATATTGTGCTGAAAATGGCGTTAAACCATAAAAAACAAAACATTCACCTGAGCAGTGACAATCACCTGAGCAGTGACAATGCATTGTAACAATGGCACTACCTGTATATATTAAAGCCACATGTATGAGCAGGGACATATTTGCACTACAATATGTGGAAAACTGTATGCGGGCAATTGTACAACTTCGCAAAGGCCATTGGCATATTGATATTAATAATCATATAATCAAGGAAACCATATGATTGCCAAATAACATAAAAGTCACTTGGTATTAGTCAGACCGGTACAACCTACGGCTGCAGGCCAGAACTGGTCTATAACCTGGTTTTATCAACTTATTTACACTTATTAAGGGCTTTAAAACTTTCTTCTCCAGCCTGCACTCTAACAATAGGGATGCACCACACTCAAAGCAGCATGCATGTTGTGTGACAGTTAATCAAGCCCTAATACGTGATCACATTGAACTTTGTTAATAATAATGACTGGTACATGTTTCTTTTGATAAAATCAGTATGTACGCTACAATTTGATTGGCTAATCAGCTAGAAAGATAACATAACTTTACTGCATTAAAAAATTAGGAATACAAAGTACCAAAAAATTTTAGCATTACTGCAGAGATTATACTGAACAGGATCGTATATGGAACGCTGTGTGGCTGGAGAGCTTAATTCCAATGCAATGGAGTTTTGGTTATACCTGCCTAATCATTTTCAGGAAGCGTTATTTGGATACCCCCTAAAATCCCAAACAGGTCTGGATGAATGATGTTCTTCTGTAGTCCACAAAGTAGTATAAATCACCCAAGTTAATTGTACCTTCTTGGTTAAGAATAGGTAACAGTACAGTTACAATAGACCAGCCTGGAATCAAGGCCTTATTAACTAACCAATTTATCTTTAATCTGTTTTAAACGATCTCTTCCAAGCTAGTGCTAATACTTCTATCATAATTTGGTTGATTTAATAAACTACTTTTCAAAACAAAAATCAGCTTTGAAATACATGCAACATTTAGAAATAGGTCAGGAATGTCAAGGCCAATTTGTTATAGCATATTGAATAACATTAACTAAAACATGGAAAACTCCAACACTACACTAAAGGTACTCACACCATGTAGGCCACTTAAAATTATTCCCTTTATCTCTGTAATTGTGTGGTACAGACTTAACAGACACAAAAGCCAATGTAACAATTCACTTTTCTTCACTTGTTACTTACTAAAACGATTTTTAAAAATGTGACCCTTTATATAGTCATGTATAGCAGTTATTAGGTACATCTTATACAAGTCAAATCTGTGGTACTGACAAGTATTATTATTTCTTATACATGTAAAATCTGTGATAGTGACAATAATTATTATTTCTTATACATGTAAAATCTGTGGTACTGACAAGTATTATTATTTCTTTATACATGTAAAATCTGTGGTACTGACAATAATAATTATTTCTTATACATGTAAAATCTGTGGTAGTGACAAGTATTATTATTTCTTTATACACGTAAAATCTGTGGTACTGACAAGTATTATTATTTCTTTATACATGTAAAATCTGTGGTACTGACAAGAATTTATTATTTCTTATACATGTAAAATCTGTGGTACTGACAATAATTATTATTTCTTATACATGTAAAATCTGTGGTACTGACAAGTATTATTATTTCTTTATACGTGTAAAATCTGTGATACTGACAATAATTATTATTTCTTATACAAGTCGAATCTGTGGTACTGACAAGTATTATTATTTCTTCCAGAAGGTTCTTATGTTAATGGAGATTTTACACAAGGCACAACTGATATTTTCAAGGAATAAAATATCATTAAATATTATTATTTAAAGTATCTGGGAATATTTTTTGGTATAGAAAATTGAACAAAATAAAAGTTTTCTTGTTAGGTTAAAATAAATTATATGTATTTCCTATTGCACTGGTTTTAAAATCAGGGTAGGCAGTATGCTGGAATTTTTTTTCTTTCTTTCTTTAAAACATATATTTAATATGAGGGAGATTTTTTTACCATGGGGGAAACAAAGTTCTAGGGTCAGCAACGAGAAACAGGGATGGTTGACCGACTAGAAAAGTATGTTTAGGAGGCCTTAAAAGTTGTAAATGTCATGATACTGATTCAAATTTCCTGGTACTAACTGATTTTTACCAAGCAATATCAAAGTTTCATTCACCGGATTTTATTTTCATCAATAGACAAAAACCAATTCTTTTGGTATTTTCCAGAAGAGAAATAAATAGGGCCCACACCTGACCCAGAATTATAAGCAGGTTTGTGAGTAATATTGGGGGACAAGCTGTTGAGGGAGAGGTGTATCTGAGAGCTCCTTGACAACTAGGAGTTTACAGATACACCTGTCACTGACAACAAATCATGAAAGAGAGAACAACACCATATTGCTGACTATTATCTGACTGATCAAGAATTTTCTTTTTGAATTTTCACGTGATTCAAACATCGTATATGGTCACCTAATTTCTTAATTTTTAATTTTGATGTTCTTGCATCCATTTACTCCATGATTTAAAACCCAAAAATGATTGGTTCATCTCCCACCCAACTACACTACTTGTTGCTTTTCGTTGTACGATATTTTGGAGCAGCACTCTACTGGTATAATGAATGGATGATCAAGCAGCTGGATCTCCAATATCTTCCAATGTGCTGTATGACTCTGGATGACATTTTTTAAAAATATAAAACACCAAACATACGTTACGCTGATTTTATTTAAAATAATAAAGTTAATACAAATTAATTTTTCTGTCTTTTAAATGAAATATAGGAGCAATATTGTACTGTATTTGATGAACATGCCTAACAGTTTGCAAATAAGTACAGCTGCGAAAAACAAAGACCTTGATCTGCATCACATAATGTAATGTCCATTCAGGGTCAATTTTGTTTATTCTTTGTCCTAACAAGGGACGGAGACCTAGATCTGCTGGTACTTAATGCAATGGTAGATCTAGAGCTCTAGATTCCACTGATAACAAAGACTATACAGTTCATACAATTGACATGTAATGACATGGTGTCTGTAACAGTGTACCAATATCTAACATGTAAAATAGATTCCCAAAAAGTCCACAGAGGGTCTTTAAGAGACATATATTTATCTTCTATGACATGCAGATTACATGAGTCACCAGAATTTATTTGTCGGATTCAACAGAGTAGCAACTACTGCGTTAGAAACTTGATTAGAGTTTGCCACTTGGAGGCCAAGAAGAAACACATTTTTGTTCCCATTACACTGAAAAAACGGCATTAGGAATGTGTTTTACGGTACACTTGAGATGCTTTATTGGTTTTCAGATTTTGGAGAGGAAAAGCAACAAGTTGGATTCCCATTAGACTGAAACACTGCATTAATTAAAAATGTGTTGGTTTTTTTTAAAATATACCAGCTCTACAGCTTTTTTTGCTGAAACGCAATAATACAGCATGAAGAAGGAAGCATTGTGACAGGGTGGTTACATTTATCTGTGTAGTTTTTCTTCTTCTTTTTGCTCTATTTTTAATTTTTATTGAACACTTAAATGTATTTTGGATTTTTTTATACACTTGGTTTCTAACACAGAGCACAATCCAAGCTGTGTAATTTGTACACTTTATGGAGACAAATTAACAACAAATGTATAAAGAAAATTTTAATGCATCTAAATTATGCAAAACATTTACATTTTAAGCATTTAGCTGTTAGCGTATTGCTCCTGCTATAAACACAATCCATTAAGTATCATTGCGTGTTTGTTCAATATATACTATGATCTCTAGTTATACTTGTTCCATGCCAATTGGAAATGATAATACTTGATCATCAAGAGAACACTCACTTATGGCAGAATAAGATAATCCAACATACTTTATAGCCCCCTAAAATTATTGCATTATGTTGCTACCAACAGAGTACTGTCAAGAACATACCATATTTACTCACTGATAAGTCCAACTGCAAACTGCACATGCACTGGCAAATCAGGATATGTTATTTGCAATTTGACTCTAATTAAAAACAAGTACACATGTATGTATGGTATGATTTCTGCACACACACCCAAACAGTTTTTGTGTCTAATTTCCACCATCAGTGCATTGGCAAGGATATGACTTACAAACATGTATAGATGGTAATGCATGTAACACAAAAAATAACTTGACACATGTTGAGGTCTTTTAACCAGGTCACAGTGATTCAGTAAATGGTCTATAAAAAAATCTAACAGAGACACTTTACTGCAATAGTATGTATTGAGTCATTTATGTAGAATAACCTTATTGTTGGTGGATAAAGAACTGAAATGAGATGAGAGTATATCATATATCCATGCCAATACACAAGACAGAAAACTGAAGGGGCTATAGTAAAATAGATTTGTTTGCCAATATACAAGGTGGGTGGAAATGAGACACAGAAACTGAAGGGTCTATAGTATATCATATTTCCTTGCCAATACATGTTACAATCTTAATCTCCCCTGTCCAATGTGAAGACCTCACAGTGAACACTATACTGGATTATTGTTCTTGTGACTTCTGAATTAGCCAATGGAAATGTAGCTTTCAAAACTTATAAAGTGAAATCAATCGGCACACATTTCCCAGCACAGCAAATCACCAAGCATGCACGGTGGTAATTTTCCAGCAAATACTTAGGCATGCATGGTGGTAATTTTCCAGCAAATCAAGATTTTCCAGTTCGATCTTAGCATCAACTTCAATTCCGTGAATCAAGCTGGAATCAAAACAGACTGTGAGTAATGGATTTTTTAAAGCCAGTTTAGACTCAACAACAAGGTGTGCATATTATATAAAATAAAGCAGATGACAACCACAAAAGTTAAATTGTACCATTTTAACACTTACAGATAGTCCAGGGTCATCCTATGATAAGATTACAAAAATAGATTATGCCAATGGTGGCCCATGACCTAAACATACCATGGTAACACTTGCAAACATATTTCAAACATGATAAAGATCATGTGGCAAATAATTTTCCATTTACCTATTTGGCCTAGGGCCATCCTAAACTTTTCAAACGAACATGGCATGAATCAATATACACAATCTATGATACCATAAATTATCGATACAGATATGAACTTGACGGTCTTGCAGAAGGTCTCGCAGTGGTCGGGTGGTGCCATTTAATATATGTTGGCATAATGATTGTTATTTCAAGCATGCAGATTACATACAGATATATTGTTTGTTCATATGCCATTTTCATCCCTGACAACTGAAAAATAAAAATATCCTCCAAACAGACTACCTTTTTATTCAACTTTTAAGGCCATTTATGGCTGATTGGTCTATTTGATTGGGTCCAGGACTCGTAGTCTGCCGTGTGAATGCTTTTAAAACATTTTTTTTATATTCACTACAATATGGAAGGTACATGTATGTGTGATCTTCAAGCAAGAAGAAAGGAAAAATCTTGTCTAGATCAAGTCCAATGTATGCAAGAGAAGACAACAACAAAATCCATAACATTTTAATTCTTGTAGATGCTAAACAGCTGCTGCAGCTACAGACACTCATTTCTGCCAGTGAAATAAAAAGAAATTATTGACAACACCCACTCCCCTTTTACAAATCAACAAGGTCACTATAGATATATGCATTTTGGAATCTGCCAGCTTGCAGATTTTGTGCTCAATTCTTTCTTCTATCAACATGTTCTGTCACTGATGATATATCAGTGTAAAAGGAGACATTCCAAACAAACTTGTTCCCCATGTATGATTTGATTACACATCATTTAACAGTCACCTTTGTGTGAAGTTTCTTAGCTGCTTGGTATCTTTTTGCAGCAAATTTGGATGTAATACTTCTTTTATGTCATGCAATGAATAAACTGGTTAATTCTGATTGGTGATTATTGCTTTTCCCTGGATTTTAACAAACAACAACCACCAATCAGAAATGAATGAAGCATACTTCAATGAACTACACATTGTAGCCCTAATATTAAATACAAGACTGTAGACTGTTAATTTTGTCATTAAATAATCAGTCAAGTACTTAAATCATGAAAAAGTATGAAATGTCTTCAATGTCCTCCCAATGACAGCTTAACTTGTAAGCGTGGAAAAAAGGTCAAGGCCATTTAAGGGTTAAATTGTTTCACATCTAGTCCAAAAAGCAAATGTCTCCTGCCATTAAAAACTACAAAACCATACCATCAACTATATATAAAATGATGTTCATTTAACACCATTTGTTTATTCAACTAACTATGTATACTCACACAGAAGCCAGATCCAAATGCAATTTGCACATACCCAGATCTTTTTTTTAAATTTTTTTATTTTTTATGGTTTAACGCCATTTTTCAGCACAATATAGGCTATACATGGCGGCCAGTATTAATGGTGGAGGAAGAACCCGGACAAACCCCGGAAAGAACCACCAACCCACGAGAAGCTACTGGCAAGCTTTCTCACATAACTACATTTCCTGAATCTTAGACTCGAACACACGCAGACAGAGGTAAGATGGCAGTGGTCCGTAACAGACAGCGCTTTAGACCACTTGGCCACACGCGGCCCCTCATACCCAGATCTATCATAGCATTATGCAGTTTCAGATCTGAGTCTGTGCAGTCTCTTAGGACTAATAAACAGAACAATACTGACCCTGATCTGTTAGGACTAATCAACAGAACAAACAATACAGACCCTGATCTGTTAGGACTAATAAACAGAACAATACAGACCCTACTATGTTAGGACTAATCAACAGAACAAACAATACAGACCCTGATCTGTTAAGACTAATCAACAGAACAAATAATACAGACCCTGATCTGTTAGGACTAATCAACAGAACAAACAATACAGACCCTGATCTGTTAAGACTAATCAACAGAACAAACAATACAGACCCTGATCTGTTAAGACTAATCAACAGAACAAATAATACAGACCCTGATCTGTTAGGACTAATCAACAGAACAAATAATACAGACCCTGATCTGTTAAGACTAATCAACAGAACAAAAAATACAGACCCTGATCTGTTAGGACTAATAAACAGAACAATACAGACCCTGCTATGTTAGGAATAATCAACAGAACAAACAATACAGACCCTGATCTGTTAAGACTAATCAACAGAACAAACAATACAGACCCTGATCTGTTAAGACTAATCAACAGAACAAATAATACAGACCCTGATCTGTTAGGACTAATCAACAGAACAAACAATACAGACCCTGATCTGTTAAGACTAATCAACAGAACAAACAATACAGACCCTGATCTGTTAAGACTAATCAACAGAACAAACAATACAGACCCTGATCTGTTAAGACTAATCAACAGAACAAACAATACAGACCCTGATCTGTTATGACTAATCAACAGAACAAATCATACAGACCCTGATCTGTTAGGACTAATCAACAGAACAAACAATACAGACCCTGATCTGTTAACACTAATCAACAGAACAAACAATACAGACCCTGATCTGTTAAGACTAATCAACAGAACAAATAATACAGACCCTGATCTGTTAGGAATAATCAACAGAACAAATAATACAGACCCTGATCTGTTAGGACTAACCAACAGAACAAACAATACAGACCCTGATCTGCGTGTGCATCATGTGATGGCAGATCAAGATCTGTGTCATCTGCAGTTGGCCATAAATTGTAAGCGAGTACAAATGGTATGTCACCATATCAAAGCAGTAGTTCTTGCTAAATCAGCACACTGGTAGTAAACACTAGACTGTACAATGAAATTTACAAACCAATGTTTTACTCTCATAATGGAGACTCGATACCATCAAAAGTGGTAATGAAGTTACATTAAAAAATTCATTTTTAATGGACAGAATTATAAAATGATTCATCACATGCAGTGGCCTAGCATCCACCCATGCGATTCCTGTATCTGCAAATGCCCATTAAAGAGCTCAAATTTCCCACAAAACTACTTTTTTTTATTAGCAGGGGAGCCCATAAATCTGCAACACTTTTGTATCACCCAATTTTTTGGCTGCCTGTGAGAAAATTTCCTCATTTCTCATCAATATGCATAAATCTGGTAACCAATCAATGTGAACATACGTAAATTGTAAAACGTCACCACCATGACCTAGCAGTCTGTAAATCTGAATGAGCCAATCAAAATGTCTTCTACAAGGCAGTCACTTATTAATAAAACAGGTACTTTCATTGATGTTCAAGAGATCGTCACATTGTGTTGTTAATGACCTATTTTTGTTCATGCACATGCATTGAGTATTATAGAAAGTCACTCTGTTATACAACTGAATGGGTGGATACAATGTCATCTCCCTACAAGTGCAAGTAAAAGTAAATTGATATTCTTTATTTCAGAACCATCCCATGAGATATTGAAAAAAAGGGTCAATATTCTGAAATGCAACATGTATTTAATAGTATAAATTTTTGATAGTTTGTTGCCTAGCTAACAAATGGTATACAAACTTTGGACTTGGTAAGGATATCAAGGTACTGAGGGGTTTTTTTTCAGATGGACAGGCACACCAATGCTTATCCTGCTAAATGTTACCAGCATAATATTCATCGTGAATTAATAGTAAATTATTTCCAGAACAAATGTTATGAAACCTCAGAAGGAATGTAATCTTCATATCTATCTTATCCAGGCAGCGACTTGATATTTAGTTTATGGATAGAACATCGAAATACTGAAAAGTCTAGACAAATGTAAAAATTCAAAAAGAAATCTTCAGAATTTTTTTTTAAACTTTGCACTTCAAAGAGATTTCTGATGGTTTGTGTTGAGATTGCCATTGATAACAATTTCACCAGTCAGTTGTATAATTAAAATGAACGCACAATGAAACAAAAAAAGAAAACAGATGCACAGTAGTAAGCAAAAAATAATAGACGTAGGAATAAAAGCATGAACAAACAATAAATGAATGTACGAGACTTAGTACCATCATCCACAAGGCTGGAAATGGGAGTCGCAGAGGCTGAGACTAGTTAATGTTCTGAACTCGCGACCAAAAGGTGCGACTCCTATCAATGAACTTATCAAGGTCCACTACCATGGTGTGTCCTTCACGGGGCAAAGCACCGTAACTCCTTTTTGCCTACTTTTCTTGATTTGCCATACAACAACAAAAAAAACCAGGACTAGTAAATTTCTCAATTCACTTGTCCTTACAGTCACCAAAAAATGATGTTCTGATGTAAGAAACGGGAGACAAATGTGAAATATATAATTTATATACGAATGAAAATAAAGGATAATCAATAATGTTAACATCTCACACACAAATATTATAATTTTACTAAAAACAGGAAGTAAAAACAAAATGCAAATTATGACCAGAAAAAGAGGATGGGTTTTGACACATTAACTCCTGGAGGTTTTTGCTGTTTTCGCATGAAATACGAGTAGGAAACAAATTTTGGGGACTATTTCTGAATACATCCTAATACATCGATTTCCAAGCAATATTTCATTGGACAAATGGCTAGTCGTGCTAAAGAAAATGTTTCTCATTGGTTAGTTTGATGGCGCATGATCATAAGGTAAAATAATGGACTGATTTTGTTTTTTGCTTAATGGACTCGTAATTTTCATATAGAGAAGACTCTTTATTCAAAAATGTCCACCTTATCCTACATTTTGCACAGGTTCACCTGTCTGTGTATGCTTCAGACCGGCCCGCTTAGATCTGAGGCCATAAATTCAAAATCTGGACACAAATTCGTAATCTGACCATGGCCGATTTTTGGGTGAAGCAAAAAAAATAATGGGTCCAAAAAGTTTTTCACTCTGTATTTTGTAGTGCAACTAAAATGTCCAGATTATTTGGTATCATTATAGAGCTAAATCTGTCTATCTTTCTATAATACCATCCACTTTAGTCTTTAGTGTATCATACATAACCTTGTCGCTACAGACCTTGGAAGTAGGCTACTACCTCATGCCCCGTAAAGTCGTCACTAGGGGTTAATGTGTTAATGGGAATTTTATTTACTGTTTTATTAGACTAAACAATAAAATTGTCAAGTGCCAAATTGTTCGTCAGTGACATCCAGTAATTAATTCGTAGGCTAGCCGACAATCAACTGTCTTGGAGTAGAGTTTGAACGGAAAGAATGTTAGTTTACCTCGGTCAGACTGTTACAATATTTAGAGTGAAAACAGACTGAGTGTTTGACACGCGTTAACCTAGGTTAGCTGTCAGAAATGATTGAGACAAATGATAAGGTGATATTTCGATCCTAAGTGGCATTTTTGGCATCTTGATAGACGGTTTTCAAAGGGTCTGCAAGGATAGCATTTATGCCGATTGGTCAAATGTATAGGAAAGAGGGTTGGGTCGAAACCTAGAATTGGGGAATATATTCTCTGAGTCAATGAGTTTTGAATTAGTCTAGGAAGATCTCTGCAAGAGACGGTCAGCATTTAATAGTTCCAACATAGGAGAAGACTCCGAAGGTATTTTTACAGCAGTGCCTTCGTAATAATAAGCTCAGGAAAGTCCGCCGGAAATCAAACGGCAGAAGCACATCAAAAACACAAGGTATTTAACTCAAATTCACCTTTATCACGATGTAATGTATATGATGTTTTTCTTTGTCATAGATGCATAATGTATCGATACTATGATACAAATAGTTCAGTATTACATTGATTTAATAACGTACTTTGATATGTTTCTTTGTTACAGATGCATGATGGGTTCATATTTTTGTATGGATAGTCAGTTTTACAGTGATTTAATAATGTAATTTTGAATTCTTATTTTTTACCTTATATACTTAGGTAGGTAAATGGGTGGTGTAGAAAACCCGCCGTGTACATTTATGATTGGAAAGTGTTACATTAGTTTGAATTTATCCTATTAGTAAATATGGATTGTGTGTTATGATATATTGCCTCACTTTACGTAATGATTTACGGGAATATATGACTTTCCCGAATTCTGATGTCGATAATTAGCAGTATAGCTCTATTGATCTGAAGACTTAAATAGTATTTGTTAGCCGTATAAATGATCACACTGATAGTAAGATCTGATTTTTCGAAAAAGGACTTACTATCTCAACTCAAAGTAACGAGATACTTAGGCCGTTTTACCCTTTTCTTTTACAAGGAAAATAGTTTGTTTGAAGTAATAGCGAGGAAGTCGAAATTCAGAGACTGGAAAAGAAAATTGGAAGACAGAGTTGTGTAATCCCACGCACAACCAAAGGGCCAGCTCAAGTGAGACTAACGCAGAAGAAGAAAAACCAGTCAACGAAAAAGGTCATTTTGAATCACCCAACAGTCCAATGTTAAATGAACATTCGATTCCATGATGAAATTTACTCTCAGTATTAACGGCTAACTTCATTTATTTTATTAGTGTTTGGATTCTTATCAATGTATCCATTATTTTAAAGCTTCAGTTTATGTATTTCTGAACTAAGTGTATTCAGAAAGAAAGAAATTGTAATTCACAGTGTCATTCTTTTCTTAATTGTATTTTTAATTAAATTCATATTTTATCTTTACGGGGGCTCGTGTGTTGTCTTGTTCAAAGTACCATCTCAGATTACTATAACCATTGACCGGGCAGATTACACCGTAGAGATCATCTTCTAGATAACGATAATTAGTGGGAGGCGGTCTTCAAGTGTTGTTTTCTAAGTTGCAGAAAAATAACTTGTCTCCCCCGATTCAAGAATTTAAAGGCTATAAAACAATTCTTTTGTTTGTTTAATCAACAAAATCTGATTTTTATTTCATCCTTTGGTGCTCTTTTGTACACACAGATAAGAGCAGAGCAGCATGGTTCACCGAGTACAGACATAATTTAGCATAAATACAATACTGTGCATACACTCCAATGTCTTTTGTTTGTCTGCAAGCAATATGTAAGGTGTTGTTGGTAAATAACATCAATTCTATTAATATCAGTAGGGCAAATTCATAACCAGCAGTGCCTTCCATGGCCCTAAGCACTGAAAATATTATGGTGCCCCTATAAAATGTTAAACTAAAAGTAAAAAAATATATTAAAAGCAAAAAAGGTAGGCAAATACCATTCTTGCCATCATTCCAAATAAATAAATAAAAAAACGCATACATGCAGATCAAAATTAAATATAATTCATTCAGTTTTATCATCAATAATTAATTTAATTTTTTCTGGTGTCTTTGCTGGCTGATGCTTTAAGCTCTGTGCTTACTGTGCTTTATGGTTATTTCAGCCATACCTGGTAAACTAGTCCATGATAAAAATTTGGCAAATCTTTTCTCATAGGAAATCCAAGATCAATGGGTCTAAGCCCCCCTCCCACTCTCCATATCATTGCCCTTAGATGGGACAACTTGTCAATCAAAAGTCTTATCAATGACCTGCTGTTAATAACAGATTCATTCTTAACAAACAACCAGGAACACATGAAAAATCACTGCAGGTTGAACAGCTCATACATTAGTTTGGACCTGAAGAATAATAGATGCTACCTTAATCTGAAGATGGATGACAGCTGCTACCTTAATTTGACAGATATTACCTTCAGCTGTCACCTATACTGGATAGGTGAAATATTGCTGAAAATAATAAACATCAAAGAAAGAAGTTCATCTAATATTTTCAAAATGTCTTGATAGACATGCCAATATAATAAAATGTTTTGACAATTAGACATGCCAACAGAAATACATTGTAAAATGTTTTGACAACTAAGACATGCCAATTGTGACAGGGCAAATTTCTGGCGATCTATCTTGAACCCATTAGATGAGACCAGAGAACCATTAAATAGGTTTCTAGAGAATGGACGCAAATCAATTATCACTCTGTCATGTTCAGAAAGTCTTTTTGCCGGGATAACTCTGTTCTGAAATTAAACATTTGTTAGCATTTAGGAGTCCAACAGACTACCAGTATTAGAAAAACAGTAAACGTTGATTTCATTGTGAAACTGTCACGATTTGAGAATTTCCAGTCAGCACTGTAGTCAATGTAGGAGGTCAGACTGACCCATGGTTTGGCGCTTTAAAAAGGCGGAAAATGTATGTAATTATAATTGGCCACACTAAAGGAAGGTGTTCCCACACTGAAAGTTCTAGTTTAATATCGTACATCGAAAATTCAACTCAGTCTAAGCTGCTCTGCAAGGGAGGTTACTAGTCTTTGGACTTCAGTCTTTGACTCCGAGAACAGAATTTGCAAGAAATTCTCCTCGTGATAACCGTTGATCAAGGAGATGGATGCCTATGAAAGAAACAGGGTATAAACGACACAACTTAAGGTATTTTGCATCAAATTTCATGAAATTCGTTTATGCCAAGATAATGTTTTGTTTGAATTGTCTGATAATATGTGCAGGAATTTAGTTGTTTGAATTCATAGACCAATTTTTCCTGATATGAGTATAACTGTGTTAATTCTTATATTTCTTTCAAAGAAGTGTGACGAATTGTTAAATTTGTTGTCTTGTATAGCAATGCGGTATTCTAATATATTATGTATTACTTCAGTTATATGAGTTAAAAGAATCCGTTCGAATTCACCCATCTTAAATGATTTCATTTTTGAAAGACTAGAATTATGTATTCACTGAAATAGTGTAATTAGGAAACTAGGAATGTTTTGGGTCTTCCATGCTTGGCCCGGTTAAATATCCTTTGACATTTGTTTGAATGCCGATAGCAAAATCTGATAACGAGGGGTGGAGAAATTTCTCACTCCCCATGGAATAGCCGACAGGAAAACTTAAGCTAGCTCTGTTTCTCTTTACAAGGGGAAAAACAGCTATTCACGCGCGGTGAGAAGTCTGCGGATATATTTGGGACATCTTCAGACGCATTGAGAACTCTAAATATTGACCCGTCCGCCCAAAGAAGAGAGGTGAAACCGCGAGAAAGTCGAGCAGAAATGAAAATGGAAAGAAAGGAGTGAAAGGATGAATTGGAAGCGCTAAGAAAGTTATGCACTCGCACACAGCAATGATTTTGACTGTTCACTCGATCATATGATGAGAAAAAGTCCTATCTGTAAACAGATTGGCTATTCTTTTATTTTTATATAAATCTAATTGTGACTTAAAGGGTGCAAAGACAGATTTATTCTAAAGAAGTGCATTGTTCTAATGAATTTTATTGATTTTCCATTGTTTGTAATTAATTAAATTTTGATTCATTCTGTTTTATATATCTGCTCAGATTCCTACTTATTCCACCTGTAAGTTTACTCGAACCGGGCGAATTATACTCAGGGTGGTCATCTCCTAGATACCGAGTATAAAAATATGAGGTGGGAAATATAACATTATATACACCACCCCATAACACCAATAAATAAGATGTTTTGACATTAGACATGCCAATTGAGTAGAAATAAAGAAACATGTTGGTATAGCGTGCTAATAAAAATCTCCATCTTCCAATTTGTTTTCATCTATGAAAATTTTGAATAATATTTTTTAATACACATTTAAAATATAAATGTAGTAGAAAATATGACAAATTTCACTAGTTCACTATCCTATTCAAATCCATAAAATAATTTCATACAAATGAAAGCTAAAAGTGCTACATTAATACAATTTCAAACTTCTACCAATTTCTTGCATGTTTGAAAAACAATACCAGTTAAGTGTTTCTTTAAAATTTATTATAGAAAACCAATGAAACAATTAAACAATGTGTTCTAGTCAAGCAATTTCAGGAATAAAACAAATAGTGGAAGTAGATAAATTGTAGACAGTTGCCATTTTGAACATATCTGTGGACAGATTTAGTGGTGGAGTCAGGCATCTTAAGGCAGCTGTTACCAACCAGTTTGATCCAATATATCCTTCCTCTGTACATTGAGACTGACTGTAATAACTATGAAAAATTTTATGGTATGTACAGCCGAGAATGCTATGTAATACCTTTTAAAATGAGTTCCTTCAAAGATAGAATATCTTCCTTATTTCCATTATTTGTTTGTTCCTCATAATTGAAGGTAATTTACTTACTACAAGAACAACTGCTGATTTACAGACGAGTAAAATTTTGCAAAATATCAGCAGTGTTCTTTCTTTTTTGAAAAGAATTTTTTATCCCAATATCATGAATGAAAATGATCTGGTGTAATTTAAAAGGCGCTAAATTATAATAACTCAACTTGTCAATATAAATTACACGCATTTCAAGTTGGCAATTATGTCTAAATACTTGAACAAATTTTGGGTGACAGCCACTGGAGTGCAGAGTAGGACTACCTTTGTCCTGAAGGAATCCTTTCACAACAGCAGAGTGGAGGCAGGTGGTCATAACCAGGTGTACCAATATAGTTGTGCCACTAAATATATCTTGTTTGCCAAAGAATCCCTTTCTAAAACTACCATATATACTCATTTATAAGTAAAGTCCAACTGCAAACTGACACACACACACACACACACACATATATATATATATATATATATATATATATATATATATATATATATATATATATATATATATATATATATATATATATATATATATATATATATATATGCACACACACAGCAAACAACACAGACCCTGATCTGCTGGTTCATTATGCTATGGCTGATTAGGAACTTTGATATATGCACTTTACCTTGACTTATAAGTGAGTACATATGGTATTAATTTACGTCAGGCTTGAAGTTATGTTGTAATACTTGTATCTACTATATATCAAAACATTTTAAGTCCAAAACACATGCAACAAATTTATCATTCATAAAAAGTTATTTCCTATACCCATTGAAACATAACTGGAATATAATCAAATAATTGATTAGCAAAGTAATTTTTCTGATTTTGTTGTGAAAATACAGTTTGCAGCTTTCTTAAGTGTTATTCACTGTTCCCCTAAATTTCTCTGTTCCTTCCTTTAATTTTTTTCTTCTGTATGCCTCATTCTGAAAAATAGCTGATCGACAGGAGAGGCAGTTAATAGGGCATATACAGTAAGGTGACCTGATCCATGAACCCCACCTTCCCATCAAAGGTCTGTCAAAACTAGACACCAAATTTATTGATAATGAAAAGGGGGAAGGCATTGGGTTAGAGAGGAAATCAAACTGTCATCAAATCATCGCTTTTTAAATCAGATATCTGAATCACAAGCATTGTTTTTTAATTCAGATATCTGAATCACAATCATTGTTTTTTAAATCAGATATTTGAATCACATTTACAAAATTATATTTTTTTCTCATCAAGAGACCCTCCATAAGCTCTCCATTATTAAAATAGTCACACCCAAAGGATTATGTTCTTCCTTTGTTTCTAGAAGCCACATTTCTCTAAATCGAATCTTCATTCTGTTATTACTTGTTTTTACCCATCTCTTTTTAATACTGGGATACTGCAAGGTCAGTCTAACTGTGCATACCATGTGTACTCACTTATTAGTTATATTCAAGTGCAAACCACACAAACCTATATCGGCCAATGTATAATGCACTAGCATATATGGGTCTATGCAGTTTGTCTATAACTAATCTACAGAACAAAAAAAAAAAACCTGATTTTTCGGCAAATTATTTGTTCATAAACAACTCCAGGGTTGTGTGTCTTGTTTCTCTCAGAATTAGCATGTATGCACAATAAGCCAAATTTCAATAGATAATAGTTATAACAGGCAATACCTCTGGATGCATTCATACCTTACAGTAACTATGCCCCTGGAACATACCAAACAAATATTTAGCAAGATATGTGTTTCCTGAGGTACAGGGGTTCATGCAACCTGAACCCTTGAGGTCAGGCCCTATCCTGAGGGACTTGATCCAAGGATCATAGCTTGTCCAGAACTGAGATCCTCATCATATGACCTTATTACATGTACATGTATACACTTATAATGAAAAGCTAAATTAATAGGTGCAACTGACATTATTAACACTGGAATGCCTCATGACCTCCCAAGGAACTTTTAAGTTCTTAGATCACTGTTGGATGGGCATGCTAGGACAACTATTCATAACCAACTGATATTGGCCCTTGGGGCATTCCCTTCCCTCAGTCAAGGACCTACCTATGAGGATCAAAATTTACGGCTGAGGTCAATACAGAGAAATGTCTTACAAACAAAAATTATTTGTTGTGAACATACTTTAGTAAAATTACATTTCCTTGTTACATCAGCACTGTGCACTGGTTTAAAAAAAAATCAATGTTACTGACAGTGGTACACAAAATTACTGAACACAAGACCACAGATGTGTGAAGCAAGTGCTTCTTTTTTAAGGCTGCAGCCAATTAACATCATCTTACGAAACCAAAAGCTTAGTTTCCAACCCACAGAATTTAATGATATTTCCTTTCTGAAATTAGAAGCAGTCTTTCCATTGACATGGGATGCATACCACATGACAAATGTCTCATAAAATTTAATATCATAAAAAGGGATAGAATGCATCCCATTAACTGCAATAAATCTGACAACAAAACGGCAGATGTTGAGTGTGGGTGCATTTTCCTGAAACTGACTGGCCATTCATAAATCTGTCATTTATCAGGATAAACTCACTTTTCTGAGGGAAACAGGAGACAGCCCTTTGTTACAACAAGAGAAACTAACCTAACTAGAGTTAAAATGGACATAACATCTAATGTGTAGTAAAAAAATAAAAAGCTGCTAAATAAAACTGACAATAAAATGTATAAAAAATTAAAATTTTTAATGTTCAGCAATTTCATGAAAATGTTAATTATGAGTAAGATGATATTTTCACAAAGTTTTATACATGCAAGATAAAGTTTGACTTTGTAAGACAGCCATGACATATACACCATTACACCACAAAGCAACATCCCTTTTTCAACTTGTCAACAATACCAACATTAAATAAAAACAATGAGGACAGTCTAGTCCTGAAAATATGATGAATTCTACATTGAAAAGAATGCAGTTGAGACTCTTCATGAATGACTAGAAATTGTTCATAAAAGGCAATGGTATAGCAAAGAATAAATGGGTAATCTCTCTGGGAATTCAAATATAATCTGATCTGTAGATCTTGACCCTCTTAGCCTTGTATCAAGATAAACAAAGGTAGGAGGGCCATAAGAACTCTGGCTATAATTAGTGTAAGCAAACATCCTCAAGTTCCAACATTCATCTTATTTAATAAACTGTTTTGGTGTATGGATAAAACATTTTGTTTACATTCCAATGTCATTTTGTTTTAATTAAGTAAACTTTAAAAACGTATTTGGTATCTGAAAATTTAAACTAACTCAAATTTTGAAAATATGGTGTCTTGAAAGTTTGATAATCCAGATATCGGATTAAATTAACCAGTCTAAATGGTGAAAAAAATTCCATATCTGACAGGTTTCCATAATATCCAGCAAACAAAAGTTTAACTGTAAAATCATTTGATGGCTGACATTGATGGACTTCTAGTTTAAAAGAATAAATAGGGGAAAAGTGGGTATAAAGATATTCTGTCAGATATTGTACCCCTGTCCATTAACAAAATTACCATTCCAAACAAACATCAATTGAAAACGAGGACACTTTTATTGATGTATACGAACGAGACTCTTCTTGATGATGTATTAATGTTTTTACATATTAACTTTCACGATAAACCTAATCTTTTCACAAAATGCCACAGGTGAAAAAAATGCATAGTATAGTGTTGCCTGTGACTCAGAATTATGGCTGCCAGTTGTTTTTTTCTATTTATCTCCTTGCTGGACAAGGCTTGGGGCTCAACTTAAAGCTGTATGCGATCAGTGGCGGTGCCAATTGGACTGCTGAAATCTGCAGCTGGACCCTTTTCGAGTCAGTAAAAGTTTGACAACCGTCATGTCCAAAAACAGTTCCTGTATTATCAAATGCATCAAATTTTGTTGGCCAAGTTAACAAAACCATAAATACCCTAACATGAATCTAAAACTTAGACTTTTGAATATATCTAAAATATAGACTTTTGAATATACCTGTACTGAATTTGAATTAACATTTGGATCATACTTAGTGAAACTGTCTTAGGAATCGAGGTGACTTTGATTAGAGAGCTCTTTCAACCAATGCTAAAGTATTAATATATTTTATAATGTATTCGTTGCAACATCTTCTGCTTAAAAATCATACTACCAAAAATATTTCATCAATTTTCTATCATGCATTTAATTCTGCCATCAACTTGATCAAACATCTCTTTAACCGTCAATTAAGACATGCACGTGCTACCTAACATACCGACTAAAATACCTCCTGTTTACATTACAAAGGTTACGAGCACATGGTGCAAGATGGGAAAATGGATAAATGATCAGTATACTGTATAGTTTTATACTGTTATATTATCTATACAGGATTTTAAAACATTTAACAAAGCTGCCAAGACTGTCAGGTGATTAAAGCAGCATCTGAAAACTTGCATTAAAACCATCATAGTCTTGACACTGATGCTCTTGATTCACCACAAATGACTCTTTAACGAGGTAAAAAGAAAACAGTGAAAAGTACAAATTTATCGATACAATGTTTTGAGATAGATTCATCTAAAAGTATAACTGTTGTGAAATTACATCATACCAGTAGGAAGAAAAAATCTTTTAAAAGAAAGAGCAATGATTTAATACTTTAAGTATTAATTCACACAAAAATTGTAAAAAAATTTATATTCTGTCTACTGTCAAAAATACAAATATCCTGACGTGAAAAAGTATACAAATATCCTGACGCGAAAAAGTATACAAATATCCCGACATGAAAAAGTATACAAATATACTGATGTGAAAAAGCAAATTTATACACTATATTCTGTCTACTGTCTTTAATACAAATATCCTGACGTGAAAAAGTATACAAATATCCTGACATGAAAAAGTATACAAAAATCCTGATGTGAAAAAGCAAGTTTATACACTATATTCTGTCTACTGTCATTGATACAAATATCCTGACGTTGAGAAAAAGCAAATTTATTCACTATATTCTGTCTACTGTCATTAATACAAATATCCTGATGTTGTGATAAAGCAAATTTTTTCATTGGATGATATGTGTGCAAATGAAAATTGTTTTTTCCTGAATATACTGTCAATAAAATCTGGTAAATTCAATTTTCAATACTATCAGAAGTTGGCTAGGTAAACTTTTTGGCATAATATCCTTGCTTGGAAAATAAAAATATAAAAAAATTGATCATGTTCTAGAGTTTCATTTAAAAATAGTTGCAGTTCTGGTTTGTTTTTCGTGTTATTTGTGAAACTATACTGAAAGTAATGCCCAAGGTCTAGTTAAGTTTTCTTTGTCAGTTAGGGACACATCTTGCTGTTACACATGTGCTTGATGTATCACACAACAGTAACAGTAAATATGACCAATGGACCTTGGTCATGAAAATCTGATTATGCATCAAAAAGTGATGCAATCTTCACAACTCCTAAGCAAATAGAAGATTAGAGTAAATACATGTTTGTCAACCAAAAAGACTACCACATATACTCACTTATAAGACAAGTCCATCTGCAAATTGCACAGACCCCGAGCTTCCATCACATAATACACTGGCTGATATGGGTCTGTGCAGTTTGTTAGGAGTAATCAGAGGAACAAACAAAAATGGTTCGGATTGTGCTACAACAGATCAGGATTTTTGTTGTTTGCAGTTTTATTCCACCATAAGTGAGTACATATGGTGATGGCATAAAAATACAATACGTGTGTTATATTTTTGGATTATTAACATATCTTTAACAATTATTCAGTCATAGCGTTACAGTTTTGATCACACTTCTCCTATTTTTAGCAACCCTTTTAATAAATAACACTGTTATTGCAAGCTACATTTCACATTACATAATAAATTTGATATTGATGTTTAGCTCAGGCATTAGACTTTGTATGAGTATCCAAAGTTGGGCTTACTATCATACCTTTAAGGAATGCCAGACTATTTTCCCACACTACTGTTCAACATGGCCATGAATTTTGTAGGATAATAATATTATTATGGATTCTCTGGATAATGTTATAAAACTTGCTGTGATTGCTCTGTTGGCTTAAATGGTTAGAATGTCCACCTTGGATGTGGAAGGTTGCGGTTTCATACTGTGGCCAAATATAGTACATGTATGATTGGTCAAATGTAAGCAACTATACAAACCCCTGTAACATAATTTTGCTATTTATCATGCAAAATTGATAGTTTTCTTGGATACTTGCATTGAACTTGGGTATTGGAACTGAGCTTTGGGTAGTGGCATTGAACTTGGGTATTGGTACTTATTATAGCTTTGGGTAGTGGCATTGAAGTTGGGTATTGGTAATGAACTTTGGGTAGTGGCATTGAGCTTGGACATTGGTATTGAGCCTGGACACTGGCATTTAGTTTTGGTATTGTAAATGAACTTGAGTACTAGTACTGAACTTTGGTAGTGGTACTGAGTCTGAACTTAAATTTGTTCATGCTCAAATGTTGTGAGAATATAGGGAATGGTGTTCCTTCCCTCAAATTAATTATACCATATCAGCTCAAGATAATGTGTGACTTAAACTGACAAAGAGCAAATTAAGGATAAAATAAATATATAAAGGAGTAAGAAATCTGACATAATAGGAACCAACAGAAGTTTACCTGGTGTCAGTGACCCTTATTATCTATATACCTGACACTTACTTTAACTTGGACACCAGGTTCACTCAGACATGGGTTAGGCAGAGGAGACACTTGTCAGATAAGGTGACAAGAGATAGTTGATAGTACTAGATACATTTTAGACTGAACTTTGAACCATGACAAATAATTTTACCTCACCATTTCAGAATAAGCTTTAAACCCTACAGCAGTGATTCCCAACTTTTTTGAGAATGAGGACGCCTTCTAAACTTTAAAAAAAATTGCTGTCTCCCACATACTAATAGTAGTAGATTTAGGTTCCCCTTTAATCCTGTACATAGTATGATGATTTTGTATGACAGTTGTGGCAACTGAAGCCTCACTAATGTCAACATCTACAATAGATCATCCACTGGTTGTGGAAAAAACAGTCATATTTGAGTATTGTGTTTCCTTGGTACAGTGATAGAGAGGAAGGGTAAATAGGTTCAAACTGACAAAAAAACGGAAGGTAAAAGATCATGGGTGTGTATGTAAAGAATAGATAAAAGAGAAATGAAAATTCAAATTGTATTCTCAATTTCTAAGTCTAGACAATCCAGCTACCAAAGTGACCCTCGAGTTTCAACCCAATGAGCTGATAATAATTAAATCTTGCAGTATAGCCCTAAGCTGTCTTTCATCAAGTTGAAAGCCTGAGTATAAAGTATACAGCCAGTATAAGTTACAAAGAGGAACTGACTAGCAGCTGTATTTAAGGCATTTTGTGTAATAAATAAATTTCAGAAAACAACCTGATCTCATTCATGAAGATGCATGGGTGAGAAACAGATCCAGAATGATGGCATTGCTTGGCAAAGTATTGGTGATATGCTGACAGATTTATTGTTGATTTCCTGTGTTGTTTGGAAGTTGAAATAAATTCTTGGTACACTGTATCTCAAGAAATTTTTACAAAACATACATAAATAAAAAAGAATACAAAACTCTGCTTTAGTATCTATATGTGTAATTTATAGACCAATTTGCATCAAAGTGCCTGGCTGAAAATGGCAAACTGATGCCTGCAGGTGGTTTATGGTTTTATGGGTATAATGCCATATAAAGGCACATTATACATGGTGGCAGCATATCTGGTGAAGAAATAAACATAGGAATTAAAACATCCATGGAACTTGGCACGAGACTGCCATATTCACATAGGAATTCACTAATTCAGGCATCTATGGGACCTGTCATGTGACTGTTATATGCAAATAAGAATTCACTAATTTAAGCATCTATTGGACCTGTCATGTGACTGTTATATGCACATAAGAATTCACTAATTTAAGCATCTGTGGGACCTTGCAATTTGTGACTGCCATATTCACATAGGAATTCACTAATTCAGGCATCTATGGGATCTGTCATGTGACTGTCATATGCACATAGGAATTCATTCATTTAAGCATCTATGTGACCAGACCGGTCATGTGACTGTCTTATGCATACAGGAATTCACTAATTTAAGCATCTATGGGACCTGTCATGTGACTGCCATATACGCATAGGAATCAAGGTTCTGTATGTACCAGCTACAAATATTTCAAATTACCCATTATAGTGGATTCCTTGTTTCATTTAAAAAGTGATTAGATTCTGAATGAAAAATGGACAATGTTTGTCAAGTTGAGAAACACAATACAAGCAACCAAAACTTTCATATTAAAGTTATCTGGTTGAACAGCTGGATGAAGCCACAAAAGTTGCTCACTATCTGTTTCTGGTTTCTAGAATAGTCCATTTCAGTAAAATGTGTTGTTTGTATCCAATATTGGCATTGTCTAGTTTTAATATTTCCGAACAAACTGAACAAATAAACATCAGAAACTCTTGTATACATGTGTTCAAAGAGATGTAGCTTCTAAAATTTACCAAATTATCCATTTTTTTAATTATTTTTTTAATGATTTAACGCCATTTTTCAGCACAATATATGCTATACATGGCAGCCAGTATTAATGGTGGAGGAAGAACCCAGGAAAACCCCCGGAAAGAACCACTGACCCACGAGAAGCTACTGGCAAGCTTTCTCACATAACTACATTAGCCGAATCTTAGACTCAAACCCACGCTGACAGAGGTGAGATGGCAGTGATCCAAAATGGACAGTGCTTTAGACCACTTGGCCACTTGGGGCCCCGCAAATTATCAAAGATGATTAACTAAATCACATATTTTGCTTTGAAAAAATAGACTTGCCCATGCTAAAGAAACTCAAATTCATTTTGAAATGCCAATAAGTTGAGAGTGTTAGAGTCAGTTAGAAATTATAAATCAATGAATCAAATTACAAACTTTAGTGCATTTTTTTTTAATCACTTAAGCCTTGTTCTTAAAATTGGTCGAGTATTACAAAAAGACGTGTGACAATACTAAAACAATATGTGAATATGAAAACTAAGTGCACATGATGTTCACTCTATATATATATATATATATATATATATATATATATATAAAGCAAATATGTTTATTATTCATAGTTGGTGGCTTTCAAGAGGTTCTCATATTTTTCTACTGTTGTATTAACTGCCAAAGAGTACAACCTGTCACTGCCTTGCAATCTTTTCTCTGACTGACAAGCCTAGTCCAGTATATCAGTAAATATGTAATCAATAATGCATCTGCCTGGTGTTCTGATGGAATGTAACACAGTCTAATCAAATAACATATCATAATGCACAAAATTAACACAGGAGTAACAGTAAAAGTCCATTTCCCAGAGGATCCCCTGAGAATATAAACTACCATAGCCTGTCACTCCTGGTGTTGGGGCTACCTGAACAACAAGCTTTCATTACATTTGTTACACAACATTCACACCTAACCAGCAATAGCAGTGGTCAAGTTAGCTATTGCCATTATCTGACTGACAGGATGGCCAGTCAGTGATACATCAATTAGACACATCTATCAGCCAACCATTATAGTACAAATCAAAATCTGGCCTTGATTTTCTGATGGTTCAGGAACACCAGCTTCAACATATGACCCCATACAAGGCAGCCAGTATAATTTGGTGGTGGAAGAGAAAGCTGAAATAGACTGAATGTCAGCTATTGCTTATTTCTAAAAGCACTGTCAACTATGAGATATGCACTATATCTTTATAATGCAACTGGCTTTTTAGTAACATGTTTTGGCTGATGAATATATGCTTTAAAAAGGGCTGTAATACAAAAGTTTCTAGCTGTAATACAAAAGTTTATACAGTAAACAAAGAACCTTGTTTGTATAATAATAATAAAAAAAAATTTAAAAAATACACAACCAGCAGAAAACTTGTAATAACATGTGAATTTAAATTTTAATTAAAATACTGACAAAGGGACTGCATTAGTTGCCACACAAAAACCAATTAGCGCAAAAGTACTGCTATGTGCAATATATTCTAAAGTTGCAGAAGAAAAATTTAAATTAAAATTTTAGCAATTTTGTTTCTACAACTAACCAAAGATTTTGCACAATATCAAAAACAAGTGACAATTAACATGGAAACTGGTTCTGTGCAGGGCTTGTTAGTGGTAAGATTGTTCTTTGTATGAAAATATTTGCTGATAAAATTGCTAGCAAAACTGATCAGTTATGACCAAATAAAAAGATCTTCAAACAAAGAAAAAACACAGGTTTTGTTTCATTTTAGCTCCCTTGTCTGATTCTAGCTCCCCTTTTCTCCTCTGGTTTGGTTCCCTTCTGAAAACAGCTCCCTGTGCATGTACACTCCTTGCACTTATTTTGCATAGACCTTGATTCTGTGCAGCAGTTGGTGTACACCCTCCAAAACCAATCAGAAACCATCGGGGAGCACAAAAACATTTGGCTAAACAGAAGTTTGGATCAAGTGTCTGGTGTTATGATAATACAAAATATTACTTTGGTTCCAGGAGACATTCATGTACTTTAGACAAGTGATGACCAAATGCACAAATGTGCAATACATGTCACAACAGATTATGTTTCAGTATGCTGTGCTCCTTCAGAACTCAAAACCCCATTTACCAGTATATACAAATGGCAGTGAGGCCGGACAAGTCTCTTTTTTTTTCAGTCAGTTGTACAAGTAGCATTTTTTATAACAAGTTAAAGTTCCAAGTCCCTTGCTCTGAGGGACAGGTAGCCAAATGAATTTTATTTTAGCCCGTCATTGCTGAACCAGTCAAATTTTGTATACTCATCTTAACTAAACGGATATGACAAATCAAGCTGTGCCAACTCCCAGTTATGTTATTTGTCTACAATATCATACAGGTGGGAATATAGTGATTGAAATGGTAGGAATTCGACTGAAATCTGTAAAGGAGATATCTGACAAAGAAAATATATGCAACAAAATGGAGAGCTGACAGATACTGGTACCTGTCTTTGTCAATCAAATTAAAGCTTTCACATTATTAAGTAAATAAAAAGCATTAAGTGGGACATAATGTTTGTAAACATTACCCTAATAAGACAAAAGCAATGTTACAAGTGGACCTGGAATTTTGCATGTCTCCTGAACATTAACCTTTAAGGAAAAAAATCAAAACAACAATAGCCGTTTCCTACTACCCTGGTTTTAAAATTTTGGAAGGTAGTGGGTTTTTTCTTAAACTATATATATATATATATATATATATATATATATATATATATATATATATATATATATATATATATATAACACAAATTAAAAAACACTGGAACCTGAAATATTCTGACTTTTTAGAACTTTGAAAAATAACACTAGATTCAAACAAGTTACAAGGACAGGACTCTATGAAAAAACACATCTATTAAATATGGTACAGTTAATCTGTATCACTGAATGAGAACACCAGATAATTAGGGAACACAAGCCATTACTACTATACATGTACAATACATATCAACATGTTATCTAAAAAGTACATGGTTCTGAATTATCTCAATGTCTAGCCTAATATAGCCAATATGACCCAACTGATCTAAATTTTAATTTTATATCTGTAAAAAAAATTGAGAATAATTTAATTTAAAGCATTCAAATTCTAATGGATTAATTCCATGTTTTACAGTAATAACATGTAGAACTATTCATTCAACAACACTGTTCTTCCATATAAGTAAATACTTTTCAATGGATCCAATCACATATTAAAGTTTAAAGAAAGCCGGACTGTTTTCCACTCCCATAAAATTACTTTGCTCTAAACATTTGTTTTAACATAAAGTAAACACCCTCAAGCGTGTTTGTATGGTAGCTAGAAAGGTGGGAACAGATGAAGTTCTGATAAGATACACTTCTGATACACTGGATCCCAGACTGATAACCCATGACCCTAGGTATGTTTGCATACAATGGTTTGCCAATATAAAATAGGACATTAACTATTATGTTTGCTGTGTAGAAATACAATTTAAATATATTATCACTGAGACCACATTGATATTTTAGTACCACTAATGATAATTAGCACTGTATCAGAGCTTCTCAATATATAAAAAAATGTTATTCCTATCTACTGGACTGGTTTTAAACTTAAGGTTTTTGTTTGATTGGTTTCTTATATATATATATATATATATATATATATATATATATATATATATATATATATATATATATATATATATATATATATAGATATATATCCACTTATAAATTAGAGACAAGTACAAACTGCACAGAACCAGATCTGCCATTATATAATACACTGGCAGAGTTGGATCTATATAATCTGTTAGGACTAGTCATAAAAGCAAACAACACAGACCATTATCTTATGGCACATTATGTGAAGATAGTCTAGGTCTATCAAGTTTGCAGTCAGACTGACTTGTAAGTGAATATATATATATATATATATATATATATATATATATATATATATATATATATATATGTGTGGTAAGTACTATTGTGATGTCATGATTTATCATGGTCTTCAGACTCTTGGCTGTCATACAAAGATCATCTAATATGCTTTGAAATGTATTGCCAAAAAAACTGAAATTTTTATAATTAAGGTAAGATAACAAAAAGTGATTACTAAATTTGTTGAAAGAAGCTTGGGTTTTTCTAGCATGCAGAAATGTGAATTAACAAAAGCATATGATTTTTACTTGCAATTACATGCCACATCAGTGGTAAACACATGTTAAATGAAATGGCATTGTCTTGGTCTCAAAACAATGATCATCGCTCAAATGAGTTTTACAATGCATTTACATTTCAGAGACCAGTGATATTTTTGTGCCATGAATGCTTTGCTAATATTCTAAACCATCGTGTATTACTGTAATCCCAAATTATTTTGTTAATATTATAATCCCAAATTATTTTATTAATATTGTAATCCCAAATTATTTTATTAATAATATTGTAAGACATCTATATCTTTCCTCTTGTTGTATACCACTGATATAAAGACAATTTTAAATATTTGTTTCTAGATTTAACAATGGAAGTTGAAAATAAAAACACTATTTTAAAATGTGACTCTAAATTATATCCCTAAACCAACAGGTTGCTTTCTATCAATTCTTATAATGTTTAGTCGTTAAGAGCCCTGGTACGTAATGTCAGATAAATAAAAAGTGGGACAGACCAAGGGTCCTTATCTTCCAGCTTGTATTATTTTCTGGCATTACCAACTGTGCGCCATGGCAATACTGTATTACAATGTGACCAGTGGATAACTAACTTTTTGGTCAAGTAAATCACTGATGACATAAGCCTCTATTTTTGATTCCTTTTTTCTTCTTCACTTACCTGTGTTGTATAGGGTGGATTAGCCAAATCCGTTCCTTCCTCGATCAGTTTATCCCTAAGAATAACATAGAGCTGCAACCGAGTGTAACTCACAAGCGACCGTCTTTCTCCACCCCGGTCCCAGCCCCCAGCGGGTGGCACGTGTGGCCTAGAAATGGGAGTCGGAGGTTTTCCAGCATCTGTATCCTCTGTTGGATGTGCAATCTCTTCAGTTTTACTATTCCTGTTTTGATCTTCTAATGTCAAATACACAGAACTACCTCCCTTTTCATTTAAAATTTTAATAGCACGAATCAGCTTTTCTCTCGCCTCCTTAGAACTAACGCCAATAGCATCCAAATCTGGCTCGCCTATTTGTTTACAAATTTCTAAATCATCATACCCGTTGTCTATGAACGATTCCGCATATCTAATTAAGTCCAATGATCGCAGCCATTCTTCAACAATATTTATTTCTGCCATTATGCACTGATATATCTGTATCTACGCTTAAATCGGCAGGACGAACGCAAAGCGCACACCATATCTACTTCGTCTACATTAACTCTATGCGCCATACATAAATGGAATATGACAGTATCGGAGAGACATCACCTAATGCGCGCGCATTTTTTCAAGAATAACGTCACTGGAAGACACCTTGCAGTCAGTTGGAATTCCCCCAAACACGTGTAATTATTTACAAAGCGGTACAACGGGAGATAACTCCTACATTTTCGAAGAAATTAAGTTAGGCACTGTTTGAGCTATATATACAAATTATACAATACAAAACACATAAACAACATCTGCAAAAAAAGTTTAAAATTGTACAGCTCAGAATTCGATAGAGTTCCAACAGACAAAGATCGGTTTTTTAAAAAATATGTTTCTTCGCCTGACAGCGTGTTGACTGATATTTTTGGGGTATTATAATGATTTTTAACCTAATGCCATTCTGAAAATAGTAGCTAATTATTTCTTAAAATATTCTCACAACTACTGCGAATCAATACAATATATCTCGGAACAGACGAAAACAAATAATTGCTGTTATTCGTTGTTGATCCGCTTCATTGTTTGGCGTATGAAGCATTTGTTCGTAACTGATTTAAAAAAAAAACAAAAAAAAAACGAGTATATATGAAAGAAAGCCGAGTATAACATTCCAAACTTCAAATGATATGATACAAACAATTTGATCGTCAGTAGGGGTAGGGGTGGGCCTGTTGTTTTCTTTTCTTGAATGGGTTTGTGGGGAGGATAGTTATTGTCGAAGTTAATCGTGGCAAAAATAACATGAGAAATGTAGAGCTAGTACTTGTGGTTTTAATATTGATCTTTGTCATCGTGTATTTCTTATATTCATTTGCACTTAAAGATTTAGAGGGCTCAATGATCGATTTGCTACCATCTAAAGCAAATCTTAGATGACGCGAATCTATCAAGATAAACGGATAATCACTTGATAATAAACGCAAATAATAAAGACCCGGATCTGACGTCGCATAATGCATCAGCATATTATGATCTATGTTGTTCATTCTTATGACTACTCCTAACAATCTGCATAGATCCAGATCGGACAGTACATTATATGAAGGCAGCTCTGTATCTATGCTGCTTGCAGCTGGACCCTATTTTAATGTTACATTGGACTTCCTTTCATATCAAATTTCATCTGTCTGGAACTTTAGATACAGTATGCACTGGTATATATTACACCGATGTTTTTCTTGCTTTTTTTTTAAATTTAAAAAAACGTTTTATAATTTGTTTCTCGGATATTAATCGATAATTTCGTTGACGTGTTTTGCAATGATTCAACATCAAAATGAAATGAGCATAGGGGCAACTCTCTCTCTCTCTCTCTCTCTCTCTCTCTCTCTCTCTCTCTCTCTCTCTCTCTCTCTCTCTCTCTCTCTCTCTCTCTCTTTAAATACAGTTCAGATAGTCTGTTTGAAGTCAATGTTAATGTAAAACAACGATGCCTAGATGCAACTGAATGTTTTGTTCGTCTTTGACAAGTAAGGTTAATATACTATTATACTATGAGCGTCGCGAATTTGAGATACTGTAGTCCCTTATGTATACTCTCTCTCTCTCTCTCTCTCTCTCTCTCTCTCTCTCTCTCTCTCTCTCTCTCTCTCTCTCTCTCTCTCTCTCTCTCTCTCAGTAGATGGATTGAAACAGAGTAACCATCTCTGAGCATTAAATGAAAACATTTTATGTTTCTGTCTCGCTATTTTATGTACACTTCTAAAATGTATAATCTTTGTTTTGTCTAGCCGAGATTCTTTTGTTGAATAGCATATGTGGTGCGTGTATCAGTAGTAAAAACTATTTTAATGTGTATTTTAATACAAGGAGACACCTAATAGTCTACTAACATCAATAATTGGTAGGTACATACAAATTGCATGCACCGTATTATGAACTTCTATATGTACCACCTGTGATTTTATACACGAATTTTGGTGGATTTAAATTTGAACAGACT